>QXEO01000027.1:0-17379 GCA_007115705.1 Dactylis glomerata | reverse complement strand
TTAGAAAATGCTATTATTAAGAAGGACCCACATGTCATATTCTAGGATAGTCGGGTAGGTGGATATGCGGGTGTGGGTTATGCATTATTATACCCGCACCCACTATACCCATTGGGTAGAGATATTTTGCCATTTGCATACCCATGGGTTTAGGTTTTCTACCATACCCTCACCCTAATGGGTAAAAACCCGCTGGGTAAGCGGGTAATGGGTACCCATTGACATCAGGAACCACGAGTTTGACCTAGATCTCGAAGGGGGGCTTGGGGAATTTAGAAAAAATCAAAAAAATGGAAAAAACAATGCATGGAGTCATGGTGAGTGATGCATCACCTAGGAAAAATACCAAACATCCCATCCCAAGGGTTCACACGTGGACTCTTTCACAGAGAGGTGCTTCCAGGCAGGAGTTCTCTTGGTCTTCCTTGCCAGATGACCATGGTTTGTGCAAGTTCCACAGCAAACTGTGGAACCATGGTCCCATTTTTGGTGGAGATGTGCATCTTTGCATTCCCAACAACTTTTGCAACTAGTGTTTTTTTAGTTTCCACATAAAAATGCATTTCCCATTTTTCACGTGGCCGGATGGGTCAAAACAGGTGCTTTTTGCGAAGGGGCCACCAAGGGCAGTGTGCAAAACATCACCAATCTAATTTTCATGGGTGGGGGACCTACCAGGGGTGCCACATCCAGGAGGTTAGGAATTATCTCGGCCTGCTGCCATATAATGAATATTGTTTTGCCCTAAATCCATTTAAATCCAATTTTGCACTGGGGCTACAAGAAATGCACACCAGAAAAATAGGGGAAAAATACAGGGAGGTCCCCTGTGGGTGTGGGACCCTAGAACCAAGACCAAACCGTGGTTCCCACCCAACCTGGCAGACATCGATGGCACCGCGAGTTTGACCTAGATCTCGAAGGGGGGCCTGGGTAATTCAGAAAAAATCAAAAAAATGGAAATACAATGCATGGAGTCATGGTGAGTGATGCATCACCTGGGAAAAATACCAAACATGCCATCCCAAGGGTTCACACGTGGACTCTTTCACAGAGAGGTGCTTCCAGGCAGGAGTTCTCTTGGTCTTCCTTGCCAGATAACCATGGTTTGTGCAGTTCCACAGCAAACTATGGAACCATGGTCCCATTTTTGGTGGAGATGTGCATCTTTTGCATTCCCAACAACTTTTGCAATTAGTGTTTATTGAGTTTCCACATAAAAATGCACTTCCCCATTTTTCAGGTGGCCGAAGGGGTCAAACAGGGTGCTTTTTTGTGAAGGGCCACCAAGGGCATGTGCAAAACATCACAACTCTAATTTTCATGTGGGGGGGACCTACCAGGGGTGCCACATCTAGGAGTTTAGGAATTATCTCAGCCTACTGCCATATAATGAATATTTTTTGCCTAAATCCATTTAAATCCAATTTTGCACTGGGGCTACAAGAAATTTACACCAGAAAAATCGGGGGAAAATAAGGGAGGGTCCCCTGTGGGTGTGGGACCCTAGAACCAAGACCAAACCATGGTTCGCACCCAACCTGGCAGACCATCAATGGCACTGCGAGTTTGACCTAGATCTCAAAGGGGGCCTGGGGAATTCAGAAAATCAAAAAAATAGAAAAAACAATGCATGGAGTCATGGTGAGTGATGCATCACCTAGGAAAAATAACAAAACATGCCATCCCAAGGGTTCACACGTGGACTCTTTCACAGAGAGGTGCTTCCAGGCAGGAGTTCTCTTGGTCTTCCTTGCCAGATGACCATAGTTTGTGCAAGTTCCACAGCAAACTGTGCAACCATGGTCCCATTTTTGGTGGAGATGTGCATCTTTTGCATTCCCAACAACTTTTGCAACTAGTATTTTTCAGTTTTCACATAAAAAATGCATTTCCTATTTTTCAGGTGGCCGGAGGGGTCAAAACAGGTGTTTTTTTGTGAAGGGCCACCAAGGGCATTGTGCAAAACATCACCACTCTAATTTTCATGGGTGGGGGACCTACCAGGGGTGCCACATCCAGGAGGTTAGGAATTATCTCGGCCTGCTGCCATATAATGAATATTTTTTGCCCTAAATCCATTTAAATCCAATTTTGCACTGGGGCTACAAGAAATTTACACCAGAAAAATAGGGGGAAAATACAGAGAGGTCCCCTGTGGGTGTGGAACCCTAGAACCAAGACCAAACCATGGTTCCCACCCCACCTGGCAGACATCGATGCCACCGCGAGTTTGACCTAGATATCAAAGGGGGGGGGCTGGGGAATTCAGAAAAAATCAAAAAAATGGAAAAAACAATGCATGGAGTCATGGTGAGTGATGCATCACCTAGGAAAAATACCAAACATGCCATCCCAAGGGTTCACACGTGGACTCTTTCACAGAGAGGTGCTTCCAGGCAGGAGTTCTCTTGGTCTTCCTTGCCAGATGACCATGCTTTGTGCAAGTTCCACAGCAAACTGTGGAACCATGGTCCCATTTTTGGTCGAGATGTGCATCTTTGCATCCCCAACAACTTTTGCAACTAGTGTTTTTCAGTTTCCACATAAAAATGCATTTCCCATTTTTTAGGTGGCCGGAGGGGTCAAAACATGTGGTTTTTTGTGAAGGGGCCACCAAGGGCAGTGTGCAAAACATCACCACTCTAATTTTTTTGGGTGTGGGACCTACCAGGGGTGCCACATCTAGGAGGTTAGGAATTATCTCGGCCTGCTGCCATATAATGAATATTTTTTGCCCTAAATCCATTTAAATCCAATTTTGCACTGGGGCTACAAGAAAAGCACACCAGAAAAATAGGGAAAAAATACAGGGAGGTCCCCTGTGGGTGTGGGACCCTAGAACCAAGACCAAACCATGGTTCCCACCCCACGTAGCAGACATCGATGGCACCGCGAGTTTGACCTAGATCTCGAAGGTGGCATGGGGAATTCAAAAAAAATCAAAAAAATGGAAAAACAATGCATGGAGTCATGGTGAGTTATGCATCACCTAGGAAAAATACCAAACATGCCATCCCAAGGGTTCACACGTGGACTCTTTCACAGAGAGGTGCTTCCAGGCAGGAGTTCTCTTGGTCTTCCTTGCCAGATGACGATGATTTGTGCAAGTTCCACAGCAAAATGCGGAACCATGGTCCCATTTTTGGTGGAGATGTGCATCTTTGCATTCCCAAGAACTTTTGCAACTAGTTTTTTTTTCAGTTTCCACTTAAAAATGCATTTCCCATTTTTCAGGTGGCCGGAGGGGTCAAAACAGGTGCTTTTTTGTGAAGGGGCCACCAAGGGCAGTGTGCAAAATATCACCACTCTAATTTTCATGGGTGGGAGACCTACCAGGGGTGCCACATCCAAGAGGTTAGGAATTATCTCGGCCTGCTGCCATATAATGAATATTTTTCCCTAAATCCATTTAAATCCAATTTTGCACTGGGGCTACAAGAAATGCACACCAGAAAAATAGGGAAAAAATAGAGGGAGGTCCCCTATGGGTGTGGGACACTAGAACCAAGACCAAACCATGGTTCCCACCCCACCTGGCAGACATCGATGGCACCACGAGTTTGACCTAGATCTCGAAGGGGGGCCTGGGGAATTTAGAAAAAATCAAAAAAAAAATGGAAAAACAATGCATGGAGTCATGGTGAGTGATGCATCACCTAGGAAAAATACCAAACATGCCATCCCAAGGGTTCACACGTGGACTCTTTCACAGAGAGGTGCTTCCAGGCAGGAGTTCTCTTGGTCTTCCTTGCCAGATGACCATGGTTTGTGCAAGTTCCACAGCAAACTGTGGAACCATGGTCCCATTTTTGGTGGAGATGTGCATCTTTGCATTCCCAAGAACTTTTGCAACTAGTGTTTTTTCAGTTTCCACATAAAAAATGCATTTCCCATTTTTCAGGTGGCCGGAGGGGTCAAAACAGGTGCTTTTTTGTGAAGGGGCCACCAAGGGCAGTGTGCAAAACGTCACCACTCTAATTTTCATGGGTGGGGGACCTATCAGGGGTGCCACATCCAGGAGGTTAGGAATTATCTCGGCCTGCTGCCATATAATGAATATTTTTTGCCCTAAATCCATTTAAATCCAATTTTGCACTGGGGCTACAAGAAATGCACACCAGAAAAATAGGGGAAAAATACAAGGAGGTCCCCTGTGGGTGTGGGACCCTAGAACCAAGACCAAACCATGGTTCCCACCCCATCTGGCAGACATCAATGGCACCACGAGTTTGACCTAGATCTCGAAGGGGGGCCTGGGAAATTCAGAAAAAATCAAAAAAAAATGGAAAAACAATGCATGAAGTCATGGTGAGTGATGCATCACCTAGGAAAAATACCAAACATGCCATCCCAAGGGTTCACACGTGGACTCTTTCACAGAGAGGTGCTTCCAGGCAGGAGTTCTCTTGGTCTTCCTTGCCAGATGACCATGGTTTGTGCAAGTTCCACAGCAAACTGTGGAACCATGGTTCCATTTTTGGTGGAGATGTGCATCTTTGTAGTCCCAACAACTTTTGCAACTAGTGTTATTTCAGTTTCCACATAAAAAATGCATTTCCCATTTTTCAGGTGGCCAGAGGGGTCAAAACAGGTGTTTTTTTGTGAAGGGGGCACCAAGGGCATTGTCCAAAACATCACCACTATAATTTTAATGGGTGGGGGACCTACCAGGGGTGCCACATCTAGGAGGTTAGGAATTATCTCGGCCTGCTGCCATATAATGAATATTTTTTGCCCTAAATCCATTTAAATCCAATTTTGCACTGGCGCTACAAGAAATGCACACCAGAAAAATAGGGAAAAAATACAGGGAGGTCCCCTGTGGTAGTGGGACCCTAAAACCAAGACCAAACCATGGTTCCCACCCCACCTGGCAGACATCGATGGCACCGCGAGTTTGACCTAGATCTCGAAGGGGGGCCTGGGGAATCCAGAAAAAATCAAAAAAATGGAGAAAAAAAATGCATGGAGTCATGGTGAGTGATGCATCACCTAGGAAAAATACCAAACATGCCATCCCAAGGGTTCCCACATGGACTCTTTCACAGAGAGGTGCTTCCCGGCAGGAGTTCTCCTGGTCTTTCTTGCCAGATGACCATGGTTTGTGCAAGTTCCACAGCAAACTGCGGAACCATGGTTCCATTTTTGGTGGAGATGTGCATCTTTGCATTCGCAACAACTTTTGCAACTAGTGTTTTTTCAGTTTCCACATAAAAAATGCATTTCCCATTTTTTAGGTGGCCGGAGGGGTGAAAACAGGTGCTTTTTTGTGAAGGGGCCACCAAGGGAATTTTGCAAAACATCACCACTTTAATTTTCATGGGTGGGGGGCCTACCAGGGGTGCCACATCCAGGAGGTTAGGTATTATCTCGGCCTGCTGCCATATAATGAATATTTTTTGCCCTAAATCCACTTAAATCCAATTTTGCACTGGGGCTACAAGAAATGCATACCAGAAAAATAGGGGAAAAATACAGGGAGGTCCCCTGTGGGTGTGGGACCCTATATCCAAGACCAAACCATGGTTCCCACCCCACCTGGCAGACATCGATGGCACCGCGAGTTTGACCTAGATCTCGAAGGGGGGCCTGAGGAATTCAAAAAAAATCAAAAAAAATGGAAAAACAATGCATGGAGTCATGGTGAGTGATGCATCACCTAGGAAAAATACCAAACATGCCATCCCAAGGGTTCACACGTGGACACTTTCACAGAGAGGTGCTTCCAGACAGGAGTTCTCTTGGTCTTCCTTGCCAGATGACCATGGTTTGTGCAAGTTCCACAGCAAACTATGGAACCATGGTCCCATTTTTTGTGGAGACATGCATCTTTGCATTCCCAACAACTTTTGCAACTAGTGTTTTTTCAGTTTCCACATAAAAAATGCATTTCCCATTTTTCAGGTGGCCGGAGGGGTCAAAACAGGTGCTTTTCTGTGAAGGGACCACCAAGGGCAGTGTGCAAAACATCACCACTCTAATTTTCATGGGTGGGCGACCTACCAGGGGTGCCACATCCAGTAGGTTAGGAATTATCTCGGCCTGCTGCCATATAATGAATATTTTTTGCCCTAAATCCATTTAAATCCAATTTTGCACTGGGCTACAAGAAATGCACACCAGAAAAATAGGGGAAAAATACAAGGAGGTCCCCTGTGGGAGTGGGACCCTAGAACCAAGACCAAACCATGGTTCCCACCCCACCTGGCAGACATCGATGGCACCGCGAGTTTGACCTAGATCTCGAAGGGGGGCGTGGGGAATTCAGAAAAAATCAAAAAAAATGGAAAAACAATGCATGGATTCATGGTGAGTGATGCATCACCTAGGAAAAATACCAAACATGCCATCCCAAGGGTTCCCACATGGACTCTTTCACAGAGAGGTGCTTCCAGGCAGGAGTTCTCTTGGTCTTCCTTGCCAGATGACCATGGTTTGTGCAAGTTCCATAGCAAACTATGGAACCATGGTCCCAGTTTTGGTGAAGATGTGCATCTTTGCATTCCCAACAACTTTTGCAACTAGTGTTTTTTTAGTTTCCATATAAAAAATGCATTTCTCATTTTTCAGGTGGCCGGAGGGGTCAAAACAGGTGCTTTTTTGTGAAGGGGCCACCAAGGGCATTGTGCAAAACATCACCACTCTAATTTTCATGGGTGGGGGACCTACCAGGGGTGCCACATCCAGGAGGTTAGGAATTATCTCGGCCTGCTGCCATATAATGAATATTTTTTGCCCTAAATCCATTTAAATCCAATTTTGCACAGGGGCTACAAGAAATGCACACCAGAAAAATAGGGAAAAAATACAGGGAGGTCCCCTGTGGGTGTGGGACCCTTGAACCAAGACCAAACCATGGTTCCCACCCCAGCTGGCAGACCTCGATGCCACCGCGAGTTTGACCTAGATCTCGAAGGGGGGGCCTGGGGAATTCAGAAAAAATCAAAAAAATGGAAAAACAATGCATGGAGTCATGGTGAGTGATGCATCACCGAGGAAAAATACCAAACATGCCATCCCAAGGGTTCACACGTGGACTCTTTCACAGAGAGGTGCTTCCAGGCAGGAGTTCTCTTGGTCTTCCTTGCCAGATGACCATGATTTGTGCAAGTTCCACAGCAAACTATGGAACCATGGTCCCATTTTTGGTGGAGATGTGCATCTTTGCATTCCCAACAACTTTTGCAACTAGTGTTTTTTCAGTTTCCACATAAAAAATGCATTTCCCATTTTTCAGGTGGTCGAAGGGGTCAAAACAGGTGCTTTTCTGTGAAGGGACCACCAAGGGCAGTGTGCAAAACATCACTGATACGTCTCCAATGTATCCATAATTTTTGATGCTCCATGCTTGTTTTTACACCATTTGCTTAGTGTTTCGTTACACTTCGTGGCATTTTTATGCATTTTCCGGAACTAACCTATTAACGAGATGCCACAGTGCCAGTTCCCTATTTTCTGCTGTTTTTGTGTTTCAGAAATGTTACACAGGAAATATTCTCGGAATTGGACGAAACAAAAGCCAGACGTCCAGATATTTCACGGAGCTTCCAGAAGACCGAAGAGGAGACGGAGCCGAGCCAGAGGGCGGCCACACCATAGGGCGGCGCGGCCTAGGGCTGGCCCGCGCCCCCTGGTGGTGTGGGCCCCCTGGTCCACCTCTGATGCTGCCCCTTTGCCTATAAAGACCCCTCGATGGGAAAAACCTAAAGACCCGATCACTTTTCTAGAACACATCGCGATCCGCCGCCGCCGTTGACCCGAAGATCGGGAGGGTCCAGAAGCTCTTTCCGGCACCCTGCCGGAGAGGGGAATCGCCACCGGAGGTCTTCTTCATCGCCATGCTTGCCTCCGGAGCGATGAGTGAGTAGTCTATCTTGGACTATGGGTCCATAGCAGTAGCTAGATGGTTGTTTTCTCCACCATGTGCTTCATGTTTAGATCTCGTGAGCTGCTTTACATGATCGAGACTACCTTTATGTAATTCTGCATGTTGTGTTTATTGGGATCCGATGAATATTGGTGTTATGATTGAGTTGATGTGCTGAATATTATCTTATGTTATCTCTATATTGTTTATGATCTTGCATGCTCTCCGTTGTTAGTAGCTAGCTTCGCCAAGTAGTTGCTAGTGACTCCAAGAGGGGGTATTTATGCTCGATAGTGGGTTCATGCCTCTATTTAATCCGGGGGAGTGACAGAAACCTCTAAGGTTGTAGATGTGCTGTTGCTACTAGGGGGAAAACAATATTCATATGCTCGAGGGCATATGCTTTGTTTACATTACACACTTTGCTTAATGCAGTTATCTGTTGTTCGCAACTTAATACTTGTGGAGTTCTCGGATTGATTCGCCACAAGTGGATTATTAGTCATAGATGCAGTTGGATGGCGGTCTATGTATCTTGTTGTAATGCCCAGAGTAAATCTCATAGTGATCCTCTCGACATGCACGTTGTCTTTATTCTATCAATTGCCCAACTGTAATTTGTTTACCCAGCATGTGTTATTTTATCTTATGGAGAGACACCACTAATGAACTGTGGACCCCGGTCCTATTTCCTTTATATTGCTATCACCTGTTTACTTTACTCGCATTGTTTACTTTACTCGCATACTATTACTATTTTCCACTCAATACGCTCATTCCTTTGTTTCAAGCAAACCAATGAGATTGACAACCTCATCGTAAGTTGGGAGCAAAGTATTGGTTGGGTTGTGTGCAGGTTCCACGTTGCTACTAGTTGAAGACGCGCTAACTCGTTTGATCGTAAACGGCGCCCTTGTTGGAGTGTTAGTAGGCTAGTCAGCATCACCTTCTGGAGTTTGGCTTTTTCCTGGACTGATAAACCTTGGTTTCTTACTGAGGGAAAATTTACTACTATACTCATCATACCTTCCTCTTGGGGTTCCCAACTGGGTGGTTATCCTGCCCGCATCAAGCATAATTTTCTGGCGCCGTTGCCGGGGAAAAAGAAGACTTCTGCAAGGGGAGTTTCGCACACACATCCTTTACTTTGTTTTAAGTTTTGCTTTACTTTATTTTTACTTGCATCGTTTTATAAAAAACACAAAAAATTAGTATCCTTTATAGTTGTTACTTCTTTACTCTAGTTCATTATGTTGTTCCCTAAGTACGTTTTGGAGGACCTCTCAGTAGGTAGTGGTTCAATTAATGGAAAAAGTAATATTGAGGAGTTCTTTAATCATATTACTATGCATAAAGATGTTGAGGAAAAGTCTTTGACTGAGCTTGCTCCTAGTATTGAAGTTGCTTCAGCTTATTTAATTCATATGTTAGAAGCTAGGTTTGCTAGCCTTAATCCTTTTATGCAATACATGTTCCTTAAGCTTCATGAAATTGAGGATCCTGAAAAGAAAGCTTTTATCTTGAAAACTTTGCGCATAGAATTTAGATATGTTGCCATTGAGGCTAGGGAAGTTTTTAAGAAATTTAATAAGCTTGGCTCACCTGTAGCGTTTGTTGGTACACCCAATGAAGATTTTAGAGTGCCAATACCTTGTAAACTTGTAGGAATTCATGATGCTTGGGAAAAGAACTCTAGTTGGATTTGTCCTGAAAATCCTTTTGATGAGAGTAGTGTACCAAAGCGTGACCATAAAGGATCTTCAAAAATTCATTTGGACACAATTCAATTTATTGTTGAAAAGACTCCTTTAGTGGATCCTAATGCTTCTTTCGAAATTACTTGATTCGCACTTTCTGCGCCTAGCTCAAAGGCGTTAAAGAAAAGCACTCTTGGGAGATAACCCAATGTTTTTACATTCAGTTCTTTTTCTTTTATTTGAGTCTTGGAAGTTATTACTACTATAATGACCTCTCCTTATCCTTTTTATTTCGTTTTTGTGCCAAGAGAAGCCTCTAATTTGAGTGAGGTAAGATTTGGGGATGTTGCTGTCCTGAAACAGTTTTCGGTGATGTACCGTAAAAATTTGTGAAAATTCTCTGTATATATTTTGGACCTGCGATTTCTTGTGCATATGCCCCAGGTTATATCCAAACTTTCATTACCTGAACACTTTATGATTTGAGCAACAGAAAACCCCTTAAAAATTCGACCTTTGTCAGCTGTTATGTTTTGACAGATTTCTGCCAATATTTGTGTTTGCCGCTTTATCGCTTTCTTTTTGAGTTTTTTTAATCACGGAACTTTTAGAGAAGTTGCAACAGTAGTATATACTTTATATGTGGTGGTTTTGAGTTGAAACCTGAAGCAAAAAGGGTTGATTCAATGTTATGCTTACACTAATGTTGCTAATAGATTTGTGTTTAGTTTTGTATGAAAGAAGTTTTCAAGTGTAGGGATCGGAGAATGATGAGATGAGTTGAAGAATGGACAAAAGCTCAAGCTTGGGGATGCCCATGCACCCCAAGAAATATCCAAGAAGTACAAGCGTCCAAGCTTGGGGATGCCCCCGAGGCACCCCTTCTTCATCGGCAAAAATCAGGTCACCTTTCAAAACACTATATTTTTATTGCTTCATGCATTATGCATTTTTCTTGGAGCGTCAGTTGTTTTAGTTTTCAGTTTTATTTAGTTTTGTTTGCTGCAATAAATGGTTGGACCCCAACAAATTCCTTTTGGAGAAGTTGCCTTGCTTTTCAATTGCCAAGAACACTCCGTTTTTCACTCTATTCGTTTCAACGAGTGTTCTCTTTTTCTAGAACTGCGTTTAGCTTTTATTTTTCACCTTGATTTGTGTTCAGATCTTGTTATATCTTTTCATCAAGGTGTATTTTTGCCTCTGGTCTATATTGGTTTTCATCAAAGAGTTGGTTATAAAAAGTTTGAATGGTGTTGGAAAAGAGAAAAAGCTTTATGCAAAAAAGTGGTACAAGAAGGAGCTTGTGTAGACTGCGGCCTAGGATTTTGCATGTCGTGCTTGATGTCTTTTTGATAGTATGCTTAGTGGTTTTACTGTAGCATGACTTGTCTCAAATAACCGAGATTTCTTAATGAGCCTTTGAAAAAATCATGCGTTGTTTTAATTATTTGGAAGCATTATTTTGATTTTCTACTTGATGCTTTATTTGGGTTGACTTGGCGCATGCTCACTCATGTTAGACTCATACAAAGTCGCCATTGCCTCTATGATCATTTATTTTTTGACTTTTGATGCCATCTTATGCTTCTTTAATGTCGCTTTGTCACTTTGCATGATTATGGCCATTATTGCTCTCTTAGTTTGTCGCTCCCAGTCTTTTGCTAGCCCTCACTTTGTACTGAGTATGAGCACTACTCGTGCATCCATCTCCTAAAAACCAAGTTGTTCCAAAGTGTCCACCATACATACCTATTAGCAATTTGCTATTCCAAAGTACATTTGACTTGCTATTATCTATCCTTCAAATTAAACTCTTTTTGGTGTTATGCGAAAGTTGGTCAGTAAAGCTCTCACGAACCGGATGGCACACTTTACTTTTCTTGTTTTAAAATTTTGACATTGTGGTCTCTTATGTTGAGTTGTTATGCTTGCAAGTTGTAAGTTGGGAATTAACCCAGCCATGCCGTCATGGGGCAAGCTTTCAACATTGCACTATCTTTCATTTGAGTTGATATCGTGATCTTTTGTTTATGGATACTCGCGGTGTGAAATGAATTGGGAATCTTGCGGGATAATGGAGTTTGTATATGTGTTAGAGAAACGCCTGGGCCACTAATCTAAGCCATGAATAATTCATGGTGGAAATTTACAGCATGCCCATAGTGAATATTCGACGACGCATCTCGCAATAAAAAGCTATACCAATGGTAAATAAAAGAGATGCCAAGGTGTTCATTGTCTGTTTGTCCTGTCATTTTGATGTGGGCTTGTTCCATGTCATCAGGCACGGAGGTACCCCATTGGAAGTTCTCGATGATACGTGTATACTTACAATGACAAGAGCTTGCCTGGGACTCTAAGTAAAGTAGCATGAGGTTTGGGTATTCGTATTTCACGGGACACGAGGTTTTCAACTTATGATTTCTCAAGCATATGCAGCATAAGTGTTCTCGCATTAACTTTAAACCATTCAAGATGGTTATGATGGGGGCAATGAGAGCTCAAAGCCGGTAAGTACCATAATTTTTGAAGGTTTATAAAACTTGCAATCACTGCTTCCCTCCGCGAAGGGCCTTTCTTTTACTTTTATGTTGAGTCACCACCTTCTACCTTTATGCACCATTAAGAGAGCATAGTTGTCATTCTGAGTATAATGTGCATTGTCCCAAAGTTTTCATTGATTGATTCATGATGTTGGTTTCACTTGTTCTCAAATTACTTGTATCTAGTCGCCCTCTTAAACTTGAAGGTGTCCTATGCATTTATGTTTTGCTCTCTCATGAAGGACAAGCTGAAAACCATTTGTATGTTTTTCCTTATGATTTGAACGCACGTTTGACTTTCATTGTTTCATTTTCATGATCTTTTGTTTGTGTTCATTTTCATGTTATAACATGGTTGCTAAGTTTCTTCTATCAAGATTATATCTTTCATGCCCATGTTTTAAGTTCTTTGATCCCAGCGCATAACACTTACATATATGGTCAAGATTGTGTAGGTGCATGTCACCTCAAAAATTATTTCTTTTGTTATCACTTACCTACTCGAGGACGAGCAGGAGTTAAGCTTGGGGATGCAGATACGTCTCCAATGTATCCATAATTTTTGATGCTCCATGCTTGTTTTTACACCATTTGCTTAGTGTTTCGTTACACTTTGTGGCATTTTTATGCATTTTCCGGAACTAACCTATTAACGAGATGCCACAGTGCCAGTTCCCCGTTTTCTTCTGTTTTTGTGTTTCAGAAATGTTACACAGGAAATATTCTCGGAATTGGACGAAACAAAAGCTAGACATCCAGATATTTCACGGAGCTTCCAGAAGACCGAAGAGGAGACGGAGCCGAGCCAGAGGGTGGCCACACCATAGGGCGGCACGACCTAGGGCTAGCCCGTGCCCCTGGTGGTGTGGGCCCCCTGGTCCACCTCTGACGCTGCCCCTTCGCCTATAAAGACCCCCCCGACGGGAAAAACCTAAAGACCCGATCACTTTTCTAGAACACATCGCGATCCACCGTCGCCGTCGACCCGAAGATTAGGAGGGTCCAGAAGCTCTTCTCGGCACCCTGCCGGAGAGGGGAATTGCCATCGGAGGTCTTCTTCATTGCCATGCTTGCCTCTGGAGCGATGAGTGAGTAGTCTACCGTGGACTATGGGTCCATAGTAGTAGCTAGATGGTTGTCTTCTCTACCATGTGCTTCATGTTTAGATCTCGTGAGCTGCTTTACATGATCGAGACTACCTTTATGTAATTCTACATGTTGTGTTTGTTGGGATCCGATGAATATTGGTGTTATGATTGAGTTGATGTGCTGAATATAATCTTATGTTATCTCTATGTTGTTTATGATCTTGCATGCTCTCCGTTGTTAGTAGCTATCTTGGCCGAGTAGTTGCTAGTGACTCCAAGAGGGGGTATTTATGCTCGATAGTAGGTTCATGCCTCTATTTAATCTAGGGGAGTGACAGAAACCTCTAAGGTTATAGATGTGCTGTTGCTACTAGGGGAAAACAACATTAATATGCTCGAGAGCATATGCTTTGTTTACATTACACACTTTGCTTAATGCAGTTATCTGTTGTTTGCAACTTAATACTTGTGGAGTTCTCGGATTGATTCACCACAAGTGGATTATTAGTCATAGATGCAGTTGGATGGCGGTCTATGTATCTTGTTGTAATGCCCAGAGTAAATCTCATAGTGATCCTCTCGACATGCATGTTGTCTTTATTCTATCAATTGCCCAACTGTAATTTGTTTACCCAGCATGTGTTATTTTATCTTATCGAGAGACACCACTAGTGAACTGTGGACCCCGGTCCTATTTCCTTTATATTGCTATCACCTGTTTACTTTACTCACATTGTTTACTTTACTCGCATACTATTACTATTTTCCACTCGATACGCTCATTCCTTTGTTTCAAGCAAACCGGTGAGATTGACAACCTCATCGTAAGTTGGGAGCAAAGTATTTGGTTGTGTTGTGTGCAGGTTCCACGTTGCTACTAGTTGAAGACGCACTAACTCATTTGATCGTAAACGGCGCCCTTGTTGGAGTATTAGTAGGCTAGTCAGCATCACCTTCTGGAGTTTGGCTTTTTCCTGGACTGATAAACCTTGGTTTCTTACTGAGGGAAAATTTGCTACTGTACTCATCATACCTTCCTCTTGGGGTTCCCAACTGGGTGGTTATCCTGCCCGCATCAATCACCACTCTAATTTTCATGGGTGGAGGACCTACCAGGGGTGCCACATCCAGGAGGTTAGTAATTACCACGGCCTGCTGCCATATAATGAATATTTTTTTGCCGTAAATCCATTTAAATCCAATTTTGCACTGGGGGCTGGGGCTACAAGAAATGCACACCAAAAAAATAGGTGAAAAAATACAGGGAGGGTCCCCTGTGGGCGTGGGACCCTAGAACCAAGACCAAACCATGGTTCCCACCCCACCTGGCAGACATCGATGGCACCGCGAGTTTGACCTAGATCTCGAAGGGGGGCCTGGGGAATTCAGAAAAAATCAAAAAAAATGGAAAAACAATGCATGGAGTCATGGTGAGTGATGCATCACCTAGTAAAAATACCAAACATGCCATCCCAAGGGTTCACACGTGGACTCTTTCACAGAGAGGTGCTTCCAAGTAGGAGTTCTCTTGGTCTTCCTTGCCAGATGACCATGGTTTGTGCAAGTTCCACAGCAAACTATGGAACCATGGTCCCATATTTGGTGGAGATGTGCATCTTTGCATTCCCAACAACTTTTGTAGCTAGTGTTTTTTTAGTTTCCACATAAAAAATGCATTTTCCATTTTCAGGTGGCCGGAGGGGTCAAAACAGGTGCTTTTTTGTGAAGGGGCCACCAAGGGCAGTGTGCAAAACATTACCACTCTAATTTTCATGGGTGGGGGACCTACCAGGGGTGCCACATCCAGGAGGTTAGGAATTATCTCGGCCTACTGCCATATAATGAATATTTTTTTTGCCCTAAATCCATTTAAATCCAATTTTGCACTAGGGCTGCAAGAAATGCACACCAGAAAAATAGGGGAAAAATACAGGAGGTCCCCCGTTGGTGTGGGACCCTAGAACCAAGACCAAACCATGGTTCCCACCCCACCTGGCAGACATCGATGGCACCACGAGTTTGACCTAGATCTCAAAGGGGGGGCCCGGGGAATTCAGAAAAAATCAAAAAAATGGGAAACAATGCATGGAATCATGGTGAGTGATGCATCACCTAGGAAAAATACCAAACAGGCCATCAAAAGGGTTCACACGTGGACTCTTTCACAGAGAGGTCCTTCCAGGCAGGAGTTCTCTTGGTCTTCCTTGCAGATGACCATGGTTTTGTGCAAGTTCCACAGCAAACTATGGAACCATGGTCCCATTTTTGGTGGAGATGTGCATCTTTGCATTCCCAACAACTTTTGCAACTAGTGTTTTTCAGTTTCCACATAAAAATGTATTTCCCATTTTTCAGGTGGCCGGAGGGGTCAAAACAGGTGCTTTTTGTGAAGGGGCCACCAAGGGCATTGTGCAAAACATCACCACTCTAATTTTCATGGGTGGGGGAACTACCAGGGGTGCCACATCCAGGAGGTTAGGAATTATCTCGGCCTGCTGCCATATAATGAAGATTTTTTCCCTAAATCCATTTAAACCAATTTTGCACTGGGGCTACAAGAAATGCACACCATTAAAATAGGGGAAAAATACAGGAGGTCCCCTATGGGTGTGGGACCCTAGAACCAAGACCAAACCATGGTTTCCACCCCACCTGGCAGACATCGATGGCACCGCGAGTTTGACCTAGATCTCGAAGGGGGGCCTGGGGAATTTAGAAAAAAAAAAAAAAAGGAAAAACAATGCATGGAGTCATGGTGAGTGATGCATCACCTAGGAGAAATACCAAACATGCCATCCCCAAGGGTTCACACGTGGGCTCTTTCACAGAGAGGTGCTTCAGGCATGCGTTCTCTTGGTCTTCCTTGCCAGATGACCATGGTTTGTGCAAGTTCCACAACAAACTATGGAACCATGGCCCCACTTTGGTGGAGATGTGCATCTTTGCATTCCCAACAACTTTTGCAACTAGTGTTTTTTCAGTTTCCACATAAAAAATGCATTTCCCATTTTTTAGGTGGCCGGAGGGGTCAAAACATGTGCTTTTTGTGAAGGGGCCACCAAGGGTAGTGTGCAAAACATCACCACCCTAATTTTCATGGGTGGGGGACCTACCAGGGGTGCCACATCCAGGAGGTTAGGAATTATCTCGGCCTGCTGCCATATAATGAATATTTTTTGCCCTAAATCCATTTAAATCCAATTTTGCACTGGGGCTACAAGAAATGCACACCAAAAAATAGGGGAAAAATACAGGGAGGGTCCCCTGTGGGTGTGGACCCAAGAACCAAGACCAAACCATGGTTTCCCACCCCACCTGGCAGACATCAATGACACCGCGAGTTTGACCTAGATCTCGAAGGGGGGCCTGGGGAATCCAGTAAAAATCAAAAAAATGGAAAAACAATGCATGGAGGTCATGGTGAGTGATGCAATCACCTAGGAAAAATACCAAACATGCCATCCCAAGGGTTCACACATGGACTCTTCACAGAGAGGTGCTTCCAGGTAGGAGTTCTCTTGGTCTTCCTTGCCAGATGACCATGTTTGTGCAAGTTCCAGCAAAACTGTGGACCATGGTCCCATTTTTGGTGGAGATGTGCATCTTTGCATTCCCAACAATTTTTGCAACTAGTGTTTTTTCAGTTTCCACATAAAAAATGTATTTCCCATTTTTCAGTTGGCCGGAGGGGTCAAAACAGGTGCTTTTTGTGAAGGGGCCACCAAGGGGATTGTGCAAAACATCACCACTCTAATTTTCATGGGTGGGGGACCTACCAGGGGTGCCACATCTAGAAGGTTAGGAATTGTCTTGGCCTTCTGCCATATAATGAATATTTTTTGCCCTAAATCCATTTAAATCCAATTTTGCACTGGGGCTACAAGAAATGCACACCAGAAAAAAGGGGAAAAATACAGCGAGGTCCCCTATGGGTGTGGGACCCTAGAACCAAGACCTAGCCATGGTTCCCACCCAACCTGGCAGACATCGATGCCACCACGAGTTTGACCTAGATCTCGAAGGGGGGCCTGGGGAATCAAAAAAATCAAAAAAAAAAAAAAAAAACAATGCAGGAGATCAGGTGTGATGCATCACCTGGAAAAAATACCAAACATGCCATCCCAAGGGTTCACACGTGGACTCTTTCACAGAGAGGTGCTTCCAGGCAGAGTTCTCTTGGT
>QXEO01000026.1:36384-528689 GCA_007115705.1 Dactylis glomerata | reverse complement strand
GGGAGGCGGCGGAGGCTACGGCCCTCCTGCGGGCGGAGACGGACGCGGAGGTGGGTACGTGGCCCGCGGCGGAGGCTACGCTCCGCGTGGAGGCGGCGAGGGCCGGGGGCGAGGCCCTGGTCCGCAGGGAGGCGGCGAGGGCCGCGCAGGAGGAGGCTACGGCGGTCCCGGCGGGCGTGGCCCTGCCGGCGTCGGCGGGCGTGGGTACGGGCCCCCCGGCGGGCGCGGCGGGAACGCGTGGGGCCAGCCTGGGGCTGGGAGAGGGCGCGGAGGAGGGGCCGGGGACTACACCCCGGCGACGGCGCCCGCGCCAGCGCAGGCCTCTGCTCCTAGGAGGGTCGAGCCCGCGGGGGCGGAGAAGTCTTCTGGATCCGTCGGTAAGCGCATCCCCTGTTTTATTTCTCTGCTTAACCTAGCCTGCTCTGTTTTCTCCGTAACGTTCGAGGCATTGATGATGGCTCATCAGGTCGTCTAGGGATTTAATGAGGGTAAATTAAGCGTACACGATCTGATACCGCTTGTTTATCTAAGCGATCCATCAATTCGGCCTTCTCTGCTCCGTGCTTACTGTATAGCACAAGTGTGCTCATCGTTGACTAGACTGATGGGAGTGCGATCCAAACTGTATTTTGTTCGCCCCTTGCAGATTTATATGTTATGCACTTAACTTAGGGTTCATATAATTATGTTTGGTATGTATCGAAATAAGTATTTCTGAACCATTTACAAACTTAATCTCCCCTGTTTCGAGATGGGAGTTGATTGTTTCAGAGGATACAGAGTATGTGCGAAAAATAGGAAGCTAGGATCTGAGGGAGCCTTATTTTGCTTTGCTAGCTTGCAGTTCCAGAGGATTCATGACATCAATTAATTATTGTGTCCTTGCGCAGGAATGTATTGAGAATGTTTTAATGAGCCACTACGCCCTATTGTTTGCATCCCTATGTAGTCTTCTGTTTAGTCGGTAGACTTTGTTGATGTACATATAGAATTTTTTTAATGTCGGGCTTTTGAATGATAAACGGAATCGTAGACCATTCTTGGAGGTCCTTTTCCGTTATGGGAACCAAAAGATCTGAATTGCAGTGCAGTGCTGTGCATGAAATAATTACTATTCAATGGTCTTGGGATTGACATTTTTTACATGCAAATTTTATACAAAAGTAAATCACATGCTAATTTTACTTGATTTGGGTAAATTTTGTTCCCAAACTTAGAGTAGAGGGAAAACATGGCTTTGGTTCAGTATTTGCCTCATGTAAACTTACCTTCTATTATGTTCTAACTGCGCTTTATTTTTTCTGCTAGAACGCATTACCTCCAAAGAAGTGGCAAAATTACAGCCATTAGCACCCCCAGTTGCTGTCTCTCCAAGTGGAGCACGGGTGCCGATGAGAAGGCCAGATGCTGGAGGAGCGTTGTTTCAATCCAAGGTCAAACTTTTGGTAAACCACTTTGTAGTCAACTACCAAAAGGTGAACACCATTTTCCACTATGACATAGATATCAAGTTCGATCCAGCATCTGCAAAGGCTTCGGGCAAGGAGCTCTCCAAAGCAGATTTTCTTTCTGCAAAGGCTGAGCTTTTCAAGGATGAAAGCTTTAGGAGGCTTTCGTCAGCTGTTGCTTATGATGGAAAGAGAAATCTATATACCTCTGCTGAACTGCCAGAAGGTTTATTCCGTGTCAGAGTTCGTTCGAAGACCTACATTGTATCAGTAGAGTTGAAGAAGCAGCTTCCTTTAAGCCAACTTTCAGAGCTGCCTGTGCCTAGGGAGGTCTTACAGGGCCTTGATGTCATTGTGCGTGAGGCCTCTTGCTGGCGCAAGATAATACTTGGTAAGGGATTTTACTCACCGGAAAGTAGTTATGATCTCGGGCGGGGTGTTGTGGCTATGAAAGGAACCCAGCAGACCCTTAAGCACACTCAGAAAGCGCTGGTCTTATGTGTCGACTATTCAGTTATGCCATTTCGCAAAGCTGGATGTGTCCTGGATCTTGTTAAGCAGTCCATAAGGCCCCTTGACTACCGGACAACACTAAACAAGACTCAACTGAAAAATTTGGTGTATGAGCTCAAAGGCCAACGTGTTACTGTGAGCCACCGGAAGACTAACCAGAAGTACACTATTCAAGGCTTGACTGATTTGCCTGCCTGCCAGATCACCTTTTTAGATTCGGAATCAGGGCAGACAAAGAGGCTTGTTGACTATTTTGCTCAGCACCATACCAAGGTGATTGAGTATCAGATGCTTCCATGCTTGGATTTGAGCAAGAGCAAAGACAAACCAAATTATGTGCCCATTGAGCTTTGTATTCTTCTTGAAGGGCAGAGGTATCCAAAGGCAAATTTGAGTAAGGATACTGATAAACAACTGAAAAGCATGGCTTTAATTAGAGCAGATGACCGGAAGCAGAAGATTATGGAAGCGGTGAGAGCTGGAGATGGGCCTTGCAGGTAACTGTTTGAGTCTGAACCCCTTTCCGCTGTGCACACATTTTAACCACCCGGTAGTTACGAAACCTATTGCAATGTTTAACTGGTACTTTGAAAATAGATTTAGTGCTCTCCTTTTTTATACCTCTATACCATGGTACACATGTTAATATATTCTTGCAAAAAACAGTAGACTCTAATCATGTCATCATTATGTTTGTCAACTCTTGTTCTCCTTGTCTGTTTTGTGTTCTTGATATTTAGCCCTTTCCTGTCATACTATTTGTCTAGAAAAGGTACAACACATACTTAAGAACAGATCTTTATATTTTTTCTGGAAAATTGGGAAAAAGAATGTTCTTATGTACAAAAGAACTATGTTATGAGGTACTAATCACCATTTTATTTGCAGGGGAGACGTAGCTCAACATTTTGGGATTTCTTTGGATGTAGAGATGATGGAAGTCACCGGTAGGGTCCTTCCTCCTCCTGCCCTGAAACTTGGTGGCGCCACCACGAATGCTCCGCCCAATAAATTCAGTGTTGATCAGAACTGCCAGTGGAACCTTGTGAAGAAAAAACTGGTAGACGCCAAAGAACTCAAGTGTTGGGGCATTGTCGACTTCAGTGCAGGGCCATCTCAATATGGGCAACCGCTTAATGGTAACATGTTTGTTGATAAAATCGTCAGGAAGTGCTGTGACGTTGGCATTCGGATGTACAAGGACCCATGTTTTGTGCATCTGTCAGAAATGTCAGTGCTGTCGGATCCACGCAAACTGTATGAGGAGCTCAACAATGCGAAGCAGGCTGCGTTGAAGAAGAACCAGAAGCTGCAGCTCCTCTTCTGCCCGATGTCTGAGCAGCATCCTGGGTACAAGACACTGAAATTGATCTGCGAGACGCAATTGGGGATCCAAACCCAGTGTTTCCTGAGCAATGTCGCAAACAAAGTCCAGGGCCAGGACCAGTACATGTCCAACCTTGCTCTCAAGATCAACAGCAAGCTCGGGGGCAGCAATGTTCAGCTCTACGACCGGCTTCCACTGGACACCGGTGCGCCTTTCATGTTCATTGGCGCGGATGTGAACCACCCGGGACCCGGCAATGTGGAAAGTCCATCGATAGCAGCCGTGGTTGCATCCATTGATCGTGGGGCTAGCAAGTATGTCCCCAGAATCCGTGCCCAGCCATACCGCTGCGAGGTGATCAAGCACCTCGGCGAGATTTGCCAAGAGCTCATCAGTGTCTTTGAGAAGAAGAACGGCGTCAAGCCTCAGAAGATCATTTACTTCCGCGATGGCGTGAGTGATGGGCAGTTTGACATGGTACTTAACGAGGAGCTTGCGGACATGGAGAAGGGGATCAAGGTGAATGGGTACTCGCCGACGATCACAGTGATTGTTGCCAAGAAGCGGCACCACACACGGCTGTTCCCAAAGAACAAGAGTGAGGCGCAGTTGAAGAACGGCAATGTGCTCCCTGGCACGGTGGTGGACACTAGTGTGATCGATCCTATGGCATACGACTTCTACCTGTGCAGCCACAACGGTCTGATCGGGACGAGCCGGCCCACACACTACTACAGCCTTCTGGACGAGCACGGCTTCAGCTCGGACGCCCTGCAGAAGATGGTGTACAACCTATGCTTCCTTTTTGCCCGCTGCACCAAGCCGGTGTCGCTGGCGACGCCCGTCTACTACGCCGACCTGGCGGCGTACCGTGGCAGGCAATACTACGAGGCCATGATGGCATCCCAGCCCCAGGCACGCAGTTCGTCGTCCTCGACCTCCTCTGCGGGCGCTTCTGAGTTTGGAAACTTTCCGCAGCTGCACGTGGATCTTCAGGACAACATGTTCTTTATCTGACACCGGCATGTCACCCTGTGCTGCTTAGCTTTTAGTCCGATAGAATATATACTTGCTTCGTATGGTTTGAACTTTGAACTTGGATTGTTTTGTTGGTTGTGTGTCATTGTGCGTGTGCTTCAGGTCTGTGTCTAACTTATAGATGCGTTGCCGTGTTGGTTGCCTGACCTCTTTTGCTGTCAGATGTGCAAGGCCAGGACGGCTTTGACATACCCAGGCTAAATACTGGCGTTGTACATTCTGCTGAAGAAATGTCATGAAGTTATAAGAAACTTTTCTTCATTCCATGTTCTGTTTTATGTGATTTATGATCTGAACGGTGGATATCTTTTTGAGTTTTTTGCCCGTGATATGAATGGTGGGATTTGGTTCTTGAAACAGCAGTTCACCACTTCTTGATCTTAAAACTGTGAGCACAGATTCAGAAAACCCATGGTATTAAAACTGTTCCCGTCTTTTTTCTCTCGTGCCCTTAAAACTGTGCGCACAGATGTGTGTCGTTTTGTATGGCTGTCGTTGGTTCGTACCATAGCATAGTCCCTTCTCCTGAAGAAGCTTCCTGATATCCTGCCTCTCAGGAGATGCTAATGAGCCAAGATCACCAAAGCCCGAGGATGGCTGGTGCCGGAACAGAAGATGGTCATCGGTCGTCTGCAGCCGGTGTTGGATACTTGGATATACCATACGGCTTTGTAAAATCCACTCCTTTTCGCAGCTTCCTTTAGCTCAACTTCAATACCTGTCATTTGGCGACACTGATAGGTCTCGCTCTTAGAGCTAAAAGGCCCACGGCTAAAACCCTGGAGGGGCTTTTGTCCTGATTGTCCTAAAAATATTCACGGCAAATGTAGCCAATGGTGCTTTAGCAATGATAATGGAACCGGGGGCAGCCCCTGTTGCTCTAGAAAGAAAGGTCTGGAACGTATGAATAGGAACCTCACACAAGTAAGATTTCGTTTCCAACTCATAGCTGTCACACCACAAGAACATTGACAGAAACTAAAGTAAAGGCAAGCACAACGAATTCAGCATACAGAAGAGGGTAAGTTCTCTTTTCTCACTGGTTCAACAGCAACTACACGCCTATATAAATAAGCTCTAATAAGAGATAGGCTCCTACTTGCTACAGATAATACACATTTGGTATACAGCCCATCCCTAATTGTGCCGGCCAGGAAGGAAGCCCGGCGCAGTCCTCCAGGCAAGCATGTCCTTATCCAAGAAGCATCTCTAGACTCCGGCCGGTAACAGCCTCCCTTATTAGATGGAAAGATTACCAACGCCTGCACACGAAAGGCACTGGTTATGGTCGCCGTTTTAAACTTTGAAGTATCCATAAATCGAATTTTCAAAGGACCAAAGACAAAGCAGGAGGATTTTTTTCGATAAAGAGAAAGCAGGAAGCTGGTTCTTTCTACACTCTTTTTTGTCTGAACTTATCAATAGTTTACACTTAGTTTCACAGCATGAGCTTCAATAAATTTACCTTCTGCTGTCAGGACTTCTGTGTTTGATGTGATGGAAGAACTTCCAGCAGGCCTTGTGAAGGCACCAGGTACAGTCTTTGAGAGTGGAGCAGCCAAATCACCTGTGACAAGGACGAATTCGTCAGTTAGAAAATGGCAGCAGATTATGTAGTCACGCACTTATGACATGCAAAGCGAAACATCGAAGCTGAGTTCAATGCTGAGTTTTCATGCACGCAAAACAGGTAGAACATGTAGGGACCAGTAAATAGTGCTGATCCGGTGTCTCGGAGTCCATTGTGTAAAAAGAGCTAAATCGAAGTATGGGTGAATGGTCGACACAATAAATCATTATCCAGATATGGATGTCACGGATTCAAAGAATTTTGGCACTCAATAAAGACCCCAGATAGAATAAGGAGACGATAAACAAGTGACTAACTAAATGATCTAAGAAGGCTAAAATAGAGTCTAGCTTACCAAGGAATAACAGTTCAACCAACCTGGTAAAGTGGTGCATAAAAGATTCCCTTTCTTTGCTCTATGTAACAGTTTAACCAGAATCTTAGACTGTATTCAAAGAAGACAATCTGGAATAGACGCTAGACATAACAAAGGGTAAATACACTCATTCTTAGCAACTATTCTACTAAATTTTTGTTCTGTAAGAACTAAGTAAAGATATTTTTATGAAGTTTCAAGAAACTAAAAATAAAGCAATAAGCAGCTTATATGTGGAAACACTTGGGCATGCAACAGGAATATTGCTGTGATATGCAAAAGGAATAATGTCAATACTAAATGAAATACTGAGACCGGAGAGGATAGAGGCAAGCTTATCTTATTTCATTGGCAAGTGAGACAAAAGACAATTCAGACAAGCTTATCTTATTAATTTTCAAGCATTACGCCAATATATTATTCCCCATAAGATCCAAACATGCCCTCCTTCCTCTTTAAATTTTTTCTCTCACGTGTACTGCTTCAAGAGACACTATCAAAATTTATTTTTCCATAAAGATGCCTAAAACAAGCTACACTACCAATAATCGATTAATAGTTTTGATTGTAGGACAATTTACTCATTGTATGTAGCTCGGTTTACGTTTTGAGGTTCTTTACCTACCTATATGAAAATGACGTTGTGTTGTACATTATCGTTTTCAGTTTGTCGTACTAGCAAATTCCTGTATCCATCCATCCAGCATTAGTCTTTCATTTATTCATTAAAAGATAAGTTCGCTAGGTATGTGAAAATTGCAATTCCTTAACAGAGCTAGACCAAGTCACCAACTATCAACATTAGAATTTTCATAAGAAAAAAAAAACTTACTGTCGGGGCCTCCCCTACAGTTTTCAGCTAAAAAAAAGTATTTTCATAAGAGTATCAATATTTGAAATGAAACTAAAGCTAATTCCTCTAAGTCAAACAAATAAATGAAAGACTACAATTTCCAGATGATGCACTTGGTTTTCTTGTAAGAAATACGCTGTGACTTTCACCCGCAGTAGCAACAGAATTTCTTCCTCCGATGTAACATGCTGCCAAAGGAACATGAAGACAGATCTCTTCTCCTATACATGGCAGCAGCATGCTTTAACTAAGGAATAGGTCAAGTGGAGATCTGTCCAGCACAAAAATGGCTATGGAAGACATGTCAGCAGAAGCACACATTTTTTTCTGGTTACTGTTTCACAGATTGACTGCAAGAGAGCTATTGCAATGGAAAAGGTTTTTCATGCCATCTTATGACTATGTGATGTGTGCAAAGGAAAAGGTTCTTCATATCATCTCTTTTTTAATGCTATTTTGCTGTTATGTGCTGGAAGTATATGTGCCCTCATTGGCCTGCTCCAACCTCAACGGTTTTCTCAGTTCAAGAAGACATTGGTGGACTAAGGACAGAAATCTCTAATGCTCCGTTTGGATGTTTGTATTGGGAGGGTTGGCATTGCATTTGGTTGATTGCCAATACTCCAGGATATTGATATTGAGATACAATGCCAATATTTTTGTTTGGATGTTTACATATTCGGAACACGGACTGAATATTGAGATTGAATGCCAAATGTTGTTTGGATGGTCAAAACGAGGAATTGCAATTGTATGGGACTATGTTAATTATACTCTTTATGATACTTGTAAATAATGTTTCCAGCGAAAATAAGAGCTGTTAAGTTTTCTAAAATTTGTTGCTCCTAATCGTTGCTCTTCACGAGAGTCAGTTAACTACACAGGCGTGTAGAGCAGGGGAGGGGCAACGCTGCACCTGCAACACATAGCAAATAAAATCAGAGACAGAGATAAGGCCATAGAGCACAGGAACAGATCAAATCCCCGCGTCTGCTTGTCGGGCCTCAGTCCTCAAACCACCGCCGCCCCACGCCTCCAGCCACCGCGCTTCCAACTTCATCCGCCTTGAGGAGAGAGGGCGCAGCACAGAGCATATGGGAGAAGGTCGGCCGCCGAAGCTCTGGGAAGAGGGAGTGGCGGCGGGCTTCGGTAACTCACCTGCGTTGGTTGCCGGAGCTCGGGGTGGAGCTGTGCTCGCTGCCGGAGATCGGCGGAGTAGGCCCGATGTTTGGAGACAGAAGAGAGATGAGAGGGAAAGCAGCACGGAGAAGCACAGCGAGGTGGGTTAACGACGCTGCGCTGCTAACTCAAGGAGGAGGACGGGGGTGGGCGGCTGGTACCTGCGCTGCCGCCGCTCCTTAGATCGCGCGTGAGCAAGCAGCTACTATGCAGCTGAGTTTGGGAGAGACGAGGAAGAAAACGATTCACGTGAGTCAAGCGAATGCATCGCAATGTTTAGCTATGGACCTCTGTATTCGGGAGCAGCATCGGTAGGCAAAATGTTGGCATCTCAATATTTAGCCCGAATGCATCGCACGAATGCCTAGACCATCCAAACACTGTGTTTTCGGGATATTCGGGTATGCAGGATACCAATGTCTAATACTACACTCGAATGCAAACATCCAAACAGACCATAAGCCATTCTCTATGGAAATTGTAATGCTTGTCTCCTGGGTCATCTGGACAACAAAAAATGACTTCATCATCCAGGGCATCCGTCCTAGCAATTACAGGAGTCCAAAGATTCAAGGATGAAATGGCTATGTTGGTATACTAAGCCAAGACGAAAGCTTATTCTGATGCAGCAACTTGGGTGCAAACTTTTATCTAACTTAGCTTTAGAGGCATAAGGCTTGCACTAGTTTAGTAGCTTTAACCACGTACTTTGTTTCTTATAAAAAGGTAAGAGAAATATCATAAGCACGTAGTTCAAGTTTGGTATCTACTTGAAATCGAATGAAAAGGAATGCACTCCCTTTGGTCGGGGTTCGCCATTCGATGCCTCAACCAAAGGGATTATTGGAGGTGGTAGTATGAGCCAAGATAGTCGTGAGATACGTTAAGCTGCTAATATGTCCATCTTTGTATCCATACGGAGGGAGAAGGGAAGGCCTCCTAAAGCAGGGAAGCACGATCTTGTTGCTTCTTCTGTTCTTGTGGATCCACGCCTGTGGTTAGCGAGGCTACAGAACACAATAAAATAGCATTGATAACCAGAGAGGTCCGCGGGCCTATTACCAGTTTTTGCATGTTAGTAGTTTTGGTCATAATGTTAGCCATTTTAGGCCTATCAAATTCAATGAACATGTTTTGCATGGAGTCGATAAAGACAGTGATATGATTGCCGCATAATAATACACATCAGAAACTCCTAACATTTAATGATTCCCCTTTATGTGTTCAATCAATGCCCAGGTTCTACTATATTATACAATGAAAAAGGTTCTATTATATTATTATTTTAGTCTCCTTATCTGTGACTAGCACATTACCCGTGCGTTGCTACGGGTAGACCAATTGTTTAATACACGGTCTATATTTTTAAATTAAAATAATGTATGTATATCCGTAAAAAGGAAAAAATAATATGCTAGACCATAGCGAGTGGTGTAAGTCTGCATCACGTTTGATTTATTACTAACATTTAATATGCTTATTATTAACTGATGAAGAATCAGAATCGGCGTGTATTTTACGTTTATCTCTTAGAGCAATCACGAGCAGAGCAAATTACACTGTTTATATGGTTGCAAATTTATTCATCTAATCTGTCTATTATTAACTGATGAATAATCAAAATTATCTTGTATTTTACGCTTATCTCTTAGAGCAACCACCAGCTAAATGTCGGCAGAGTTATACACAGAATAACTACCAAAGTGACTCCAACTATGTTGTCGATGAATGTCCTAAACTCCAAACGCCTAGGGCTATGGTGAGTGCATCCCCACCTCTTTATTATATCTTCTTCTCCCAAGCTGAAATTTGCCCCCAAATTCAGCAGCAAAACTACCAAATATCACTTTCTAAGATCAAATTGGAAATCCAGTCTTGTTGATCTGGCGGTGTGTTCTTGGATTTTTGGTTTTCTTTGGAATAGATCTCAATCATGATTGGAGGGACGACCACACACTCGAGATTCAAGATTTCACAAAGAATTGACGATGGAGCTATTTGTGAATTCACAAAACAAAGCGGAACAACCAAGCTACTGCAAGCGGCATATCTAATAATCTAGGACGAATCATCCATGACTAAGAGGCAGTCAGTTGAGACGCTAGACAGAAGTGTGCGGGACAAAATGGACAGCCCAGATATTTCATTTGAGCAAAAACTTGAAAAAACTTCAATACTCCATTGAATTTTTCACCAGGATTGTCATGAATTTTGTGCCACCATCGATGAATGTGTTCTTGTTTTTTTCTATTTGTGACGATTAAGAATGTAGGAGCCCCTCCTCGTGTTGCGGAACTAAAGACAAATTAAACACAATGGTTTAATATTTAAGAAATATGTCATAAGTTCTAAGCAAGTACTACTACAATTTTTTGTAAAAATAATAATTAAGACTCATAAGTATTATCTAGGTATGCATATGTCGACAGGATTCTAAGCAAGTACTACTACAATAATCTAGGATGAATCATACATGCGATTCTAGATTAAACTGAGAAAACTAATTTAGGATGGAGAGAGTATGTTTTAATTAATACTTTGAGTCAACCATTTATTTATATTTATAGGTTATTGAGTAGTACATAATATTTGTATTTATCTCTCTCCTCACTCTTATCCTATCTCTTTCTTTGCAATCCCCACACGACCATGTCGTTCACCTCCTTTCCCAATTTCTCTTGTTTGAATCACCTAACTATCTCACGGTCTCGTCCTTCCTTGATCTTCCCCTCCACCATAGCCATGATTTCCTACTTGCTGTTGTCCCCGTCTACTCTCTCCCTCCTACCACTACTTTGATCCGTACTTACGCGCTCCCTGATTTAACTGCCAAGAATGGCCGATAGGCGCGGCGGTTGCCAGCGTTTCGGGGCAGAGGCGAAGCACCCGGCCGACCAGCAGTTCTGGCTGATGTTGGTTATCGAGGAGATTGCTGGCCCGCTTGAACCTCCTCCTGGACTGTGTTGCTCCCGGGCACATCCATTGACCATCTAATCTTCTTCCAGTAGCAGCAGGGCAAGGAAGCAAGGCGCATCTCATTGCCATGCTCCACCGAAACCACCCTATATCTCTTCCTCGTCCCCATGGTCGAGCTACTCCTATCCTCCTCGCCATTGTCCATTAGCTCCTAGAGCTCGCCCAGGTAGTACCCGTGCGCCCTCGTCACGTGTGTCCATCTCACCATCGATTTACTCAACTTTCTCACCATCGAGCAGCGTCACCTATCCCCGATCTCCACGCTCGATTTTGTCGTTCCCGGGGCAGCGCGGGGCATCGGGAGCCGGGTGCGAGGGTGATACGCTGGTTTCTTTTGAACCTTTTTTTTAACTTATGGGTGGCAGCAGTGGGTAATTTTATTAAATGAAAGCGTATTTTAGGTGGATTGAAAGCGTACTTGTGAGCCACGGACCATACCTGTAGCAATATTATTAGTAGAGATTATTAGTAGAGATTTTGAAAATTGAAGAACAGTATTTCAAAGGAGCACCCAAAGCCACAGCCGGGGATCAAACCCGGGCTTGCAAGGGAAGAAAGCAAACTGAAGTTGATAGCTGCAGTTTCACCGGGAAACAGCTATAAAAGCATAAAAGTGCAGGCAATGGAGGGGCTTTCAAGTGGACTATCTTATTTTTATTCTTTTTGTATGATGAAGTGCACTTCTTGTATTAAGAGGAAACTAACTTTCACTGAGACCAAACTAACTTTTTGCTGAAATGGCAAGATAACCAAAACATGAAGGGCAAGATATCCCGAGAAGGAGAAAACCCAGATTAAAGAGCAGGTGATGGTACTAATTATCATAGGTCCTTCACACTTAACAATATGGTAAATAAACATGCCATATACTTCAGTAGTCAACAGTAAAAGAAGTCTACAGAAAATTCTATAGATAAAGGACATAGCGCCCTTCTGCCGGGCATATACCCTCCCCCTACCCCCAGCTTTTTTTAAAGCCGTTTTGCTGTTATGTGCTGGAAGTATATGTGCCCTCATTGGCCTGCTCCAACCTCAGCGGTTTTCTCAGTTCAAGATGTCATTGCTGGACTAAGGACAGAAATCTCTAAGTCATTCTCTATGGAAATTGTAATGCTTGTCTCCTGGGCCATCCGGGCAACAAAAAATGACTTCATCATCCAGGGCATCCCTCCTAGCAATTACAGGTGTCCAAAAAGATTCAAGGATGAAATGGCTATGTTGGTATACAAACCCAAGACGAAAGCTTATTCTGATGTAGCAACTTGGGTGCAAAATTTCATCTAACTTAACTTTAGAGGCCTGGGGCTTGTACTAGTCTGTAGCTTTAACCATGTACTTTGTTTCTTATAAAAATCAAATAACAGTGATGGATATCTTTTGCAGAAGTGGTGGGGCTCCATTGTCTCCGGTCTCCGAGCTTGGAGACACCTTTTGCAGAAGTGATACTGGATACAGCATAAAAGTGCAGAAGTGGTGGAGGGACTTTAAAGTGGACTATCTTATTTTTATTCTTTTAGTATTATGAAGTACGCTTCTTGTATTAAGAGGAAACTAACTTTCACTGAGACCAAACTAACATTTTGCTGAAATGGCAAGATGACCAGAACATGAAGGGCAAGTTATCCCGACAAGGTGAAAACCCACATTAAAGAGAAGGTGATGGCACTAATTATCATAGGTCCTCCACACTTAACAATATGGTAAATAAACATGCCATATACTTCAGTAGTCAACAGTAAAAGAAGTCTAAAAAATTATATAGATAATGTGCATAGCGCCCTTCTGCTGGGCATTACCCTCCCCCTACCCCCGGCTATTACTTATAGTGTAGGTGTTAGCACAATTCCATGCACCAGCTAGGTGTGTTGTTGCACAATTTGCAGGTTTATACCTCAGTCATTCTAAGGGAAGCATCAATAGTACTCTACGGTTTGCTTTTATGGATTACAATGATGCATGCATCCAATGAACCATCTATTTTTCTTACCCCATCAGCAGCGACACATGTATGTAACTTACAAACTGAGCTATAATTTTTGTTGCCTAGTTCAGGTTGCGCAGATGGCAATGAAAAGCAAAGTTGTTGGGGGTCAAAACTTGCAGGATCGACCAAGACAGGCATATCCAATCTTGCAACAGTTGCAACACAAGATATTATTGCTCGAAAAAGACAGGCTCGGCTATTGTAAGAAGCTATTAGAATCGGCAGCAACAAACTAAATGCCCAAATGCTAAGTTCCTGCTATGCATTTTTAAATGCTCTCTAGAAAGTAGCTATGGTGTCATATTCCGAAGTCCAAGAGCAACTGTTGAAAATGAAAAATTACTACGAGGACAGCATCAAAACTACTAATATGAACAGCATCAAAATTATATGAACCCAAAAGATGAAAATGATAAAAGTTTAAGGGTGTGGCTACATGGTGCCCGGTTACCGGTTAGTCTTACGCAGTGCCCCTCCCTAAAATAGAAACAAACACGTGTGCATGCCCGATACGTTTCAAAAATAGGAAGTTCTGGTCCCCACGGCATCCTTTCTTCCCACGCGCTTTCCTGTGACATGGAAAACACCAGCGACTACTGTTTTCACCTTCCGGTTTCACACCGCTTTTCTAGCGTGTGGCTGGTTGTTATTTGCAAAATTATTTTGACAAACAAAAGTGTACCAAAAAAAGTTACATCCTAGTATACAAGAAATAAAATATTACTGTTTTACACCTTGATATTTCCAACATCCTAGATATAGAAAAATGATAAAAAGTACATCCAACTACAAATTAATTATACCTAGAATTGAGGAAACACACCTTGATCTTTCCAACATCCTAGATGTATAAAAATGACAAAATTACATCCTACTCATTTGGGAAATACGTCCAATTGCAAATTAATTACACCTAGAATTGAGGAAATACATCTTGAGCTTTCATCATTCTGGATGCAGAAAAAAAAGTTAGAAGTACATGTAGTTGCAAAAATTTGCAAAAATACCATAGGTGGATGTAGAAAACAGAAATATATTACATCTAAATTATTATCACATAAAAAAATGGGGTGAATCTACTAATTTAAGATCCCGGGTGTAGAACAAGAAGAAAAATTACATCCACCACTACCATCATTTGGGATGTAAAAAAGATCAAAAATGCATATAGCTTCAAAAAATTACAACTGGAACCTACTAATTTAAGATCCCGGATGTAGAAAAAGAAGAAAAATTACATCCACCCTACCATCATCCACGATGTAAAAAAAAGATCGAAAATGCATCCAGCTTCAAAAAAATTACAACTAGAACTAGAGAGTTTTACTTCCTTTGATATTTCCAGATGTAGAACTGAGGGGGCCAGGGAGGAGCGGGAGTTGAGGTGAAGAGGAGTGGTGGCAGGACCAGCGGAGCGCATGGGAGAGAGGGCCCAACAGCTCGGGGTGGGGACGAGGCCCTTCCCGGTGGCACGCCATGTGAGGAGGGGATTAGACAGCGGCACTAGGCAAGACACGAGGAGGTCGGCAAGAACCACCGCACTCCGGCGGAGGTGGCGGCCGTTGGCGGCGCGCGTGCGAAGGTGGCGGCCAGCTGCGGCGCGCGTGTGGATGTGGCGACCGGCGGCGGCCGAGCGATCCATGGCGGCAGTGTGCGTGTGTGAGATGGAAGAAGGGGAAAATCTCATGCAGGAGATAAGGCTCGCTCGTGGTGGGCCCCAACCCCCACTGTCCAACCGACTGCCCCACGCCACGGAGATTGGATCGGACGGAGGAAAAGGGTGGGCACCGGCTAAGACATGATGGTGCCCAGGAACATAATAGATTTTGCGAAAGTTTAAGGGCGATTTTTTACTGAATTATTATTTCTATATATTATATATTTTAATTATATATATATTATTAGTTATGGAGAGCTGCGCACATTTTTGGATCCCAGCTACTTGCTGATAGGCTGGCTGAAACCCGCATCTATATACTGGTCGAGATCGTTGCAAAGTAGCGATGTGGGACTAATTGTTTAGCTCTGACACTTACCAGAGCCTCCGCCGGCGACTCCACCCCACTTCATTGATCCGACCACCGTCCTCTCCTATCCGCGCGTCGTAGGCACCATCAGGCTCTCTCCGCGGCCGCCGTTGCGCCGGAGACACCGACGTCGCCGCTCCGGCGGTCGATCTCCTCTCCCCGTGTCCCGTCTCCAGCCGAGCCAAAAACGGCATTCCGCCGAGCTGCGGGACGCGACTGGGAAGAAGGACCTTCGGTAACTCAGAGGGAAAGAATGTGTTCCGGCGGCCGGCGACGGCGACGGCGACGGCGTGGGATCAATATGGAAGATGAGGTGGAGGAGCGCTCGCAGCTCGGTGCCGTCCGACATAGGAGTATCATAAATCGGGCTTATTATCTGGGCCTGGCGAAATGTGGCCCACTCGTAATATTGACTGGATGTCTGCGCACATGGATGTACCGTGGGCCTTGTGCACATAACTTTTTTTCCAAATCTTGTGCACAGAACTTTGTTATTAGTATCGGTAGTACAAGCGAGGTTGGAATTTTTTTGAACCTTTCTACTGTAGGGGGGTCCACCACAGTATTTAATTGCCACTCAAAAGTTTACAAATATTTACAGGTTGTATAGAAGAAGAGAATAAAAAATCTACCTAAATTACAACAGATTGTCAATCCATGATGACAAAAGTGGCTAACTAAATTTTTTGAAACAAAAAAAACGGTGGATGAAAGGGTGTGAATTTACCTGATTTACTCAAATATTGAAGTGGATACTGTTGACTGGCGTCCGGCCAGGCTTCCAGACGCTCCTCTGTATATACATAAGCTTCAGTTGCTAAATATTACTCAACAAATACGACAAAATAATACATGCATGTATGAACTGGAAACTATGCAAATGAAAAACTTCGTGATCAAGTCTAGTTTACCAGTAAGATACAATATCCATTCCTTTGCCTCTCTTAATATAACTACAATTGCAAAAAAGAGAGATTATTTCGATTTAAGAAAGAGAACATATATTATCGACAACAATGTATACAAAAATTGCAGGGCGGGAACAGTAGATATTAATGAGAAATATAACCACTTGATTTGTACATGTGGTGATTTTTAACAAACAATGGCATAAGGGATTAAGTGTGTGGATAAATATTACTGTAGTACTGGTCCATTCAAAACTGAAGCAACTAATTTACCAAGATCGGTCAATAGTCTGATTCGAGATTTTCCAGCCGGTCTTGGGACGGTACAGAAACTAGTCTGCGGATCAGGTGCACCTGCAATGAGCTGGAAAGTGAGAAATGGTAGCATTGTGCAAATAATAAGATCAAACATGATGGGGCTGTTGTACAGTAGGGGGATGTAGTTGTACATTATTCTGCACAGCAAAGCATGTACGTAAACTGTGTAGTAACTAAGAAACAAATTTCAGAAATAACTTTCTGCAAATTAAAGAAGGGAAAATAGCAATAAACAGATGATAATGGGTACGGGAGAATGTAGCATGATGTACTAAAAAATAAATGACAAAACAAGATGGTAAGAGCAAGGAACTAATTGCAACAAACATATTATGAAGCATGGCAGAAGCATAATGATTGATTGAGTTAGTTAGAATTTAAATGTGTGGCTTGAAAAATTATTATGCACGCGTAGTCCACGAGTATGTCAATAACAGCATACTGCCAGTAGAGATCGGAAAATCAGTTGAGGTCCCGGGCTCCCTGGAGCCTGATTTTGATTTTTTTTGAAATTGAGATTTTGAAGTTTCAAAAAAATCCAAAAAAATTCCCAGATGTTGGCAATAACGTACTCTATGGTCTTGCAAAATCTTAATACGAAATATGTAGTAATCCGATCTACACAAAAATGACAAATACTGACTAGCTAGGAGGTGTTTGAATTTTGCACTGTTCACATTTCAGATCTGGAAGTTTGTCCTTTTTACACAGCCCAGAATACATAATGTTTTGCGTTGATTTTTTGCACACAGGTAGAATTCGTGATTATCTACATGCAAGATTTTTCTCAGAATTTTTTGAAACTTCAAAATACCGATTTCAAAAAAATTCAAAAACCAGGCTCCAGGGAGCCTGGGAACTAAAACGACGCACTCCAGTAGAGATCCCTTATTACATAAACCAAATAATTTTAGTTGGCCGTTTCAAAAAAAAAAGTTGGAAACGACAGTAAACTAAATGCTTCTTGAAATTGGGCTAAAGCTAAAGGATTAGTCGATGAAAAGCAGAGTGGAAGTTACCATTGCCCAGACCATTGCCACATACTGATCGAACTGGATCACCTTTACGCGGCTTACCAGCTTCCACACTTCTATCTGGATGATAAGATAAGATTATCAGTGCCTATTGAGAAATTCAATTCGGCCCCGGGTGCATATGCTCCCTCCGCCAAAAAAAGTATATTCTACAAATTCCTATTATGAAATCCTAATCTACAAGAAGTTAAGCACAAGTACAATTGATGACATATATTATTATGAAGTACTAAAGTAAAAATAACAAATAGAGCACGGCGGGAGAGTAGTTGTATACCAACAAGGTCCACCAGCCATTCCTTGGCCTTAACTAAGGCTTATGGCATCGAGAGACAAGAGGGAGAGGAATAAAATCATGTTAGTTAGGAAGCAGGGTTTCATACATACGAACTACAGGGCAGAAAAAGGGTAGCCGTAAGATGTTTGTGACGATGATATCTTACCATGAGTTAACCCTTGAGAGTGATCACTTGAAGTTGAAGAAGGCAGCCTGCGGAAACAAAGCAAGGGAAATTTATCTATCTGGTTAGCCTGAGACTCCGAGTAGCATACATCAAGCATGCCAGGAGGAGGCTAAAAGTAGCAGAACTCAAGAGCATTTCATTTTCAGCTCGTGCCAAGAAAGTATATGATGTACACATACATCTTCTTCTTCTGAAGATAGAACCTGGCAACCACGGACGCCGGGACCTGTCCGCCCTGTTTCTTCACATGGCGCCTCGGACGAAAACTAGCAGAACAAAATGCAGCAGGTATACAGTCAGTCACTAGCTAGCTACACTACTAAGGAGTCGAGCCAAGAAGTCTGGAGGGATTAGCTAATATCATGCCTCGCATGTCCGAATCCAAGGGGAAGTACGTTCTGAGGATTCATTGACCCTCCTCGGCTGCACGGACGCATATGGTCTTTGAACTCTGGAATCTGATCAAGCAGGTCCTCCACAATGGAGGACACCTCCCACCTCATGCGCGCCAGGTCCACGGAATCCCTGCATTTAGGAACATAACGTATGTATTGTTGAGGATCAAGGACAAAAACTGTACTATATATTTGAGGCTGGATGAATTGATTGCCTGAGTGTCTTGGACTCGATGAGGGACGAGAAGATTGCGCGGAGCTTGGCGAGGGCAGGGCTGCGTGTGACGAAGCGGTGCGAGCAGAGAGTGACGGCGGCGGTCACGGAGAGGGCCTCCCTGCCGCCAGCGACGATGTCATCGATAGCCTTGTGCACGCGGAGGAAGTGGAAGAGCGCGCGGCCGTGGACGCCCAGCGGACGGCCGGACGGCAGGAAGCGTGAGAGGTACTTGATAGCGTCGCTCCACTGGCCGTGAAGCACAAGACGGTGGAGATGCATCACATCGATGAGCACGGCCGTCTCACCCATGAATCTGCGTGCATGTCCAAATCGGGCAAGCCATCATCCACTGGTATGCATGCGTTAGCAATCAAATCAATGGAGGAATTAAGCGGGGATTTAGTGTGTACGCGTCGTGGGTTTGGACGAAATCGTGGCTAAAGAGGAAGAGGATGAGCCGCCGCTGCCGAAGGCGCGAAACGCAGGGGTACTCCGCCAAACGCTTGCGCTTGCGGTCGCCGGCGACGGAGAACCCAAACCCACCGGCTTGCTTCCCCTCGCCGCGACTTTTCCTTTGAGATGTCATCGCGCCAGTGGTGTGGGAGCCTGGGAGAGGGAGGGAGGGGAGGGAGGCGATAACCGGGAGACGGGGCAGGTATATATGAACCGGGCGGCGGTAGTGTGAAACGGAGGGAGGGAGAGGGAGGGAGGTGAAAACCGGGATACGCTGCAGGTATATATGAACCGGGCGGCGGACCCAAACTTTCTTGCCAGGTGAAAAAAAGGGCCGTGCTGGGCGTTTTCCGGAGGATCGGGTGTTGAAGCGCTTGACACGTGTCCTGGTTTTTCCCTTCCCGCATACAGCTCGACCGCAGAAAAAAAACCTTGGTGGTTCCGTCGCGCAGCTCCCCACGGATGCGCTGAGTGCGCAGAGCTCCATCGTGCCACAAACGCCGCTGGCGGGAAGGTTCCTTGCAGCAGCGTCGCCGCCCTACCTTGGTAGATCAGCACCGCCATCTACTCTTGCGGCAGCACTGTTTGGCCCTTTAGCACTGCAGCACACCGCTCATATAGCTCTGCCGCCCATGGCTTCTAGCACCCCCGATTCTGGCTTTGCAACGGCACCGCCCGCCTCTCCTCAGAACTGTCGTTCACCCGTGCAGGAACGTCGCCGACCCCTTGTAGCACCACCGCTCATCTCCGGTAGCATCGCCGCTGGCCCCTTGTAGCACCACCGCTCATCTCCGGTAGCATCGCCGCTGGCCACTTGCAGGAGCGCCGCCTGATCCTCCCCCAGCTCCGACGTCCACCCTTGCAGCAACACCACGGGCCCCTCGTAGCACCACCACACACCTTCCATAGCATCGACGCGCCTATTTGCGGCATCCCCCGCCGGCAGCACCACCGACCGATGATGAGAGCATTGAGGGCCATCGACGGAAGCATCAAGGCCCGCCGACGGAAGCATCATGGGACGCCGACGGAAGCACCGAGGGACACCGAGGGAAGCAGCGCCTCCCACGGCATGAGCACCACCGCCATCACCAATTGCAGTCGTACGGCACGCCTCGCAAGCTCTTCCATGCTCCCAGCATCAGCGGAAGCATGGCTGCTTTGCAGCTCCTGCATGCTCCCAAAACTAGTGGAGAGCGGCCGCCTTGCAGCAAAAAACAGAGATAGGCTATGCTGCCCTTGATGAGCCTCGTCGGAGAGAGCAGAGAGATTTCAGAGGGAGACCAGTTGGGGAGACGACCAGCGGTGGAGAAGAGATGGAGGAAACGAGTGGATAAGGCAGACGACTTTTCTCTCTGCGTGGGCGGTGCGCTGGTAGGCCCAACGAAAGCCAGCTACGCACGATGACACTTAATCCTACGGCTGCGCGCCCGGAGGACAGCGCGTGCGATCCCCCGGGTGATTTGTATCATTTTCCTGAAAAAAAATGATTTCCGATTGTATTGACTGAACAACCACCCGCTCCTCGGGTCGCCCCCTCCAAGGTGACCAGGGGGGCAAAACCCTAGCTCGCGCTGCCACCTCCTCCCCCTCCGTCCCCCTCCCCTCGCCGTCCCCTGAGGCGCCTGCCGGCCAAGCCCGTGACGCCAGTGAGGGGGACGGCGGGGATCTGCTCTTAGAGCTCCTCTCGTGGCGGTTAGGAGGCGGACTGTCGGGTGGGGAGCTGGGCTCCGCCTCTGGTGCTGCGCGGTGGCCTCCGTCCCTCTTCCTCTCCTCCAACTCGGCCTCGCCGGCGTTGGGCTGTGGGGAAGGGTGGTTGGAGTGCCCCCTCCCAAGTCCTTGGCACTCTTCCATATCTTATTATGAGCATTACAATCTTGTAGCTTCTTATGTTTCATGTTGCTTGTTATTAGTGTATTGGCACTCTTTCATAGCTTGCATAACTATGAGATAACATTAGTTGCATAATTCTTATTATGAATTGCCTGAGTACTTGATCATATAGTGAGAATATATACATCTTATGAAGCAAATGTGTTCGTGAAAGTTTCTTTTATCGCACTCAGTTGTTAACTGAATTGCTTGAGGACAACTGATACGTCTCAAACGTATCTATAATTTTTGATGCTCCATGCTTGTTTTCACAACATTTGCTTAGTGTTTCGTTACACTTCGTGGCGTTTTTATGCATTTTCAGGAACTAACCTATTAACGAGATGCCACAGTGCCAGTTTCCTGTTTTCCACTATTTTTGTGTTTCAGAAAAGTTACACAAGAAATATTCTCGGAATTGGACGAAACAAAAACCGAACATCCAGAAATTTACCGAAGCTTCCAGAGAACCGAAGAGAAGACGGAACGGAGCCAGGGGGTGGCCTCACCACCAGGGGGCGTGGCCCAGGGCCTGGCCGCGCCGCCCTATGGTGAGCCCCACCTGGCCCACTTCTGACGCTGCTCCTTCGCCTATAAAGACCCCCTGACAGGAAAAACCTAAACACCCGATCACTTTTCCAGAAACACATCGCGATCCGCCGCCGTCGTCGACCCGAGATCGGGAGGGTCCAGAAGCTCTTCCCGGAACCCTGCCGGAGACGGGAATCGCCACCGGAGGTCTTCTTCATCGTCATGCTTGCCCCCGGCGCGATGAGTGAGTAGTCTACCTTGGACTATGGGTCCATAGCAGTAGCTAGATGGTTGTCTTCTCCACCATGTGCTTCATGTTTAGATCTCGTGAGCTGCCTTACATGATTGAGATCACCGTTATGTAATTCTATATGTTGTGTTTGTTGGGATCCGATGAATATTGGTGTTATGATTGAGTTGATGTGCTGAATATTATCTTATGTTATCTCTATGTTGTTTATGATCTTGCATGCTCTCCGTTGTTAGTAGCTATCTTGGCCGAGTAGATACTAGTGACTCCAAGAGGGGGTATTTATGCTCGATAGTTGGGTTCATGCCTCTATTTAATCTGGGGGAGTGACAGAAACCTCTAAGGTTATAGATGTGCTGTTGCCACTAGGGAGAAAACAACATTATTATGCCCAAGGGCATATGCTTTGTTTACATTACACACTTTGCTTAATGCAGTTATCTGTTGTTCGCAACTTAATACTTGTGGGGTTCTCGGATTAATTCCCGGTGGGTGGATTATTAGTCATAGATGTAGTTGGATGGCGGTCTATGTATCTTGTTGTAATGCCCAGAGTAAATCTCATAGTGATCCTCTTGACATATCACGTTATCTTTATTCTATCAATTGCCCAACTGTAATTTGTTTACCCAGCATGTGTTATTTTATCTTATGGAGAGACACCACTAGTGAACTGTGGACCCTGGTCCTATTTCCTTTACATTGCTATCACCTGTTTACTTTACTCGCACTGTTTACTTTCTCGCATACTACTATTACTTTCCACTCGATACGCTCATTCCTTTGTTTACAGCAAACCGGTGAGATTGACAACCTCATCGTAAGTTGGGAGCAAAGTATTTGGTTGTGTTGTGTGCAGGTTCCACGTTGCTACTAGTTGAAGACGCACTAACAAGAATCGTAAACAGCACCCTTGTTGGAAGTCACTAGGCTAGCAAGCATCACCTTCTGGAGTTTGGCTTTTTCCTGGATTTGACATACCTTGGTTTCTTATTGAGGGAAAAGCTTGCTGCTGTACTCATCATACCTTCCTCTTGGGGTTCCCAACTGGATGGTGAAAAACTATCAACACCGTGCCGCATCAAGACTCTTTTCTGGCGCCGTTGCCGGGGAAAAGGAAGACTTCTGCAAGGGGAGTTTCGCACGCACATCCTTTACTTTGTTTATTGTTTTGCTTTCACTTTATTTTTACTTGCATCATTTTTATCAAAAACACAAAAAAATTAGTTTCCTTTATAGTTGTTTTTACTTGTCTGCTTTTAGCTTTGCTAGAATGGGTACTCATGAGAACACCAAGTTGAGTGACTTCACTAGCACTAATAATAGTGATTTTATCTGCACTCCTATTGCGCCACCTGCTCCTGCTGCTGATTTTTATGAGATTAAGCCTGCTTTGTTGAATCTTGTTATGAAAGAGCAATTTTCTGGTGCTAGTACTGATGATGCTGCAGCTCATCTCAACAATTTTGTTGAGCTATGTGAGATGTAGAAATATAAGGATGTAGAGAGTGATATTATTAAGCTTAAGTTGTTTTCTTTTTCTTTGAGAGGAAAAGCTAAGGATTGGTTGCTATCTTTGCCTAAAAATAGTATTGATTCATGGGCTAAGTGTAAGGATGCTTTTATTGGAAGATACTATCCTCCTGCTAAGATTATAGCTTTGCGTAGCAATATTATAAAGTTTAGTCAGTTTGATAATGAACATGTTGCTCAGGCTTGGAAAAGAATGAAATCTATGATAAAGAATTGCCTCACTCATGGACTGACTACTTGGATGATTGTCCAAACTTTTTATGCAGGACTAAATTTTTCTTCAAGGAACCTACTGGATTCAGCTGCTAGAGGCACTTTTATGTCCCTTACCTTGGGCACCGCAACAAAGCTTCTCGACAATATGATGGTAAATTACTCTGAATGGCACACCGAGAGAGCTCCACAAGGTAAGAAGGTAAATTCTGTTGAGGAAACCTCTTCCTTGAGTGATAAGATTGATGTTATCATGCTTATGCTTTCTAATGATAGGACTCATGTTGATCCTAATAATGTTCCTTTAGCCTCTTTGGTTGCTCAAGAAGAGCATGTTGATGTAAACTTCATTAGAAATAATAATTTTAACAACAATGCTTATAGGAACAATTTTGCTAGTAACAATTATAGGCCGTATCCTTCTACCAATGGTAATGGTTATGGTAACTCTTATGGTAATTGATAGGGTAAAGGTGCCCGATCTTTCGATGAGACGATAACTATCGATTATGGTGGAGGTCGACGTTGATGATCCGACTACAAACGTGCGAGACGTTGCGCCTTAGCAATCGATACACCAACTTCCGAGGTATTGATCACACCGGAGCTAGATCAACCTGATCACAAGGATCAATCCCTGCAAGCAATCGAAGAATCAGCAAGAATTATAGATGCAATCAAGATATTGCGAATATAGATGAAGGCTTTATTGAAGAGGTAGGATTCTGTCTGTGTGTAGTACAAAATGTCAGTTTGACACTTGTGCCTATGGCGAAGAGTAGCTCATGGCTAAGTCTTTAACTAAACAAAATCCAAGTCCAAATGACGGCTAGGAGGAGGCATATATGAGGGAAAGGGCAGGGATTTACGTACAACCCTAATGGGCCATCCGAAAATAGCCCTAGATGGGCCCTTTTCCACTCAAATAGCCTCCAGAAAGTCCCTAAAATACCTAGGACGAAAATACATGGGTTTAACCCATAAAATAAGGTGACGCGGCACCATATAAAGCGTTGGACGAATTTTATGATTTGGTAACTTGTGAATTTCGACCAAGCATCCTTGCATCATTATGGTGGCTTCAAAGTTCGGAAATCTTTACTTGCAGCGTCATCCTGAATCCTCACACGATTGCTGCCATCATCTCCATACATGATCATGCTCCAATGCTTGTCCCTCTCATCCATGCTAGGCCCATCATTCCTAAGTAACATAAACACATCTGATTTAGGCAACATCATATTCTCATGAATATTAAGAATAGTTCCTAGAAACGAAAGTACCTGATAATTTAATTGGCGTGCACGAGCTCTTGTGAGCGGTCCTTGGAATTGTGAAACGTGAGGAAGTGTGGCTGTAGGTGCAACGGTTGTATCAACCGTAGGGATGTCCTCATCAGTAATTCCTCCAACAACACTAGGGCTGCGCCCTCCGAGCTTGAGGTCATGCTCAAGGACTTCATCTGTAAGCAAAACGCTTTTAACAAGTCTGTTGAGGAAAAGTTAGGCAAAATTGATATTCTTGCTTCTAAAGTTGATAGCCTTGCTCATGATGTTGAACTTCTGAAATTAAAAGTGTTGCCTAATGAGGTGAAAGATGATGCGTGGTGAATGACCAGCCCATTGGGAACCCCAAGAGGAAGGTGTGATGAGTATAGCTGCTAGTTTTCCCTCAGTTTAGAAACCAAAGTTTATCGTTCTTGGAGACGAGAGACAAATGACTGAAGGTGATGCTTGCTAGTTTGCGACAGCTTCAGACAATTTATATATGGCGCCTCGTCCAAGCTTTGCTTGCTAGCTGCAACGCGGAACCTGCACACACAGCCAAGTACTTTGTTCCCAACTTACGATGAGGTTGTCAATCTCACCGGTTTGCTTGAAACAAAGGTTATGAGTGTATCGAGTGGAAAACAGTAAAAGTATGCGAGTAAAGTAAACAGTGCGAGTAAAGTAAACAGGTGATAGCAATATGATGGAAATAGGACCAGGGTCCACAGTTCACTAGTGGTGTCTCTCCATAGAATAAATAACACATGCTGGGTAAACAAATTACAGTTGGGCAATTGATAGAATAGAGATAAACGTGATATGTCAAGAAGATCACTATGAGATTTACTCTGGGCATTACAACAAAATACATAGACCGCCATCCAACTGCATCTATGACTAATAATAAACTTGTGGCGAATCAATCCGAGAACTCCACAAGTATTAAGTTGCAAACAACAGATAATTGCATTAAGCAAAGTGTGTAATGTAAACAAAGCATATGCCCTTGAGCATATGAATGTTGTTTTCTCCCTAGTAGCAACAACACATCTACAACCTTAGAGGTTTCTGTCACTCCCCCAGGTTAAATAGAGGCATGAACCCACTATCGAGCATAAATACCCCCTCTTGGAGTCACTAGCAACTACTCGGCCAAGATAGCTACTAACAACGAAGAGCATGCAAGATCATAAACAACATAGAGATAACATAAGATAATATTCAGTACAGCAACTCAATCATAAACACCAATATTCATCGGATCCCAACAAACTAAACATGTAGAATTACATAACGGTGATCTCAATCATGTAGGGCAGCTCATGAGATCTAAACATGAAGCACATGGTGGAGAAGACAACCATCTAGCTACTACTATGGACCCATAGTCCAAGGTAGACTACTCACTCATCGCTTCGGAGGCAAGCATGGCGATGAAGAAGACCTCCGATGGCGATTCCCCTCTCCGGCAGGGTGCCGGGAAGAGCTTGTGGACCCTCCCGATCTTCGGGTCGACGGCGGCGGCAGATCGCGATGTGTTCTGGAAAAGTGATCGGGTACTTAGGTTTTTTCCGTCGGGGGGTCTTTATAGGCGAAGGGGCGATGTCAGAGGAGGGCCCAGGCGCCCTCACACCATGGCGGCGCGGCCAGGCCCATGGCCGCGCGAGCCACGTGTGAGGGGGCCTGGTGGCCCCTCTCCTACTCTCCTTCGGATGACTGGAAGCTTCCGGGTAAAATAAGACTTCAGGAACTTGTTTCGTCCAATTCCGAGAATATTTCCTGTGTATCACTTCTGAAACACAAAAATAGCAGAAAACAGGGAACTGGCACTGTGGCAACTTGTTAATAGGTTAGTTCCGGAAAATGCATAAAAGTGCCACTAAGTGTAACGAAACAGTAGGCAAATGGTGTAAAAACAAGCATGGAGCATCAAAAATTATAGATACGTTGGAGACGTATCAAAAGAGAACAATCCTTTTGCTACTGCTAATGCTATCCAAGTTAGAATTGATGAAAATGTTAGGATGCTAGCAGAATTGCATGCCAGGTGGGAAAGAGAAGATGAGATGGCTAGAAAGATGAAGGTATGTACCATTACTACCTCTAATGATGTTGCTCCAAATGCTAGCAATCCTCTTACTTTGATTGGTGTAGAGAAAACTCCCACTACTAGTGTTAAAAAGCCTAAAACTGCTAAAACTTTTTCTCAAAAGAGTGCTGAAATTTTTTGGAGTGTAGGAGATGATAGCTCTATTTCCTTTAATGATTTTGATGTTGATGGCTGCAATATATCTGAAGTTATTTTGTTCCTGCAAAATCTTGCTTTGACTCCCAATGCTAGTTCTTTAAATGTTGCTTTTACTAAGCATATTACCAATGCTCTTATGAAAATTAGGGATCAAAAGTTGAAGCAAAAATCTTCTATTCCCAAGAAGTTAGAAGATGGTTGGGAACCCATCATTGATATGCATGTTAATGGTTTTGATTGCCATGCTTTATGTGATCTAGGTGCTAGTATTTCTATCATGCCTAGAAAGATTTATGATATGCTTGATTTACCACCGCTTGAAAAATGTTATTATGATGTTCCTATTGCTGATATTGCTAAGAAGAAACCTTTGGGAAGGATTAATGATGTTTTTATTATGGTTAACAATAACCTTGTTCCCGTTGATTTTCTTGTTATGGATGTTGAATGCAATGCTTCATGTCCTATTATTTTGAGAAGACCTTTTCTTCGAACCGTAGGTGCCATCATTGATATGAGGGAAGGCACCATCAAATATCAATTCCCACTCAAGAAAGGTATGGAACACTTCCCTAGAAAGAGAAAGAAATTACTTTTTGACTGTATTCTTAGAGAAAATTATGAGCTTGATGCTTCATCACTTGATATTACTTGATTCGCATTTTCTGCGCCTAGCTCAAAGGCGTTAAAGAAAATCACTCTTGGGAGATAACCAATGTTTTTACTTTTAGTTCTTTTTCTTTTATTTGAGTCTTGGAAGTTATTACTACTGTAATAACCTCTCCTTATCATTTTTATTTCGTTTTTGTGCCAAGAGAAGCCTCTAATTTGAGTGAGGTAAGATTTGGGGATGTAGCTGTCCTGAAACAGATTTCGGTGCTGCACCGTAAAAATTTGTGAACATTCTCAGTATATCTTTTGGACCTGTGATTTCTTGTGCATATGACCCAGGTTATATTCAAACTTTCATTAGTTATACACTTTTTGATTTGAGCAACCGAAAACCCTCTAAAAATTTGACCTTTGTCAGCTGTTCTGTTTTGACAGATTTCTGCCAATATTTGTGTTTGCCGCTCTATCGCTTTCTTTTTGAGTTCTTTTGATCACGGAACTTTTGGGAAAGTTGCTACAGTAGTATATTCTTTATATGTGGTGGTTTTTAGTTGAAACCTGAAGCAAAAAGGGTTGATTCATTGCTAATTGCTATGCTTACACTAATGTTGCTAATAGAATTGTGTTTAGTTTTGTATGAAGGAAGTTTTCAAGTGTAGGGATTGGAGAATGATGAGATGAGTTGAAGAATGGACAAAAGCTCAAGCTTGGGGATGCCCATGTCACCCCAAGAAATATCCAAGAGGTACAAGCGTCAAAGCTTGGGGATGCCCCCGAGGCGTCCCTTCTTCATCGGCAAAAATCAGGTCACCTTTCAACACACTATATTTTTATTGCTTTATGCATTATGCGTTTTTCTTAGAGCGTCAGTTGTTTTTAGTTTTCAGTTTTGTTTAGTTTTGTTTGCTGCAATAAATGGTTGTACCCCAACAAATTCCTTTGGAGAAGTTGCCTTGCTTTTCATTTGCCAAGAACACTCCATTTTTCACTCTTATCGTTTCAACGAGTGTTCTTCTTTTTCTAGAACTACGTTTAGCTTTCGTTTTTTGCCTTGATTTGTGTTCAGGTCTTCTTATATCTTTATATCAAGGTGTATTTTGACCTCTGGTCCATGTTGGTTTTCATCAAAAGATTTGTTTCAAAAAAGTTCGAATGGTGTTGGAAAAGAGAAAAAGCTTTATGCAAAAAAGTGGTACAAAAAGGAGCTTGTGTAGACTGCGGCCTAGGCTTTTGCATGTCGTGCTTGATGTCTTTTTGATAGTATGCTTAGTGATTTTTCTGTAGAATAACTTATCTCAAATGACTGAGATTACTTAATGAGCCTTTGAAAAAATCATGCGTTGTTTTTATTATTTGGAAGCATTATTTTGGTTTTCTCCTTTGATGCTTTATTTGGGTTGACTTGGCGCATGCTCACACATGCTAGACTCATACAAAGTCGCCATAAGCCTCTATGATCATTTAGTTTTTGACTTTTGATGCCATCTTATGCTTCTTTTAATGTCGCTTTGTCGCTTTGCATGATTATGGCCGTTATTGCTCTCTTAGTTGGTCGCTCCCAGTCTTTTGCTAGCCCTCATTATGTACTGAGTATAAGCTCTACTCGTGCATCCAACTCCTAAAAACCAAGTTTGCCATTGTATCCACTATAAATTCCTACGCATGGTATTTGTAAGCCATTCCAAGTAAAATTTCATGTGCTACCTTTCAAAAACCTTCAAAATACTTCTTGTTTTGTGCCACTGTTTTTAGCTCATGGGGACGTAGTGGTCGGAATTGCTATCTTCCATATTAAATTAAGTACCCCTCGACTAGGCAGCTTCATCTGCTCATCATTAATTTTGCAAGGGAGCTGGTCAGACCATTGCAATCTAATTCTAAAAAAAAAGAAAAAAAGGCACTCCTCCATGGTATGTGAATGTTGGTGGGCACCCGATGAAATTGGTTAGCCATGGATTGAGAAAGGAAAAAGGTGGGGAGGAGTGCCAAAGCTTTATAAAAGAGCACAAATGTGCCAAATTTTCAAAGAACTCAGAACCGCTCTCACTTGTTTATTATGGAAGATAGTAAGACCCCATTGCCAGTCGTTGATATGAAACAACCACCTCTTAAAACCCAATTTTTATCTCTCTGTTTTACAAATGAAAAGCTCTAGCACATGTTTAATCACTGCTTCCCTCCGCGAAAGGCCTTTCTTTTACTTTTATGTTGAGTCACCACCTTCTATCTTTATGCACCGTCTAAGAGAGCATAGTTGTCATTCTTAGTATAATGTGCATTGTCCCAAAGTTTTCATTAATTGATTCATGATTTTGGTTTCACTTGTTCTTAAATTACTTGTATCTAGTCGCCCTCTTAAACTTGAAGGTGTCCTATGCATTTATGTTTTGCTCTCTCATGAAGGACAAGCTGAAAACCATTTGTATGTTTTTCCATATGATTTGAACACACGTTTGACTTTCATTGTTTCATTTTCATGATCTTTCATTTGTGTTCATTTTCATGTTATAACACGGTTGCTAAGTTTCTTCTATCAAGATTATATCTTTCATGCCCATGTTTTAAGTTCTTTTGATCCCAGCGCACAACGCTTACATAGATGATCAAGATTGTGTAGGTGCATGTCACCTCAAAAATTATTTCTTTTGTTATCACTTACCTACTTGAGGACGAGCAAGAGTTAAGCTTGGGGATGCTGATACGTCTCAAACGTATTGATACGTCTCAAACGTATCTATAATTTTTGATGCTCCATGCTTGTTTTTACACCATTTGCCTTGTGTTTCGTTACACTTAGTGGCACTTTTATGCATTTTTCGGAACTAACCTATTAACAAGTCGCCACAGTGCCAGTTCCCTGTTTTCTGCTGTTTTTGTGTTTCAGAGTGATACACAGGAAATATTCTCGGAATTGGACGAAACAACATCCTGAAGTCTTATTTTACCCGGAAGCTTCCAGAGATCCGAAGAGGAGTAGGAGGTGGGCCACAGGGGCCCCACACACCATGGTGGCGCGGCCAGGCCCCTGGCCGCGCCAGCCATGTGTGAGGGCGCCTGGTCCCACTCCTGACATCGCCCCTTTGCCTATAAGAAGCCTCGGGACGGAAAACCCTAGAGGAATCGGCAATTTTCCAGAAAGAGTTCCGCAGCTCCGCCGCCATCACCGACGAATTTCGGGGGACAGAAGTCTCTGTTCCGGCACCCTGCCGGGACGGGGAAGTGCCCCCGGAGCCATCTCCATCGGTCTCCATCGCCGTCTCCACCGTCTCCATCGACCTCACCGCCATCTCCATCAACCTTGCTGTCTCCTATGATGAGGAGGGAGTAGTTCATCCCCGGGGCTGAGGGCTCTACCGGTAGCTATGTGGTTCACCTCTCTCTCCCATGATGTGATCTTTATGTGATCGTGAGCTTTGTATCATGTTGAACAAGTAGATGTTATTATTCAGATATTTTGTGTACTCTAGTGGTGATTATTAAAGTAATCTATTCCTCTTGCTATGGTGTAACGGTGACAGTGCGTGCATCATGGTGGTACTTGGTTTAGGCTATGATTGTGATCTCTTGTGGATTATGAGAATAATTATTGCTATGATAGTTTGAGTGATCTATTCCTCCTTTCATGGTGTAATGGTGATAGTGTGTGCACCGTGTTAGTACTTGGTCTAAGTTGCAATGATTTCTATCTTGAATTGTGATTTGATTTGGATATCTCTATGAGTGGTGTTTGGCAAGTACTTGATGGACTTTAAGGGGTGCTTCTGTAGCCACTACACAATGATTAGTGTTATTCAATAGGAGAGTAATTCAGAGTGCCTTAGCAAAGAGAAGTTATTTGTTCAGTCATGTTACATTGTTGGGAGTGTGTCCACTAGTGAAAGTATGATCCCTAGGCCTTGTTTCCAAGCATTGCACACCGTTTACTTGCTATTTTGTTACTTGTTTGCTTGCAGCGATATTTATTTCACATCACGTTTGCTACTTATAATCATCTATACCGCTTGTATTTCACTATCTCTTCGCCGAACTAGTGCACCTATACATCTGACAAGTGTATTGGGTGTGTTGGGGACACAAGAGACTTTCTGTATCGTAATTGCAGGGTTGCTTGAGAGGGATAGCTTTGACCTCTTCCTCCCTGAGTTCGATAAACCTTGGGTGATCCACTTAAGGGAAACTTGATGCTGTTCTACAAACCTCTGCACTTGGAGGCCCAACAAGTGTCTACAAGAATAGAAGTGCGTAGACATCAAGCTCTTTTCTGGCGCCGTTGCCGGGGAGGTAAGGTAAAAGGTACTCGCATCCTCCTGTGTGAGTACTCGGAGTTATTTCCTTTAGATTCTGCAATTATATCTTTTTGTTTCTTGTTTTTATTTTCACTAGTTAGGCTTAATGGAAAACAAAGAGTTCTTTAGTCTTTTTCCTGATTTTAGATTTGAAGAGAAAATTGAAAATCCTTTGGTGCTTATTTCGCATAGCAATGTTATTAGTACGAATGCTTTGAATACTGTTAATGCTAATGCTATAGAAAAGTCTAAGCTTGGGGAAGCTGGTTTTGTTGAGTATGATATTTTTAGTCCCCCAGCTTTAGTGGAGAAAGGTTGCTCTGATGATATTTTATCTCCCATATGTGATGTTTCTAATGATGCTTGTGCTCCTCATCCTTTTAAAATACCTACGAAGATTGTTGAACGTATTAGGGATAACTGCTATTTAGGAGATGGAACTGTCCATCCTGGTGATCATCTGCTCTTTATAAATGAATTATACGAGTTGTTCCAGTGTGCAGGTATTTCGATGAACCAAGTTAAGAAGAAGCTATTTTCTTTATCACTGAAAGGCAGAGCCGAGGAATGGTATCGGCTGCTTAAAGATGGTCCATCTGTTGGCTGGGAGGAAATTGTACCTCTCTTTTATTCTAAATTCTATCCTCCAAGTGAGATTCATAAAGATCGTAATCAGATATATAATTTTTGGCCTCATGAGGGAGAAAGCATTGCCCAAGCGTGGGGAAGATTGAAGTTACTAATGCATAAATGTCCTATTCATGATCTTCCCCGTAATATTGTTATTAATAATTTTTATGCAAGGCTTTCAGGACATTACAAGGACTATCTAGATGCATGCTTTGATGGCTCTTTCACAAGCAAGGATGTCGACACCAAGTGGGGTCTGCTTGAGACAATTCAAAACAATATTGAAGGTTGGGATAGCGACAAAGGTAAAGGATCAGGTATGAATTATGAGTTTGATTGCATTAAGTCTTTCGCTAAAATTGCTAATTTTCAAGAGCTTAGTGCTAAATATGGTCTTGATCCTCAAATTATGGTTGATTGCTTTAAAGCCTTTGCTTCCCATATGAATGTTCCTAAAGGAAATGGGGACGTGTATCATGAACCTTTTAAGGACACTTGCATAGAAAGTGATATTGTTATTGATGATTGCAATAAACATGCTCAAACTTCTAAAAGTACTATTTCTTATAAGCATGTTAATTTTTGTGGAATACATAGACCTTGTGAACAGAGTTACAACAAGGAAGATTATTGCATCACCCACGCAAATGAAGAAACCAGTATGTGGTACAAGGATATAGGTGAGATCGGTAAAAAGGTTTGTGAGCTTTATCCTTTTCTTTGTAAACATTGCGATGACATAGATCATTTTAATTTCCAATGCTCAAGCCCTAATAGTTACTCTTCTAGTACCTTAAGTATGTATTGTGATGACAAGATCACTCCCAATCAGCATGATGAGCTCGCTTTGTTCGTGGCGTGTGACGAGATATCTAGAAAGATTGCTTTGATAGATATGAATGATGTTGATATTAATAGCACCCTTCATGGTTGTCGTCTCTATTGTGCTAAAGATTGCCTTGCAAATACTTACATACAAAATCTTATAAAACTTGATATTTTGCCAAGCTATGACAGGACTGATAGATGTTTTTATCTCATTAATAGAGAGGAGGAATCCTCCAAAGTTTCTTCTGTTGTTCCTGTCAGCAAACCTGATTATGTGGAGAAGATGCCTTTCCCTCCTAGAGAATATGTGGAGAAGATGCCCTTCAAGTCTCTCCCTCCTAAAGGAGAGAGTAAGAAGAGTAAGAAGAAGAAGAAGAAGAAGAAGAGGAGTAAGAGGCGAGAGGACACGGTATCTTCCCCTAAGCGTTATGATCCTGCTATAGATTATGATAATTCTGATTGGGATGATGTTCCTATGCCTATTACTTATGTTAGTGATCATGATTGGGAAAAGCACTCTACTTTTGATATTGAAATTTTTTTGGTACCAATTCTAAGGTTAATAATTGTTGTACCATTAGTGCTATCCATGTTCCTTCTTATGATGATATGTTTGATGAATATGCTTTGCGACATAGTAGTTCTCTATCTTGTGATGATACTAAGCCTCTAGTTTATGATGATGATTATAATGTTTTCAATTCACCTACTTTTGAGGAGAAAAATAGTTATGATTACAATATGCCTCCTGTCTTTGATGATTATGGTGATGAGAATAATTATTCTGTTGAATCTGCTCCTACTACTATTGTTCATGTGGGGAGTATTAATCCTTTTATGCATGTGGCTCATGATAGGGATGCTTTACATGATAATTATATTGTTAATTCTATTCATGATGCTACTGAAAGTTACTATGAGATAGGAAAACATGGTTTGATGGATCTAAATAATATGGAGTTTCCCCTCTTTATGTTGCAATTCTTGAAGTTGTACTTGTTTTGACTTCCTATGCTTTTTGCTTTGCGCTTTTATGACTTGTCTCTTTACAAGACTATTTTTCATAGGAAGTGGTTTAGATTTAAATGTGTTCCATACTTGCTTTTTGATGCTCTCTATTGCTTTAAGTTCCTATATGGCGCCTTTGCCTCATGCTCTTATATGGCGCCCACATGAGCATCTTTGCAAATTACTGCGCCTAGCTCAAAGGCGTTAAAGAAAAGCACTCTTGGGAGATAACCCATTGTTTATTTTTCAGTACTTTTTCTTTTATTTGAGTCTTGGAAGTTATTACTACTGTAATAACCACTCCTTATCCTTTTTATTTCGTTTTTGTGCCAAGAGAAGCCTCTAATTCGAGTGAGGTAAAGATTTGGGGATGTTGCTGTCCTAAAACTGTTTTCGGTGCTGCACCGTAAAAATTCGTATAAATTCTCTGTATATCTTTTGGACCTGCGATTTCTTGTGCATATGCCCCAGGTTATATCCAAACTTTCATTAGTTTAACACTTTTTGATTTGAGCAACAGAAAACCCCTCAAAAATTCGACCTTTGTCAGCTGTTCAGTTTTGACAGATTTCTGCCAATATTTGTGTTTGCCGCTTTATCGCTCTCCTTTTGAGTTCTTTTGACCATGGAACTTTTGGGGAAGTTGCTACAGTAGTTTATGCTTTATATATGGTGGTTTTGAGTTGAAAACTGAAGCAAAAAGAGGTTGATTATATGTTATGCTTACACTAATGTTGCTAATAGAATTGTGTTTAGTTTTGTATGAAGGAAGTTTTCAAGTGTAGGGATTGGAGAATGATGAGATGAGTTGAAGAATGGACAAAAGCTCAAGCTTGGGGATGCCATGCATCACCCCAAGAAATATCCAAGAAGTACAAGCGTCAAAGCTTGGGGATGCCCCCGAGGCACCCCTTCTTCATCGGCAAAAATCAGGTCACCTTTCAAGACACTATATTTTTTTTGCTTCATGCACTATGCATTTTTCTTGGAGCGTCTTTACTTTTGTTTTAGTTTTCTTTGTTAGTTTTTTTTGTTTGCTGCAATAAATGGTTAGATCACATCATGTTTCTTTTGGAGGAGATGAACTCGCTTTTCATTTGCCAAGAACACTCTAGTTTTCACTCTTATCGTTCAACGAGTGTTCTTCTTTTTCTGCTACTGCTTTTGGTTTTCGTTTTTGCCTTGATTTGCATTCAGACCTTGTCATATCTTTTCATCAAGGTGTATTTTTGCCTCTGGACCATGTTGGTTTTCCTAAAAAGAGTTGGATTAAAATTTTTGAATGGTGTTGGAAAAGAGAAAAGGCTTTATGCAAAAAAGTGGTAAAAGAAGGAGCTTGTGTAGACTGCGGCCTAGGCTTTTGCATGTCGTGCTTGATGTCTTTTTGATAGTATGCTTAGTGGTTTTGCTGTAGCATGACTTGTCTCAAATAACTGAGATTGCTTAATGAGCCTTTGAAAAAATCATGCGTTGTTTTTATTGTATGGAAGCATTATTTTGGTTTTCTCCTTGATGCTTTATTTGGGTTGACTTGGCGCATGCTCACACATGTTAGACTCTTACAAAGTCGCCAATAGCCTTCATGATCATTTAGTTTTTGACTTTTGATGCCATCTTATGCTTCTTTTAATGTTGCTTTGTCGCTATGCATGATTATGGCCGTTAATGCTCTCTTAGTTGGTCGCTCCCAGTCTTTTTGCTAGCCCTCATTTTGTACTGAGTATGAGCTCTACTCGTGCATCCAACTCCCAAAAACCAAGTTTTCCATTGTGTCCACTATAAATTCCTATGCATGGTATTTGTAAGCCATTCCAAGTAAATTTGCATGTGCTACCTTTCAAAAAACCTTTCAACTACTTCTCGTTTTGTGCCACTGTTTTTAGCTCATAGGGACGTAGTGGTCGGATTTGCTATCTTCCATATTGCTTATTCCAAAAAGAAAAAAAAGAAAAAAAAAGAAAGAAAAAAGGCACTCCTCGATGGAAAGTGAATGTTGGTGGGCACCCGATGGAATCGGTTAGCCATGGTTTGAGAAAGAAAAAAGGTGGGGAGGAGTGCCAAGCTTTATAAAAGAGCACAAAAGTGCCAATCTCTCTCTCAAAAACTTGCTTCATTTTTGTATGGAAGATAGTAAGAACCCCATTGCCAGTCGTTGACAAAGACAACCACCTCTCAAAACCCAAGTTTTATCTCTCTGTTTTACAAATGAAAAGCTCTAGCACATGTTTAATCACTGCTTCCCTCTGCGAAGGGCCTTTCTTTTACTTTTATGTTGAGTCACCACCTTCTACCTTTATGCACCATTAAGAGAGCATAGTTGTCATTCTGAGTATAATGTGCATTGTCCCAAAGTTTTCATTGATTGATTCATGATCATGGTTTCACTTGTTCTTAAATTATTTGTATCTAGTCGCCCTCTTAAACTTGAAGGTGTCCTATGCATTTATGTTTTGCTCTCTTTGAAGGACAAGCTGAAAACCATTTGTATGTTTTTCCTTATGATTTGAACACACGTTTGACTTTCATTGTTTCATTTTCATGATCTTTTGTTTGTGTTCATTTGCATGTTTACAACATGGTTGCTAAGTTCTTATTGTCAAGATTATATCTTCATGCCCATGTTTTAAGTTCTTATGATCCCAGCTCACAAATGCTTACATATATGATCAAGATTGTGTAGGTTCATGTCACCTCAAAAATTATTCTTTTGTTATCACTTACCTACTCGAGGACGAGCAGGAGTTAAGCTTGGGGATGCTGATACGTCTCAAACGTATCTATAATTTTTGATGCTCCATGCTTGTTTTTACACCATTTGCCTTGTGTTTCGTTACACTTAGTGGCACTTTTATGCATTTTTCGGAACTAACCTATTAACAAGTCGCCACAGTGCCAGTTCCCTGTTTTCTGCTGTTTTTGTGTTTCAGAGTGATACACAGGAAATATTCTCGGAATTGGACGAAACAACATCCTGAAGTCTTATTTTACCCGGAAGCTTCCAGAGATCCAAAGAGGAGTAGGAGGTGGGCCACAGGGGCCCCACACACCATGGTGGCACGGCCAGGCCCCTGGCCGCGCCAGCCATGTGTGAGGGCGCCTGGTCCCACTCCTGACATCGCCCCTTCGCCTATAAGAAGCCTCGGGACGGAAAACCCTAGAGGAATTGGCAATTTTCCAAAAAGAGTTCCACAGCTCCGCCGCCATCGCCGACGAATTTCGGGGGGCAGAAGTCTCTGTTCCGGCACCCTGCCGGGACGGGGAAGTGCCCCCGGAGCCATCTCCATCGGTCTCCATCGCCATCTCCGCCGTCTCCATCGACCTCACCGCCATCTCCATCAACCTTGCTGTCTCCTATGATGAGGAGGGAGTAGTTCATCCCCGGGGCTGAGGGCTCTACCGGTAGCTATGTGGTTCACCTCTCTCTCCCATGATGTGATCTTTATGTGATCGTGAGCTTTGTATCATGTTGAACAAGTATATGTTATTATTCAGATATTATGTGTACTCTAGTGGTGATTATTAAAGTAATCTATTCCTCCTGCTATGGTGTAACGGTGACAGTGTGTGCATCATGGTGGTACTTGGTTTAGGCTATGATTGTGATCTCTTGTGGATTATGAGAATAATTATTGCTATGATAGTTTGAGTGATCTATTCCTCTTTTCATGGTGTAATGGTGATAGTGTGTGCACCGTGTTAGTACTTGGTCTAAGTTGCAATGATTTCTATCTTGAATTGTGATTTGATTTGGATATCTCTATGAGTGGTGTTTGTCAAGTACTTGATGGACTTTAAGGGGTGCTTCTGTAGCCACTACACAATGATTAGTGTTATTCAATAGGAGAGTAATTCAGAGTGCCTTAGCAAAGAGAAGTTATTTGTTCAGTCATGTTACATTGTTGGGAGTGTGTCCACTAGTGAAAGTATGATCCCTAGGCCTTGTTTCCAAGCATTGCACAACGTTTACTTGCTATTTTGTTACTTGTTTGCTCTCAGCGATATTTATTTCATATCACGTTTGCTACTTATAATCATCTATACCGCTTGTATTTCACTATCTCTTCGCTGAACTAGTGCACCTATACATCTGACAAGTGTATTGGGTGTGTTGGGGACACAAGAGACTTTCTGTATCGTAATTGCAGGGTTGCTTGAGAGGGATAGCTTTGACCTCTTCCTCCCTGAGTTCGATAAACCTTGGGTGATCCACTTAAGGGAAACTTGCTGCTGTTCTACAAACCTCTGCACTTGGAGGCCCAACAAGTGTCTACAAGAATAGAAGTGCGTAGACATCACGTATCTATAATTTTTGATGCTCTATGCTTGTTTTCACACCATTTGCTTAGTATTTCGTTACACTTCATGGCGTTTTTATGCATTTTCCAGAACTAACCTATTAACGAGATGCCACAGTGCCTGTTCCCTGTTTTCTGCTATTTTTATGTTTCAAAAAAGTTACACAGGAAATATTCTCGAAATTGGACGAAACAAAAGACAAACATCCAGAAATTTACCGAAGCTTCCAGAGAACCGAAGAGGAGACGGAACGGAGCCAGGGGGTGGCCTCACCACCAGGGGGCGCGGCCCAGGGCCTGGCCACGCCGCCCTATGGTGAGCCCCACCTGGCCCACTTCTGACGCTGCCCCTTCGCCTACAAAGACCCCCCGACAGAAAAACCTAAACACCCGATCATTTTTCCAGAAACACATCGCGATCCGCCGCCGTCGTTGATCCGAGATCGGGAGGGTCCAGAAGCTCTTCCCGGCACCCTGCCGGAGAGGGAAATCGCCACCGGAGGTCTTCTTCATCGCCATGCTTGCCTCCGGCGCAATGAGTGAGTAGTCTACCTTAGACTATGGGTCCATAGCAGTAGCTAGATGGTTGTCTTCTCCACCATGTGCTTCATGTTTAGATCTCGTGAGCTGCCTTACATGATCGAGATCACCGTTATGTAATTCTACATGTTGTGTTTGTTGGGATCCGATGAGTATTGGTGTTATGATTGAGTAGATGTGCTGAATATTATCTTATGTTATCTCTATGTTGTTTATGATCTTGCATACTCTCCGTTGTTAGTAGCTATCTTGGCCGAGTAGATACTAGTGACTCCAAGAGGGGGTATTTATGCTCGATAGTTGGGTTCATGCCTCTATTTAATCTGGGGGAGTGACAGAAACCTCTAAGGTTGTAGATGTGTTGTTGCCACTAGGGAGAAAACAACATTCTTATGCCCAAGGGCATATGCTTTGTTTACATTACACACTTTGCTTAATGCAGTTATCTGTTGTTCGCAACTTAATACTTGTGGGGTTCTTGGATTGATTCCCCGTGGGTGGCTTATTAGTCATAGATGCAGTTGGATGGCGGTCTATGTATCTTGTTGTAATGCCCAGAGTAAATCTCATAGTGATCCTCTTGACATATCACGTTATCTTTATTCTATCAATTGCCCAACTGTAATTTGTTTACCCAGCATGTGTTATTTTATCTTATGGAGAGATACCACTAGTGAACTGTGGACCCCGGTCCTATTTCCTTTACATTGCTATCACCTGTTTACTTTACTCGCACTGTTTACTTTCTCGCATACTACTATTACTTTCCACTCGATACGCCTATTCCTTTGTTTACAGCAAACCGGTGAGATTGACAACCTCATCGTAAGTTGGGAGCAAAATATTTGGTTGTGTTGTGTGCAGGTTCCACGTTGCTACTAGTTGAAGACGCACTAACAAGAATCGTAAACGACGCCCTTGTTGGAAGTCACTAGGCTAGCAAGCATCACCTTCTGAAGTTTGGCTTTTTCCTGAATTCGACATACCTTGGTTTCTTATTGAGGGAAAAGCTTGCTGCTGTACTCATCATACCTTCCTCTTGGGGTTTCCAACTGGACGGTAAAAAACCATCAACACCGTGCCGCATCAACAACCAATAAGCTAAGATCTGAACTAGTTAGATGGATAATCAAGCTAGAGCACGAGCTAGGTCCAATGCCAGAGAACGAATCTGCTTCGATGTAGCCGACCACGCCCAATCGTCTTCGGCTAGGACGACCACTGTGTGGACCAGTCGGCGGGCTACTAGTTGTTTTGGACCAAGCTGATAAGCATAAATCGGCTTCGGCCAGGCCGAGAGTATATTATTTGTGCAAATTATTAAAAAAGTATTATTTCTAGAATTGCGGAAGAAAATGTATAATTAAAAAAATCTTAAGAATATGATATATCCAAGGAAGTATAAAATCACCGATACTTATTTTCCGATCGAAGAAAATACCTCATAAGTCAATATAGGAGTACCATGGTAAAATTATAGAACACACGCACGACGCAGAGAGCGAGCCCGCCAGGGAGGCAACAGAAACAACCAGGGGTAGAACCGTCATTCATCCCAAAAACATCGGTCCCGACTCCCAACCCCCGTGTTCAATTTTCGCCGGCGCGCGTCTCCTATATTTGCGGCCCCAATCCCAGCGCCCATTCCCTAACCGTCTCCCCGTTCGAGAATTTCTAGAAAGAAAAAAATCATCCAAATCCGAAACCCTCCCCATCGACAGCTGCTTCGGCGAGGCGTCGACCTCTGCGCGGGTGATGCATAACCAGGGTGGCCGTGGCCGCGGCGGCGGCGGCGGCGGCGGCCAAGTTGGCCGCAACGATGGGAGAGGGCGCGCCGGTCGGGGCGCTTATGGCGGAGGCGGCAGGACCGACGAGGGAGACGAGAGCCGCGGCGGAGGCGACTGGACCTACGAGGGAGACAAGAGCCGCGGCGGAGGGCGCAGGACCTACGAGGGGGACCAGAGCGGCGGCGGAGGGCGCAGGACGTACGGCGGAGAGCAGAGCCGCGGCGGATGGCGCAGGGCCTCTGAGGGAGACCAGAGCGGCGGCGGAGGGCGCAGGACGTACGGCGGAGAGCAGAGCCGCGGCGGAGGCGGCAGCGGTCGGGAAGACCAGAACCCCGGCAGAGGCGGCTTGAGTGACCGAGGGCTCTACATCCCTGGCGGACGCGACTTCTTCGACCGAAGCAGAGGACCGGGGCGCGGTTCTGACCATGGGTACCAGCAGCGTCGCTTCTCCTACCCCCCGCAGCACAACGACCATGGGAACCAGCAGCGTCGCTACTCCTATTCCCCGCAAGACACCCCCCCATGGCCGCAGGCGCGGGTCGCGCCCAGGGAGGCGGCGGCATCGTCCTCGTCATGGTAAGCACCGCTTACCTCTTGGAACCACGTGCCTGTGAATGTGATTGCAATTTCCGTTGGCTGCGTGCCGATTCAGGGTACCATTTGCATCGGTGTGATCTTAGATTGTTTCCTTCTCTGATTGTGATTCAGGATTATTCAGTGTCTCAAGCTAGTTTCAAGTTGCAATACGGTTGTGTGGTAGTACCGTGGAATGTGGACGCCCAAATGTGCTCCAGGTTTATGGATTGAGAATCTGAGATATATTGGAATATAGGGTGACCTCTCTCTGTGATAAGCTCCCTTCGATGCGTTACCTGTATTAGAGTTGTATTTATAACAGCTATTGACGCCTCTCTCTGATCTCTTGTGCTGATTCAGAGTAGCATTTGCTTCGGTGTGTTGAGGTTTTTTTCGTTTTCTGATTGTGGTTCACAATTATGCAGTGTCTTGATATAGCTTCAAGTTTCATATGGTCCTGTTGTAGTATTGGGTATGCCCAAATGTGCTCCAGGTTTATGGATTGAGAATCTGAGATAGATTGGAATATAGGGTTACCTCTCTGTGTGATAAGCTCCCTTTGATGCATTACCTGTATTAGAGTTGTATTTATAACAGCTATTGACGCCTTTGTCTGATCTCTTGTGCTGATTCGGAGTAGCATTTGCTTCAGTGTGATGAGGGTTTTTTCATTTTCTGATTGTGGTTCACAATTATGCAGTGTCTTGATATAGCTTCAAGTTTCATATGGTCCTGTTGTAGTATTGGGTATGCCCAAATGTGCTTCAGGTTTAACGATCGTGATAGATTTGAGTGACGGTTATCTCTATGTAATAAGTTCCATTTGCTGCATTGCCTGTAGTAGAGTTGGACTTATAGCAGCTATTGATGCTATGTTCTCTTGTATCTTTGAATCCATGGGAATCATTTGATTCTTAGCCTGGTTAGGGTGATTTAAATCCTGTTTTACTTCAAAAGTGGGTGGAAGATGTGGTGCTGACCTCGCCTAGATGCCAGCTAAACTATTGAACTGTCATTAGAAACTCTATTCTGAATTTTTTATATGGGGAATGATTGTTTCTGAGGATGCACAGCTTATGACTTGAATTTCATATGGCAGTTCTGTTTGGCACCTTGCAGTTGCAGAACATTCAGAAAACCATTTATCTACAGTATAGTTTACCAAGAGGAATAAAGAATCAGAGTTATCACCATTGAAAACCTGTTTCTGATTCCTTTTTGGGCTTCTCCTAGGAATGTGTTATTTCACAAGTACCTAGGCTTGACATGCATGCTTCAATTTAAGTTACTTCATGCTCTGGTTTGGAGTCAGCATGGAGAAGAACTATGGACCTTTTGTAGTAGTAAAACATACGAACTAAAATATTTGCAGTGCAGAAGAACTTTTACTATCTGAAGTTGGAAAGGACAAGCGATTTCCTCTCCTTATAGCTACATTTATTTCAGTAGTTTAAATTGGAAAAGTGTATTGCCAATCCAAACAGCGATGGAAACTGTAGCTTTTGGTGTTGTTATTGTTTTCCTCGTGTAAACCTTCACTGTTTCTAATGCTATTTTTTTCCCTCCAGGCCAAGACATTGTTCCCAATGAAGTGTTACCAGTCAAACTTCTGGTGAACCACTTCAAAGTCGAGTTTAAGGCTTCGACTATCTTTCGCTATGATATCAAGATTGAACAAGATTCTTCGAGTTCTTCAGGAATGGGGCTTGGAACAGATCAGTCTTTTGCAAAGGCTAAACTTTTCAAGATACTTCAGAAGCTTCCAAATTCATTAGCTGTTGCTTATGATGGCAAGGGCAGTCTGTTCACCTTTGCAGAACTGCCAGGATGCCCATACCGTGTGAAAGCTCAGTCAGAGACCTACCTTGCATCAGCAGAGCTCAATCAAAAGCTGCCGTTGAGCCAACTCTTACAGCAGCCTGTGCCTAGAGAGATCTTGCAGGGTCTTGATATCATTGTGCGCGAGGCCTCTAGCTTGGGCAAGATAATTGTTGGTCAGACGTTTTATTCCCCGTTGGAGACAGAGATCACCAAGCCTGGGGCCTTTACCGTACGTCTGAAAGGGAACAAACAGAGTCTGAAACCCACCCAGCAAGGGCTTGTCTTATGTGTGGATTACTCAGTTATGGAATTTTGCCAAGCTCAAAGCAGTGTCCTGGAGCTTGTTGACCACTTGCTGAAACGATTTGACAACACAAAGTTCCTTAATGCCCATACAGGTCTAAGTGAGAAAGAGCACAATTACTTGGAGTGTCAGCTCAAAGGCCTCTGTATTACCGTGAATTACCAGATGCAGTGCTCTAAAGGAAAAAGCAATTGGATGACAAGTCGAAAGTACAAAGTTCAAGGCTTGACAGCTGAGCCTGCTGAACGAATCTCCTTTAGAGATTTCGATGAAGAGAAGAGTCATAAGCTTGTTGACTACTATCAAGAGAAGTATGGAAAAGTGATCAAGTATAAGAAGCTACCGTGCTTGGATTTGAGCACGAAAAAGGGACCATTACAGGTGCCGATTGAGCTTTGTATTCTTCATGGACGACAGAAGTATCCCAAGGACAAGGGTTCCAACCAGAAACCGAGGGACAAGCTACCAACCTCAGGTGCACGGAAAATGGAGATTCTGAAAATGGTGACAGCTCTAGATGGGCTTTACAGGTATCCGTTTTGAGTTTGAGAAACGCCTGTTAATCCGTTCTTTCTTTTTGTCAATCTGCAAGCTTAACTTATTGCTCTGTTTATTTGTTGCTAAATCCAATGCAATTTGATTTGCTAGATATCCTTATCAGTAGTTTTTTTCTGTGTGAACAGGACCGCTACAACTAAAGTTAAAACTTGTGATATGCTAATTAAAAAAGAATTTTAACTTTATTATTCATATATTTTTCAACGCACTGCCCCCTTGTGTAATTTCTGTTCAAGTTATTTACGCATTTTTATTATAAGGTACTAACTATAATTTTACTTCCAGCAGTAACAGAGGCCAGGAATATAAGATTTCATTGGGCAAACAGATGACTGAAGTCACTGGCAAGATCCTCCCACCCCCCATGCTGAAACTCGGTGGCTCCTCCACAGTCCGTAACCGTCAGTGGAACCTTCATGGTGTAAAAATATTTGAAGGCAAGCATCTCCAGCACTGGGCCATTGTCGACTTTAGTGCAGGGCCTTCGCACTCCAGGCAAGAAGCACTTCACAGGAATGTGTTCGTTAACCGTATCGTCGGAAAGTGCAATATTCTTGGCATTGGGATGGACCCTTATCCATGCCATGTGCAGAAGTCAGCAATGTCAGTACTATCCAATCCGGAAAAACTATGTCAGGAGCTTAACAAGGTGAATGAGGCTGTGACTGCTAATCTTAAGGAGCAGAAGCTGCAGCTCCTCTTCTGCCCGATGTCTGAGAAACATCCTGGGTACAAGACACTGAAGTTGATCTGCGAGAGGCAACTGGGGATCCAAACCCAGTGTTTCCTAAGCCCCCTTGCAAACAAAGACAATGGCCAGGACCAGTACATGTCCAACCTTGCTCTCAAGATCAACAGCAAGCTGGGGGGCAGTAACGTCCAGCTATCTGACAAGCTCCCAAAGGTGGCTGACATGCCTTTCATGTTCATCGGCGCGGACGTGAACCATCCGGCGCCCGGAGACAAGCAGAGTCCGTCGATAGCAGCAGTTGTTGCGTCGATGGACCCTAGCGCAAGCAAGTACGTCTCGAGAATTCGTGCCCAGGATAACTGCAAGGAGGTGATCGAGAAGCTCGGTGAAATGTGCCAGGAGCTCATTGAAGTCTACAAGAAGAGGAACGGCTCCAAGCCACAGAAGATCATATACTTCCGTGACGGCGTGAGCGATGAGCAGTTCGAGAAGGTTCGCCTGGAGGAAGTGGAGCCCATGAGGACGAAGATCAGTGTGGACGGCTACTCGCCGACGATCACAGTGATCGTGGCCAAGAAGCGTCACAGCACGCGGCTGTTCCCCAGGGACGAATTCGAGAAGCAGACGAAGAACGGCAACGTCCTCCCTGGCACGGTCGTGGACGCCGACGTGGTCAACGACTCGCCGGAGGAAGACTTCTTCCTCTGCAGCCACGAAGGGCTGCACGGGACGAGCCGGCCGACGCACTACTACAGACTGAAGGACGAGCACGGCTTCGAGTCCGCCGACCTGCAGAAGCTGGTGTACAACCTGTGCTTCATGTTCGCGCGCTGCACCAAGCCGGTGTCGCTGACAACACCCATCAAGTACGCTGACCTCGTGGCCTACCGCGGCAGGGATTACTACGACACCATGATGGCATCCCCGTCCCTGTTCCAGGAGCCCGGCCCGTCGTCCTCGGCCCCTGATGGAGATTCCAAATACCCGAAGCTGGACGCGCACGAGAATCTGAAGGACAGCATGTTCTTCATCTGATGCCGCCTGATTTCCACCCGTGCCATGGAGCTTGGTAAGCTTCAACTCTGCGCACTGCTTCTTGTCTGCGTTCCCTTCTTGCATATAGTGAAGGCCGTGGCCCGTGGGTCAAGCAGCGGTTCTGTTCTTTGTCACTTCTTACAGCTTGATAATTGGCTCTTGGTGTACAGTCATGTTACTGGTTACTAGAGATACTGGTTGTTGCTGGTTACTGTTAATCAACAAAGAATTAGTTCTAGTCTTCCTTCTTTTTTCCCTTTTCATAGTTCATATTCCAACAGATGTTACGGGGCCACATGTAAAATTGGAGAACTGGGGCTGGGAGTCCTGGGAAATTGATATAAATGTTTTTTCGACATTCCTGCGATCAGCCAATGTTCTGTGAATACTTCACTTTCTAAAAATACTGAAGTATCAAATACTTTAAAGGTGTTTGGGTCTAGCAAATACTTTGGTTTTAGAAACTGAAGTATCCTCCAAAACTTCATTTTTTTTACGTACTGAAAACTTCAGGCCGGACCTCTTTTTTTCTTTAATGAAGTATTCTCTAAAACTAAAGTATTATTTGTTAGCCAGGCATCATAATACTTTGGTTTTGTAATACTTTAGTTTTAGAAAAACTTTACTGCCAAACTAGGCCCTAATATTTGGAATGTTCTGTTGCATACAAAGCATGCCTTCGTGATGCACTACTGCACAGGGAAACTTGGGCCACATTACACTAAATTTACAATGACAGTTATGAGTTACCTAGGCCTAACAAAGCTCATAGCACTCAGTAGATTGGAGGAAAAAAAAAAACCTATGTTCTTCAAACATAGGGGCACATCTGCATCTTCATGTAGTAAAAACTGACAGGGTAGCATCCAAAAGCAGGTTATGGTTCAGCCAATTACTACTTCACGAAGCGCAGTGATGCTTGTAAGATTGACCCTGATCTCCATTTACAAGGTCGATTTGGAGATTCGTTTCCATTACTTTCAATGCATGCATGTCACCGGGATAGGTCTCCAGGACTGTACAATCACTTTCAGTAGCTATGGCGTCAATGCCAGCATGCCACAAGAACCTGAGAAACCTGATATCTAATCAGCATGACTACAAAATTTTATCAAGAGATGAACATGGACCTGACCAAACTGGTTCAAATTGTCATGAAGGTTCTGTGAGGCACTAAGATAAAAGTTGTGGCCAAGTACATAATGTACCTGCACAAAGAAGGGAGAATCTAAAGTAAATTGTTTCAAACTTTTTCCAAGTACATTCAACTGCGCCATCTGATGAATCGAGCTGCACAAGTTGTTCTTTAGTTTTGCATTTTAACGTAATCATATACTCCGAAAGAGAGCAATCCTCCTCACAACTGTAAAGTGTAAACCATACAGTCCATGCATTGTTCATACTGTTTCCTAAGTAACTCAAGAGTTATTGGTGTATAAAAATTTGCAGCCTGCCAGAGTAGTGGCAGAGGTGTTCTTGCTGTCCATTGACTGGCTTGGTAATCATCCTGTATGACTGTATCTCTTCTTGCCTCTTCTTTGCAACTGAACTTCCATAAAACTTCAAGAAGGAGATAGTTCTCTCTCACAACCCAAGTATTCTTTTATCCTGATGCCAAAGGTTTCTGCTCGTACAATGCTTTTAATGTCCTCAGAGAATATTTGCCGGCCATATGGCAGGGCCAATTTTCTTGATCTCCATAATCTCATTTAACAATTCATTTTCTTTAAGGTTGTATTTCTAGATTATCAGATTCCATGTGTCAACAAACTCTTAGCCATCCTCGACATCAAATACACAGTGGCTAAAATTATGTGAGTTCTTCTAAAACACTGAAAACATGCGCTAAGGAACTAACAGCATTCTGGTATATTTACAACACGCAAGAACGGTGAACTGTACCAGACCAAGTGAGACCTAGTGCTTCCTTCAAATCAGCAGATCAATCTGTGAAAATTGTCATTGGCTGTTTCCCCCACATGGCACTCTTAAAGGTCTCAAGAAGGAGAGTGGATTTTTGTAGCCCGAGCTATGTAGCTCGATTTTTGGAAAAAATCGAAAATGATATTTTAAAGTTTTAAAAAATTTCGAAAAAAATCTAGATGTTGACAATGATATGATCTACCAATGTGCAAAATTTGAACTCGAGATTCCTAATATTCTGGGCTGTACAAAAATGACAAACTCTGACAGATTGTGAGATTTCGAAAATCTGCACTGTTCACTATTCACTATTGTAGATCTCAGAATTTGTCATTTTTTCACAGCTCAAACTATAAAGTATTTTGACTTGAAAATTTGCACTATTGTAGATCACAACATTTTCTACTTGTAGATTTAATTTCAGATTTTTTTAAAAACTTCAAAATAGTATTTTCGAATTTTTCAAAAAACGAGCTACATGTAGCTCGAGCTACATTTGTGGTTTTCGCTCAAGAAGCCACTTCAAGGATTCAGCAGTTTCATTACATAGGAAAGCAGCACCAAATATGACCATTTGCCTATATATGATGGTTCATACCTAAAAACAAAGCTAGAGGTCTGCTGTAGTCATTCACTTTGTAGGACATATCAAAGCAGAACACATCACTGAAATAATGATAGTCCAAGACTGATCTTGCATCAGCCCAGAAGGCAAGCAGCTATGTCACTTTCATCCACCTGGATGGCATAGCAAAAAGATGGATTGTCGCTCTTTATACTTCGAAAATAATCCGTAAGCTCTGAAATCCCCCGACTGCATATGTTTTGTAGACTTGGTTGGAAGGTAATTCTTGAATTCTAGAGGAATGTTGATGGCATTTCCATTTCCAGATCAAACCTTGGACAACACTCTTTGCGTCTTCAGCATCACATCACAGTATCAAATGGACCGGCAAAGCATGTGAAAACGATCCTGAACGAACTTGGTATCTTCCAGATGTTAATTTGACAGCTAATCGTGCAGGGCAACCCATCCACGTCTCGGGCAAGGTCTCTTGGCTCATTCTTTGAGCGAAAGCCCTCTCTGGAACAGACGTAAAACCATGACCTACTGCCACTTTCTGTTGTTTTATCCCAAAAATCCTTTTCGCACACTAAGGGCGTGTTTGGTAGCCCGGCTCAACTCAGCCATTCCTATCTCAACTGGAATTGTTACAATTTTCGCTGTTTGGTAGCCCGGTCGAGTAAAACGGGCACTGCCCAGTTGGCCCGAAAAATGCCCCTCGGCCCTGCCCGAGAGAGAAGCTCGATTCGAGCTTCGCAACTCGGCAGGGCCGGACTCGGCCGAAAAATCGCCCCCACGTCCCCGCACCCGCACGCGCGCGTAGGGGTCTCAGACCCGTGAGCTCATTTCCCCTCCCGAAGCCATCCCTCTCACTCCTCTCTCTCTCTCTCGAGAAGGCTGGATGCCTCGATGCCGGCGACCTGCGCCTCGATGCCGGCGTCCGCCGCCGCCTCCTCGACGCCGGCGTCCGCCTCCTCCGCCTCCTCCCCGCTGGGTCCGCCGCCGCCTCCTCCCCGCTGGGTCCGCCGCCGCCTTCTCCCCGCTGGGATCCGCCGCCGCCTCCTCCCCGCTAGGCAAGCCACGGCCGGCTGCCACCACCTCCACGGCGAGGGCGCGGCCAGCCTGCCACCTCCACGTCTGCCACCACGCGAGGCGCGCGCGAGGCCGCCTGCCACCTCATGCGAGGCGCGCGCGAGGCCGCCTGCCACCTCCACGGCGAGGGCGTGACTAGCGCCGGCCCGCGTCGCACCTCCTCGCCGCCGCCGGACTAGCCCCGCCCCGCCCCGCGCCTCCTCGCCTCCGCCGGACTAGCCTGCTCGCCGGCTCCGGCGCCGGCCGTTGAGCCGCAGCAGGGACCCGATCGCTTTTTCCTTTTCTATTTAGGGACCCGATCGCTTTTAATTTTCTGTTTAGGGATCCGATCGCTTTCCTTTTTCTGTTCAAGGTCCTTTTTGTAAAAAAAATGAGACAGGCTACCAAACAACATCTGAGTTCAGCTTGTTCTACTCAACCCGGCCTACCAAACACCCTAAAAAATCTCCCCTCAGCTTGGCTAGAGTGAGCTTGGTTGAGTGCAAATAGCTACTCTCGACTGAGCCGGGCTACCAAACACACCCTAAATACCACAGTTCCTGCATATAACCCATGAACTTTCACGTGCATCATATTCACATGTGAAACAAGAATGCACATAGAAAATGCAGTAGCAACACGCGAGCAATCAAATAGCAGTACGTAAAGATTGAAGGACAAGACAGTGTTACGTCGTCTTTTTTTTTTGACAATCAATACCACATATATTTATAAGAGTAAATAGTACATGGTGGAGATACATAAGCTGTCTCCGGCAATTACAAAATAAAGTCTAAAAGAAATGAGCAAATCTTCGAGGTCTTCAAACTCTTTCTTCTTCCATGATATAATCTTGTATTTTTCAGAAGACAGCCGAATAAAATTGAACCATAAACCTGTAAATACCAACGAAGATTCTCCCATAATTTTAATTTGAGCCGCAATGCCAAGGCTACGTGCACGCACACATCCATTGAAGTAGTCAATCAATATCGGCAAGAGTACTAACACCAGCATGTCAGGGCAAAATACGAACAACTTGGTCGACATCGCTGGGGAGTCGAGAGTACGAATCACCATTGTCGAGGACGTAGCAGTCGGGAAAATTATTGTGAGGATAATACTCCTCGCGGTGACCATGAGAAAAGATCCAAGATCGATCTGGCGAAGCAAGATCCGAAGAACCATACGTAGAGAACTTTAATCTTCCAATACTGCCATTGACGCCGGGACGAAGATTTCGTCGTCGAAGGAAGAACCGAAAATCAATTATTGTAGACGATGCCATCTCTCTTGACATGAAGACCAACAGAAGATGACTACCAAACCTTAACTTAATCTACTAGAAAATATTACTTTTACTAAAACCTTCACACATAGATTAGGTTCCCCACCCCTTCTTACGCCGGCGAGGCCGGCCGGAGGAGGGAAAACCAATCTATGGTGGAGTAGGAAGTGGAGGCGATGACGGCTGTTTTTCCCTGGCGGCGACTGAGACGGAAAGAAGAGACATTTGAAAATAATAGTTGCAGTGTTACGTCGTCTTTGGTTGTGCATGCCCGTTAGAGTTAGACTAACTAATATACTCCCTCTATTTTTATTTACCCTCCGTTCTAGGTTTAGTTAAAGACAAATTTTATAAAGTTTGACTAAGTTTTAATACTTTTTTAAGATTGAGTTTTAATAAATGCCGTATGCATCAATTGATGCAGAGGCTGGTGAAAGGACACGGATGTCGCCTAGAGGGGGGGGTGAATAGGCGATTAAAACTTTTACGAAAGGCTTGAACAAATGCGGAAATAAACTAGCGTTTAATTTGTCAAGCTTACAAAACCTAAATAGACTAGGCTCACCTATGTGCACCAACAACTTATGCTAAGCAAGACAAGTAGCAAGGTGATAGCAAGATATATAACTTCAAGCACGATGGCTATCACAAATGTAAAGTGCATAAGTAGTGGAGCTCGGATAAGAGTTACCGAGGCACGAAGGAGACGAAGATGTATCCCGAAGTTCACTTCCAAGGAAGCTAGTCTCCGTTGGAGAGGTGTGGTGGCTTAATGCACTCCGAACGCCACAAAGGCCTCACCTTGAGATGTGGTAGCACAATGCTCACCAAATGCCACAAAGGCTCACCTCAAGATGCGGAGGCACGCTACGCACCGAACACCACAAAGGCTCACCTTATTCTCCTCGTGCCCTCGCACAAAGCAAGATGCCACGATCCACTATGGGACACTTGAGGGCGGTCACCGAACCCGTACAAGCTTGGGGCAAACTCCACAACTTAATTGGAGGCTCCCAAGAATCGCCACAAAGGCACCACAAAGGTTGGGGAATCTCCACAACTTAATTGGAGGCCCCAAGTATATGCCACAAAGGCCACTAAGCCGTCTAGGGTTCCAAGAACCCAAGAGTAATAAGCTCACAACTTCCACTTACCGAATCTCCGAGGAGAACTCAAACCGATGTACCAAATGCAATGGCAAGAGCACACAAAGTGCTCAAATCCTTCTCTCCCAAATTCTACCAAAGCAACAAATGCTATGGAGGAATATGAGAGGAAGAACAAAGGAAATCAACAAATGAACTCCAAGATCTAGATCCCAATGGTTCCCCTCACTTAGAGGAGAAATTGATTGGTGGAAATATAGATCTAGATCTCCTCTCTATTTTCCCTCAAGAAGATGCAAGAATCATTGGAGGGATTGAGAGAGAGAGCAAAGCTTCAAGGTCAACAATGGAGGAGAGATAGAATAGGAAGCCAACCAGCCCAAGGAGGAAGAAGGGGGCCTTTTATAGGTCCCCCACGAAAACTAGCCGTTGCTGGGCACTAGGGCCGGAGTCTCCGGCCTAGAGGACCGGAGTCTCCGCCCTAAGTGACTCCAGGGCCGGAGTCTCCACCCCTGGGCCGGAGTCTCCGGTGCCCCGGGGTCATTCGGGGGCCTCAGGACGGACTAAGCAGGTGCCAGGCCGGAGTTGGGCCGGAGACTTTGCGTCTCGGGCCGGAGACTCCGGCCACCAAAAACTGGCAGAAACACCAACACGAAAACGACCATAACTTGAGCATCCGGACTCCGTTTTTGATGATCTTGGGCTCGTTGGAATCACAACAACGAGCTCTACAAGTATATTCATAGAAACATCATAGTCCAACAAGGGAGGATAAAACCAAATGATGAGAGGTTTGACCTCTCTTCAAAGTCGAACCGGTAAAACCTCCAAACACCAAAAACACAATGAGTGTTTCATGCAAAATCCCTTTTTGATGAGTTAGAGCTTGTCATGGAATTAACCACAAGCTCTAAAACCTCACATGGATAAAAGCCAAATAAGAACCAAGAAAGATGATGGCAAATATGCAAAGGTTTGAGCTCTCTTCGAACGATGCGGTTAAGTTACTCACTCGAGAGCCCCTCTTGATAGTACGGCTACCAATCCTATAACCCGGTCTCCAAACTAACACACGAGACCGGTAGAAGAGAAAACCTATCAAGAACAAACCTTTGCCTTGTGTATTCCACTTGAGCTTGATGAAGATGATCTTTTCCACCTCAAGATGGAATCCCTTTCTTGATTGCTCTAGCTTGATGAAGTCTTGTGGATTGCTCCCCCATAAATCAAGATGGGAAAGACTCTCTTAGGAATATCTTCACATAGACATTACCACCAAATAGAATACATGCTTCAAGCATATAATCTCCTTGAGATGGCACATCTTGAACTTGACTTCACATCCATGAAGACGATCACCACTTAATAATATCCTAGCCCGAGATCACAAGACCCCACTCGATACATTATGTATGCTTTGAGAGTTGATCAACTTGAATCCCATCTTTGCACTTTGACTTGATCAACCTTGTATCCTTCCTTCTTCCTTCATGATGATGATGTCTTGAAGGTAAACACAAATGTCCACTCAATTATATTCTTCAAGACATAGTTGCAATAAGCTCAATTCTCATATGACCATTCTTCCGATATTTCCTTGAATAACACATTGGTCATCACTTAAAGTTCTTCATTTGATCCTTCTTACAACCTTGAAGCCAACATATGGTTCAAGCATTGTCTATGGACATGTCCTACAAATATAACTCAATGCAAACATTAGTCCATAGAGATTGTCATTAATTACCAAAACCACACATGGGGGCTCCATGCTCTTTCAATCTCCCCCATTTTGGTAATTGATGACAATCTCTTTGAGAGGGTTTATATAATGAATTTAAGGAACCAAAATGGTTGCACTAACATCAAATACTACAAAAGTATGTGATGTTAGTAAAACCACCATATATAGAGCAAACTCCCCCACAATCTATGCACGTGTGAATGATCTTGATTTCATTGCATATATTGCCAACCAAGGTTGTTGGTGGAGTTTCCTCTATATACTCAACCATGCAAAGCATGAAAGGCAAATGCTTAAGAACAAAACCAAAGCATAAAACCCAATTCCCTTTAAACCCTCGAAACTTCTCCCCCATTGGCACCAATTGCCGAAATGGGCGGAAAAACTTAGAAGGCCAATATAATGAGAGTTCCTCCATAATGTGTGCATAAACCAAAAGTATAATTGAAAATATATGCACATATCCAAATATGAAAACTCGGAGGAAATCAACCTATATTGAGGATCAAAGATTGCAAATAAAATAAGATCACATGGTGGATAAACTTCAACAAATGAAGAGAGCAATCAATCGATCCAAAGAACAAATTGAATAAAGATATTATGATAAGACCAAAAGGGTGCTCTAAATAATATGAGGAAGCTCCCCAAGGTTTGTGCACAAAATATTCTATTTGAATTAAAGTATAAGGTGCACAAACATGGAATCATCACTCCCTCAATATTATTCAAAACAAAATGATACCAAGTGAAGTCAAATACTATGATAACCGCAAAATGGTGCTTTAAATGAAATGAGGAAGCTCCCCAAGGTACGTGCAAAAAAATGGAATGTTTGCATTTGAATACAATTTGCACAACATGGAATCCTCACTCCCTCAATAACATTTAAAACGCAACCATTTGCAAGAGATCATAGAGAAGAAATTAAGCTTAACACTTGCATCAAACAAATGGTTGAGCAACAAGCAAGGGACAACATATTAAAAGGCTCAACCAAAGGAATGTGTGATATGAATGACAAAGCATATTATAAGACTAATACAAGGATAAGCATAGAGCATCCACATAGTCTTTAATGAAAGAAATTGCTTAGCATTCCATCCCAACACATAAGGTTCAAATAAGATATCAAATAAGGAGATATCATCTCTCATGTGTATAAGTTTCTAAGTAGACAACATCACAAAGATAATTATCACAAAGAAATATGTACACACAAAATAGATACTAAGAATAGAACATGATATCCAAAATGAAGTCATGCAATATACCAATGAGAATTTTGCTTTTAAAGCACGGCCAAAGGCTCAAATTTTCTTATTGTATATTGATGAACTTCAACCACAAACAAGTCAAAGACATCACAAATATCAACAAGGGAAAGAAGATAGTTGGGATGCTTTGAGAAAAGCAACAAGTATCACAAAGATGAATACCAAAAGAAAGTAATAAATTTACACTTTCAACCATATTGCACATGTGAGAACTTGAGGAATTGATATGCAATAAAATTGCTAAATTGACATATATGGGATAGGAGAATCATGAGCATGATTTTATATGTTCCCAATAATATGCACTCATCTCAAATTACTCACAATTGCAATAAAGAGGTTTCATTAAGACCTTTGCAAGAAGCACAACATTTGCAAATAATGATTTTCCATGCCATGAAACAACCTACACAAGGTTGGATACTAGAAAGGTATGCATGATAAGATACTTGTTACCGAGATATTAAAGGTAGGATGTAGTAGATAGGAGTTCTTCAATAATCCTAGCTTGCCTCAAATTATCATTTAGTCACCACTTCATCCTTATTATTGAGACAAGCACCAATATATCTTCATGTACCTAAAACAAAGTTCAAGTACAAGATGGTCCCCAAACTCATTGGGTCCAAAGTAGTTAGAGAAACTACAATATATAGGACAAACTCCACATAAATATGTGCAATAGATATGAACTTGAATTTCATGCACATCTTAGCCGATTTAGGATTTGATGGAGTTTCTCCTATATATTTGATCAAAGAAAGCAAAAGCATGCCATACAATATACATTCAGTAAATATGCATGCACAAGACTTTCAAGAGCCAAAGGAGATACAATTTGGACAAAACACCAAGAAGGACAAGCGAGCACACGAAATTGTGAAGCTACAAAAGGTTGTCCAAATTATATCAAAGAATCAAATCAACACAAGATTGACTCCAAAGTTCAACTAGTGAACTAGGCAAAAGCCAATGAGCATAAGGATAACTAAAACACACATGCTCAAAGACATATCTCATTTTAAGAGTGAAAAACAAATTACAAGGAATGAGATAAGCAACTCCCAAAGAGAGCAAGGTTCCAACAACAAACCAAACTCTCCACACTTTTTATGATGGCACCCTAAGTACCAAAAAGAAAAATATTTGACTTCCAACAATAATCAAAACCAATTGAAATAAGCACAGGAGTGTGTTATAACAAATATAGGAGAGCTCCCCCAAGATTAGTGCATTATTTATGATTTTTCATTTGAATATAAAATGCACACAAATGGGATCATCACATCTACCTACATAGAAATAACACAAAATAAGTTCAACAAAATCAAATGGAATCACAAGAGTCAAGAAAGACAATGGGAGTTAAAGCAATTACATTTCTTGGCGAGAGATAAGGCAATTAAAAGAAATAGCCAAGGTGAAGATGATCAATATAAAAAATACCACATGATAGATTACCAATTTTCCAAGGAGAAGAGGTATATGGAGTTATTTTCGGTGGTAGTTTACACATAAATTCAAGATCATCTTCACAACAAATGAGCATATGAAAAGGATAAGAATTAAGCACCATGCCAAACAAAGATATTCTTGATAGACTCAAATAGTTAAACAATCATGCAAAGCAATGATTAGGATAGCTTGAAGCAAATGGTTTTCCAACTTTGATGTAGTATTCCACATTTTAGGAAAACCCTATCAAGAAAGTATCTCACAAACAAGATCCAAAACAAGAGCAATAAACAATTTGGCAAATTGGAACTTGTTTGAGAAAACATGCCACATAGAAGCAAGATAATTTACAATAACAACACTATGTGACACAAACTCAAATATACACATTTCATGGATTTGTAATATGCACAAAGCACAATACTCCCCCATAATGTGATAAAACCAATTTTCAAATAAGTTGTTAAAGTCAATTTCCATAGGGCCCGGAAATTCCGAGGGGGACCGGAGTCTCCGGGGTTGAACCACCGGAGTCTCCGGGGTAGAACCACCGGAGTCTCCGGGGTAGAACCACCGGAGTCTCCGGGGTAGAACCACCGGATTCTCCGGGGTAGAACCAATGGAATCTCCAAACCTAGAAAATTAAACTTTACCAACAAGAGGCAAATAGAATCCAACAAGATGATTAATGGACATTATAGAATTTGAATTTCTCATGAAAATGACATACCACATAGAGACTAGATAATCTTTAAATATCAACACTAAGTGGTATTCCTCATGTACACACATTTTTAGGATTGTGAAGTGCCAAAGCATATCACTCCCCCAAAATGGGATGGTCCATTAATCACTCCCAAGAGCCAAGAAGATAGATCAAGATGCAATAGGCTCAATAGTAACAACCGTACATGGTGTGCAACCAACAAGCACATAATTGATTACTCAAAATAAAGCAAGTGGGGAGCACAACATATACAAACACATGCAAGATACAAAACCAAACACATGCAAAGGGGCGAGTAACTTTCAATGTAGATAAGTTGAATACATGTTACCGCAAGGAGGAACAATGGATATATGATAGAAATAAGATAATCCAATTGACTTGACTTGAGACAATATAATTAATGAAGATCCCTTAATTCTTCATGATATAGCCAAGTCTCCAATGCCCTCCATTAGACACCTATTGATCAAGTTTTGGCTTGTTGGTCCCCAACCAAGTTGGGTCCTAAGAGGTTAGTCACAATAGGTTTGGCAACCCAAATGGTTCTTTTCTTGACACCACTTTGAGTACCAACAAATTTGGCAAACACATTTCCAACCTTATCCTTGCAAAGTGAATAAGCATCATTGATTATGATAGGGTTGGATGAGTTACCAATAGAGCATGTAGAAGAAAGGTGACCCTTCTCATGGCATATGTAGCAAGATCTTATCTTTCCTTTCTTCTCATTTGATTTCTCCACAATGGGAGCATTGGGTTGATTCTTCTTAGGAGGAAGCTTTTCTTCATCTTGAGGAAGGACTTGAGTTTGAGCTTGAGGCCTCTTCCCTTGTTGCTTCTCACTTAGATGCTTATTCTTCAATGGGCAAGACCTAACATGATGCCCTTCAATTTTGCACTTGAAGCAAACAATCTTGGCCGGATTCTTGACTTGCTCTTGGCCCTTCTTCTTCTTGAAGAGTTTGGACTTCTTCTTATTGTTGGAGATAAATCCAAGTCCACTCTTGTCATTGGGGGATTTTTGTGCACTCAACATCTTGTCAAGTTTGGACTTCCCTTCATGACTTTTTACCAAGTCTTTCTTCAACAAAGTGACTTGGGCCTCGAGCTCTTTAATTTCCTCTACATGGTTAGTTACAACACAAGTACTAGAGGAAGAAGCTATAATGTTAGAGCAACAAGGCAAGAAGAGTAATTCATCACAAGATGTAGCAATAGTATGAGTGGATGAATTACAAGGACTAGCACATGGCAATATAGCATTTTGGGAAGTAGTGCTAGTGACCACATGAGGTTCACAAGATGTTACCTTTGTAGACATATCCTCATAAGCTAACTTTAGGCGAGCATGGGAAACTAGAAGATCCTCATTAGAGCTAGATAGCTTTTCATGACTTTCTTCCAATATCCCATACTTGCTAGTTAGCAACTCAAGTTGAGCCCTTAGCTCAACATTCTCCTTCAAGATAGATGCCTCACAAGAAGTAGAGTTAGTAGCACAAGCATCATGATTAACCGAAAGAGGAGAAGGCAACTTGGAACACTCTTTTAAATAAGAAGCTTTTAGTTGCTCATGTGACTCGGTGAGTTTGGTGAGCACACTCTCAATGTCCCTAGAGCCATTTTTGAGGTGCTCAACATCCTCAAGAAGTTTAGCATTAACAAAAACAAGCTTATCATTTTTTAATTTTAAATCATTTGCCACCTCAAGAGCTCTATCATTGGAGCTTTGTTCTTTTAAAAGAGTCTTTTTAAAATCATTGGCAAGACTATGAAGATTCTCAATAGTTTCTTCTTGCTCTTCATCATGAGATTGAAGCTCATCAATAATTTTCTTGCTCTCAATAGCAGCAACCAAAATATCAACAAAGTTAGAGCAAGCAATTTTCTTCTTACCAATAGCATGAAAGACTATTTCTCCCTTCCTTTTTAAAGAGGCAACATAATCATCCTCTTCTTCATGATCACTAGATATAGTGGGTTCCAAAGAAGGAGTTACCTTTGAATCCCTAGCCATAAGACATATGTGGGAACCGAGAGATGATGATGAGGATGAAATACTTGAAGCTCCAATCAAAACTTTGTCTTGGCCAATAGAATCTCCGGTTTCCTCTACATTGTTAGCCACACAAAGACTAGAGGAAATAGAGGCATTTTTATCATGGCCACTAGATAGAGCAAGCATATCATCATGAGATTTATTTAAGCAACTTACACATGATATGCAAGGACTAACACAAGCATATAAAGCATTTATGGTGCTAGAAGTGTTTAAGTCCAAAGATGAAGCATTGCAATGAGATAGAGATGAAGGATCATCAAAAGTAAGCATACTATCACCATTGCAAGATTCATCACCACTCACCATATCATTACCTTGTGTCTTGCCACACTTTGGTGAAGTAGATGAAAGTTCATCACGGCCGGAAGTGGAAGGAATACAATCATCCCCAATAATCTTGGACAAACCATATTTTTCTTGAAGCTTTGTCCATATCTCATGAGCGCTCCGAAAAGGCGTGAAGGAGAAGGTAACTACATCGCTCAAAGCATTAATAATCACATGAGAAGCTTGAGCATTGAGATACAAGTTTTTCTTATCCTCTAAAGATAGATTTTGAGTATCCTTTGGAGGAGAAAAACCCGCATCTACAATTCGCTCCATAGATGGGTCCATGACCCGAAAATAATTAAGCATGTGAATTTTCCAAGTATCATAATTTGTGCCATCGAATATAAAAGTGTCATTGTGCACTAATCCCCTAGCCGACATCTTTGCTCTCAAGGCGGTGAAGCCTAAAATGAGAGACCTAGCTCTGATACCAATTGAAAGGACACGAATGTCGCCTAGAGGGGGGGTGAATAGGCGATTAAAACTTTTACGAAAGGCTTGAACAAATGCGGAAATAAACTAGCGTTTAATTTGTCAAGCTTACAAAACCTAAATAGACTAGGCTCACCTATGTGCACCAACAACTTATGCTAAGCAAGACAAGTAGCAAGGTGATAGCAAGATATATAACTTCAAGCACGATGGCTATCACAAATGTAAAGTGCATAAGTAGTGGAGCTCGGATAAGAGTTACCGAGGCACGAAGGAGACGAAGATGTATCCCAAAGTTCACTTCCAAGGAAGCTAGTCTCCGTTGGAGAGGTGTGGTGGCTTAATGCACTCCGAACGCCACAAAGGCCTCACCTTGAGATGTGGTAGCACAATGCTCACCAAATGCCACAAAGGCTCACCTCAAGATGCGGAGGCACGCTACGCACCGAACACCACAAAGGCTCACCTTATTCTCCTCGTGCCCTCGCACAAAGCAAGATGCCACGATCCACTATGGGACACTTGAGGGCGGTCACCGAACCCGTACAAGCTTGGGGCAAACTCCACAACTTAATTGGAGGCTCCCAAGAATCGCCACAAAGGCACCACAAAGGTTGGGGAATCTCCACAACTTAATTGGAGGCCCCAAGTATATGCCACAAAGGCCACTAAGCCGTCTAGGGTTCCAAGAACCCAAGAGTAATAAGCTCACAACTTCCACTTACCGAATCTCCGAGGAGAACTCAAACCGATGTACCAAATGCAATGGCAAGAGCACACAAAGTGCTCAAATCCTTCTCTCCCAAATTCTACCAAAGCAACAAATGCTATGGAGGAATATGAGAGGAAGAACAAAGGAAATCAACAAATGAACTCCAAGATCTAGATCCCAATGGTTCCCCTCACTTAGAGGAGAAATTGATTGGTGGAAATATAGATCTAGATCTCCTCTCTATTTTCCCTCAAGAAGATGCAAGAATCATTGGAGGGATTGAGAGAGAGAGCAAAGCTTCAAGGTCAACAATGGAGGAGAGATAGAATAGGAAGCCAACCAGCCCAAGGAGGAAGAAGGGGGCCTTTTATAGGTCCCCCACGAAAACTAGCCGTTGCTGGGCACTAGGGCCGGAGTCTCCGGCCTAGAGGACCGGAGTCTCCGCCCTAAGTGACTCCAGGGCCGGAGTCTCCACCCCTGGGCCGGAGTCTCCGGTGCCCCGGGGTCATTCGGGGGCCTCAGGACGGACTAAGCAGGTGCCAGGCCGGAGTTGGGCCGGAGACTTTGCGTCTCGGGCCGGAGACTCCGGCCACCAAAAACTGGCAGAAACACCAACACGAAAACGACCATAACTTGAGCATCCGGACTCCGTTTTTGATGATCTTGGGCTCGTTGGAATCACAACAACGAGCTCTACAAGTATATTCATAGAAACATCATAGTCCAACAAGGGAGGATAAAACCAAATGATGAGAGGTTTGACCTCTCTTCAAAGTCGAACCGGTAAAACCTCCAAACACCAAAAACACAATGAGTGTTTCATGCAAAATCCCTTTTTGATGAGTTAGAGCTTGTCATGGAATTAACCACAAGCTCTAAAACCTCACATGGATAAAAGCCAAATAAGAACCAAGAAAGATGATGGCAAATATGCAAAGGTTTGAGCTCTCTTCGAACGATGCGGTTAAGTTACTCACTCGAGAGCCCCTCTTGATAGTACGGCTACCAATCCTATAACCCGGTCTCCAAACTAACACACGAGACCGGTAGAAGAGAAAACCTATCAAGAACAAACCTTTGCCTTGTGTATTCCACTTGAGCTTGATGAAGATGATCTTTTCCACCTCAAGATGGAATCCCTTTCTTGATTGCTCTAGCTTGATGAAGTCTTGTGGATTGCTCCCCCATAAATCAAGATGGGAAAGACTCTCTTAGGAATATCTTCACATAGACATTACCACCAAATAGAATACATGCTTCAAGCATATAATCTCCTTGAGATGGCACATCTTGAACTTGACTTCACATCCATGAAGACGATCACCACTTAATAATATCCTAGCCCGAGATCACAAGACCCCACTCGATACATTATGTATGCTTTGAGAGTTGATCAACTTGAATCCCATCTTTGCACTTTGACTTGATCAACCTTGTATCCTTCCTTCTTCCTTCATGATGATGATGTCTTGAAGGTAAACACAAATGTCCACTCAATTATATTCTTCAAGACATAGTTGCAATAAGCTCAATTCTCATATGACCATTCTTCCGATATTTCCTTGAATAACACATTGGTCATCACTTAAAGTTCTTCATTTGATCCTTCTTACAACCTTGAAGCCAACATATGGTTCAAGCATTGTCTATGGACATGTCCTACAAATATAACTCAATGCAAACATTAGTCCATAGAGATTGTCATTAATTACCAAAACCACACATGGGGGCTCCATGCTCTTTCAGCTGGGTAACCTCATTTCAAAAAAAAGTTTGACTAAATATATTGAAAAAATTACCAACATCTAGAATATAATATTAGCATTATTAATTAAAATCATCATAAAACATATTGTCATATGATATGCATTTGGTACTATGAATGTTAATACTTTTAACTACATATTTCGTCAAACTTTAAATTTTTTGACTTTAACTAATAACAAAACGCAAAGTAATAAAAAACAGAGAGATTATATCTATATCTATACCTGATAATAAAAGCAGTAAGGTTTCTATTGTCAACCAATTTTTCTGGATCGATTTGCCCTCTCATAAAATCTAATTATTACATGGTGTGCCACCGCTAAGTCAAATCAAAACATTTTTTTACCCGATGCGGTTTGTACGTAGAATTTCTCCCGTCGCCGCTCACGGGCCTGGCCTAATTTCATATGTGGCTCATACGATTGGTACTTGGCAGCTATGAGATCGGTGCCCGGCATGGACTCTGTTTTGCCCGTTCCGCAATAAAAAGGACTCCAGTCCAAGCTTGGCTTACGTCCGCGGCAGGGCATGCCACACGCGTGTCTTCAACGCCAAACACGTCTAGCACATCATCGTGATCATTGCCGACTGCCGAGCACGCCGACCCGACGGCGCGTCCGTGACCTACCCGTAGACGTGCTTCCACAACTGTTTCTCTCATAGTCTGATGCCGCCTTTGCCTGTTCCGGCTGTCCCGTCTCTTATTCTTCACGGACGGCGCGACCTCCCTTCCAGAATCGATACCTGCACTTCAAGTACGGGAGGCAGTGGCTGGTGTTGAAGCCGAGCACCATAGTCCTTGGCATGCATGATCTGGTGCGGCGGTGGCAGGGGCAACAAGGTGCGAGGCTAAGGGTATCTCCAACGGCCCGACGCATATTGGCCCCAAATCGTGGCCGATTTGGACCGTTTGCGTTGGGCCGCGGACACGAATGGGGAGTTGTCCTCCCCCCTTTGTCGTTTGCATTGGCACTGCGCCCAGCGGCCCGACGCATTTGGAGAGTTGGCCGCATGGCCTCAATTTGGACTCATTTTTTACAAAAATGAAAATAACCACAGTTCAAATAAATATAGTTCAAATAAACACACCTGAAATAAATAGTAGTATTACAATAATAATGGGAAATGTACATATCCATACAACAAAGTTTGAATTGACAACATAGTTCAAATAAACATAGTTCAAATGAAAACAAGACAAGATAAAACTAGTCGTCTCCTGGAATGATTTCTGCCAATGCCCACTGATGTTCAATCAAATCCCTCTGCAGCTGATCGTGAGTAGCGCGATCACGGATCTCCTCGTGCACATGGAGAAACTCCTCAAATGTAGATGCTCCTGGATGTGGGGCAACCAACTCACCCTGAAACTCCCACCCTTGGTCATGGATGCCATCATCGCGCTCATCCTCGACGATCATGTTATGCATGATCACGCAAGCAGTCATGACCTCCCACATCACCTCTGTGCTCCATGTCGCTTCATGTCCTCGCATGGTGGCGAACAATAGTCCACCTAGATTGGAGCACACCAAATGCACGTTCCACATCTTTCCTGTATGCTTCCTATCGCTTAGAAAACCTTCTATTTTTCTCCTCCGCTGGTTCACGAATTGTCTTCACAAAAGTAGACCAATCAGGATAGATGCCATCAGCTAGATAGTAGCACTTGTTGTATGGATGGCCATTGATCTCGTAGTTATACATCGGAGCATCGCCATCCGCTAGCCTTGCAAAGATCGGAGAACGCTGGAGCACGTTGATGTCATTGTGGGAGCCGGTCATGCCAAAAAAAGAGTGCCAGATCCAAAGATCTTGTGATGCCACGGACTCAAGAATGACCGTGCAACCCTCGACATGGTTGCTATACTGGCCTTGCCATGCAAATGGGCAGTTCTTCCACTCCCAATGCATGCAATCGATACTTCCTATCATCCCCGAAAATCCTCTTTCCTCATTGATCGACAGCAGTGTCCTCAACGGTTGGCTCTCTAAGATAGACAGTGTCAAAAACCGCTATCACCGCTTTGCAAAATGTGTACATCAACTCAAGGCAGGTGGACTCGCTCATTCGCAAGTACTCATCTATAAGATCACTGGCCACTCCATATGCTAGCATGCGAATAGCTGATAGGAAGTGAAGCCAAGCTTACCGGTGGCATCGGGCCTGGCGGTGAAGTAACTGTCGTGCGCCCTCACTCCGTTCAAAATCGTCAAGAACAACTTCCTTGACATCCGGTAGCGGCGCCGGAATCTTTGCGCATCAAAGATTGGGCGGGTAGGATGGAAGTAGTCATGATAGAGTTGGTAGTGACCCCTCTCACGGTTGCGCTTGACATTGGGCTTGCGTCCCTTGACCGAGTCCCTGTACACTGGCCTCGAAGTGTGCTCATGGAGGAGCATTGTCGCGGCCTTCATCAACTCGGTATCATCGTCGGCCTCCTCATCCGACGGTGACTCAATGACGTTCTTGTAGAACGTCTGAATAGACTTTTCAGCTCCATCTACGGAAAAAGTAGGCATATGATAAATATTGGTGCCTATATCACACATACAACACGAAAGCTATTGTAACATTTGTGCCATGTTTTGAGGATATATATTATCACTATGCATCTTCATAATCAATGATACGCAACCTACCAACAAATAGAATTTTTTTACTAAGAAAACTTCAATGCATTGACCTCTTCATAATAATCTTCTTATAGTGATAAACTTTATAACAAGGCTACATAAGGATGAAACACAGAGTTAATGTATGCTAAATTCTCACTTTACCATCGTGTCAAAGGTCATCTAACTCTACGCCTTCGTCATGCAAATAAAAACTTATTTTATAAGTTTTCTTATTAAGATAAAAAAATTCTTCCATGTTGTAACGTACGGGTATATTTCCTAGTATATATACAATATGTCAACTAAAAGTGTGGAGGGTAAACCCACATCCCAAGATTGTTAATACCCGTCGTGTAATATCCTGTCCTCTCCAGACCATCGCCGAGACTCTGGTCTTTCTTGCAGTACATGTGTTGGCGGTCAGCTATGGCCACAGAGTACACCGCATTATCGGGCAATTCGATTGTACACGATGATATACGTTCAGTGTAGTAGATATGGTTTTTCTCCAAACTATAGTGCCCGTCTACCGCCACATACACCGCCTTAGACCAACGTGGCCCAAAGAATAAGGCATGGCCATCGAAACTCGTCACCTCTATCCACTTATACTTGTAGGCCTCACCATTATCGATGTCGACAAGTGTGAAGACCTTGAAGAAAGGCTCACGGCTAGGCAACCACCGGGTCCGTATTGCCATGGATGGCTTGCCATGCAGCTCCACCAGGTGGCAGTTGTACGCCATGGGGTCGTCCTCGCAGGTGGGGCCGCCGCGCCTTTGGATGGCCAGCCGGTTGCTTGATGTGATGGCCGGTGTGCCGTCTTCCTTGGTGTCGATTTGGAACTTGACAAGCTCCTCTCCGGGATTTATGATGCCATAGAGCTCGCCATTGCAGAACGCGATGTCACTAACCCTCTTTGTGCGGCTATCTTCCTCATATTCTACGGTCCACCTACTCCCGTTGCCACCAATTTTGCACAGCCCAATCTGGGTCCGAAATTTAGCGAGAGAGACGAGGATGCAGCCTTGAGAGGTGGGGTCTTGAGAGAAGATGGTTTTTTTTGGCTGGATTTAATATAGACTGTCCGAGCATATCGGGGCGAGCTCCACCTCAGCGCCGGAGAAGAGATTCACGATGACGAGCGTGCAGCGTTTGACGGCGGCGACCCAGCCACCGTCGTGAGAGCCAACGAACCACGTGTTCTCCGCCTTGTCCGGGACGCGCACGACGCAGGCGTCGTCGGGCCCGCACAGGCGCTTCACCCCGCTCGGGTGGAACTGCGTCCACTGAAGCAGCACCGGGACGGCCGGTGGCGCCGGGAGCCGCGACGAGGCGGCGCGCCACGCCTTGCAGACGGCGGCGAGGCGCACGCGGGACCAGGGGGAGGCAAGCCTGCCGCGGACCATGCCAAGGAGTTCGTCGGGGAGGTCGGGCCACGGCGCCGATGACAGCGACGACTCCGTGCTGCCGTTACCGTCGGTCGTTGACATGCCGTGCTCGTGTCTCGAGCTCTGTCGATCGTTGCCGGGGACGATCCTGTTGACGCAGCGCCCGCGCCGATCTTCCGACGACGCGGATCGCCTAGTACTTATGCGGCGAGGTGCGCAACAAGCTGCCGGGGGTATCTTTCCTTGGGATGCCAAATCGCCGGGAACAAGTATATATTGCTTTGAAGTTTGAACTGATATGGTTTCTTTTTTTTTTGACCCCGGACGGTAAACGGCAGGAGCTCTGCCTTTGCATTATAGAAGAGGGGAAATTGGTCCAGTTAATAAGGGGAACCGGACCTAAAAACCTCACACTACAGCTTATGGCACATCATCAGTGCCAGAAACAAGGGCACCTAGACCTAAGCTCACAAGTCTCGCCTTGTTTCTGACACGGACAAACTCCCCAAGCAACAACCAACTCGCCACACAAAAGGTGCACCCATGTGCACCCTCCCAACATAGGTGCTCAAGCATTGGCCTGCACTAAGGCGCGCACCGCCTCAACGACCTTCGGAGTATGCTGCTTCTTGTACATCTTTAGGAAATGTTGCATCTTCTCATCTATCACCTCCTCGGAAGCTTTCCCTTTGCTCTTGACATTTGGCACCTCCCCAAAAGCCTTTGCCCGCCTAAACTCAGCGCGCTTGGAAGCAGGGATATCAGAGCCTTTGTGCTTCAAATCCAAACGACAGCTACGACGCTCAAAGTGAGAAGGAGGGGCCTCCAATTCCTTTAGGAGCTCCTCCATTGGGGAAGGCGCTGCCCTATCAAGAGGGTGCTGAACAGGAGCATCGCCATGAACCAAATCCCCCACAGAAATGCCCTGCAAGCTCGGCACCGCCACCACCTCATCCAAAGCAACGGTCACAACAGGCTCGATCCAAATAACTGATATGGTTTCTATACGGTTATGTAAAGATGGCGGACTCTGCAGTGAAACTGGCTACCAACTCGGAGATTAACTGGTTAACTTAGTGCTGTGATCCGTGTACGACATGTTCTCTGTTATTTCGCATGCTGAGTGTCTCGAGTCGGACACGAACTCAGACATTGCACCAGGAAACAACGAAACAACCGAATTCGTAACTTGCTGCAACGTACAGCATCGTACTGTCCTCATTTTTTAACAATTAAGGTAGTAAAACTGTAACTTGGATTAACTGAAGAAGGTTGGATGGATGAATTACCCGGACCCAATGGGAAGTACATCGTGAGGTATCATGGAGCGGAGCAGCAATATTCCATGGATCAATGGTAAGGTCGGAGAATTGTTCCAATTTGAATTCATGAGCGTGCAGTTATTTTACATACACTAATTTCTGAAAATATTTCTTAATTTCTAGAGTGACTTCTAAAAAAACACAAAGATAACTAAAGCAGCGAACAAATGCAGGGTGGAACAAGAACATGGTTCAAACTAACATGAGTCTGCATGCCATCACAAGTTTGGTGGGCTCTTAAAATGATGAATTCCAGGGATCATATGTTCAGTCAGAAGCTCATATTCAACGAATTTAGCTTCTTTTATTTATGATCAGATCCTAAAGGTTTTAGGAGGGCATATTAAGTGAGTAAACACAGCCTACAAGACTGGAGGACCGAGAACACCTGCGTCGTGTTCAAGCATGATTTGTTTTGAAATCTGGCAGCACAAACAAAACGAAATAGAAATAAATTAACAAAAGGAACATTGAATGAGCAACTCAAGGGAATTTCTCTACACCAAAGATTTTCAAAGATAGATCCTGAGAATTTACGAATAGGGAAAAAAGGCCAATGAAATTAGAAAGCTAAGGGTAAAGAGTGTAACAATACTTGACAAAAGTGTATGTGTCCATAGGCCACAAGATGGTACTACTCTTAAGGGTAAGTCTAGCAGGGCTTACAAAATAGCAATGACAAAACAGGATTAAGAACAAACGACAAAGAAATGATTCTAACTTGTAACAAGGATGACCTGAGCCACAATATTATTAGTAACAAAGCCAAAGTGAGCACAAAACACCAATTTCTAAATGAGTTATAATTGAACCCCTCTATAAGAGAATGTGAGACTAAAATTGAAAGGGGGGGAATGGTCACAAGCCACTTCAGAAAACCCTATGCAAAAGTGAAAAATAATTGGAAATTGATTACTGTTATGTTGGAGCAAAAATAATTGATCCAACGAAGCCGCAACACGCAGGGGTACTCCTGTGGACGCCTCATCTGTACTTGCTTGCGCTTGGCCGAGAAGGAGACCTCCATCATGCTGAGGTTACAAGATGCCCATGACTCTGTCTTGCATTTTAGGATTGCTGGGATATGGTGGGTTGGCCAACTAGGGTCAGGTTTCTACATAATCTGGGGAGTCCCTTCCTGTCTCCAATCTCATTTATTCACTAGTGGTACATTGTGGAGCAACAATTAATAATATGTATATTGCAGGAATCTTCCAATGGATGCTCATCTTGGACAACTTGGTTCATGCCAGCTCGCACAGAAATATCCAAGTTCCAGACACTATGAATAGACCGTTACCAGAGAAGAGAACTATATAAACACATGGAAATAGTTTAGTACAGATAGCTTGTAACTGAAAGTAGGAAATTAACAACTGGAAGACAAGGGGAAAGGAACTTCACTAATAATATTTGCAAGCAAGGCTGTTGCCCTACATGATACCCCTGACACTGAACATGCTTATAATTAATCGTGGAGTATAAGATGATGACAAAGAATTTTGTAACATAGTTCTATCAGAAAGTATACCTAAAGAACTCCCCTCAGAGCGGTTTAAAGATAGCAGACTGGACAAAGCAGAGCATATACATCAATACATGAGTGTCTGGATGTTAAAAAACCGGAGACATCAGAACCAAAGAGTGCTTTAATTATTTCTAAGAATCGAGTGTGTACCTCCTCTTCTTCTGAAGGTAGAATTTTGCAAGATCAGAAGCAGGAATTCGGCTTATTTTCTTCATGTGATACCTTCGATGAGATCTAAGTATTATGAACACAAGGTACAATCAAGTCACAACAGTTACCATTGAAACAAAAAATCAATTGTATACTTATTGAGAACGTGACAAGATCGCCCAGATTCGGAACAAGAGTGAAGATTTAAATAGGAAGAGAAAGGAAAACAGCTCTTTACATGCTGAATTCTCAACAGTTATTTCAAGGACTTGAATTTTCCAACCACACTGCACCATTCAAGGGAAGTGCAGAAATAGCATACTTATCTTGAACAAAGTGATCACAAGGTGTACCTTCAGGACATTAAACTTTTCGGAACTGTCATATGAACAGAAAGCACTGCAGCACGGCACATGTATCTGATATACATTCTGTACACCAATTAACACCTGACACTTAAGGGGGAAAAGTGAGCATCGATTTAAATAAAATTTACACATGCTAGTTACATTTTTGCGCCTGGGATTGTCACATGATACGACTCAGAAGTAAAAAAGAGTTATTATAACCATATATTTGCTGAATCTTGGGTTCTCCACATGGTAAGTGTCTGGCATAGCAAAGAATCTGGCATTTCCACAATTGATTCTGCTGAAGATCAAATGCAGATATCCCGCTGTCCAACTGATGGCATTTCGGTTTTATCATAAAATTCTGTCTGGACCCTTTGCATCATAAGTTGGTGCCATGACTAAACTCAAAGAATTGATACTATGAGAGAGCCAATTGTCTAGAAAATGCTTAATGACAGGAAAATACATGGTCTACGAAGGATATTACTGGACGAGAAGCCTTTTGAAGGAAGCATACCTCAACAAGACATTCCAGGGAATACAGACAAGAAGATGTAGCAAAGAGAAGCCTGAATCCAAGACATTTAGAATAGCAGTGGAGAAGCAAGTTGGCACAAGAGGTGATCCTAACATAATGGAAGCTACATATGATGCTTTTTCTCAAAGCTTTGCAACAGCATCAGTTAACATTAAATTGCAAAACAGATTCAACTTCAGACATCAGTTCAACTTTGAAGCCCCAAGTGGTTCACAATGGCACAATAATAATTGTAATACATATGTCCAAAAAGATTCTGAAAGCCAAATGGTGCCCAAGTACTCTCATTCCTGAACCAGGACATCTATTTTGCATCAAGTCGTATTTCATATCAAGTCATAGACAAAGATTTATACTACTATAATACTGCACGCCTAACATTGTCTTCTTATAACCACTACAACTGTGTAAAAACAGGAGAGATGCGTACCTCATGTTTATCTTCGTTGGATAGAGCTTAGCAGAACATGGATGAGAAAGAGAAACACCAATTTAAGGCATTCAGAACAGCAATGAACAACTAACAAGAAAATTGGTACAAGATTCAGAGCAAACACCTTTTGTTCCACCCTGTTCGCAAAAGATGTGATAAATTTAATGGCGCCCTAGTTTTTCATTATATCTGCAGGTAATATGACCCGTTAAGCCATTCCAGATCCTTCAGGCAACAGATCCTTGGGATTCACACTTCTAATTTATCGACGGTTCTCCATTGAACACATTCAAACCAGAAAAGGTAAAACACATGACAGATCATATAGAACTGGAAACAAAATACCATTTGTACTATTCATCAAGATAGCAGTTCATCTTACATCATCCCAACAGACAGAGAAAGCGACCTAAACTAGCAGATGCACCTAAGACGATGTGAACTTGGTGACGGCCTTGGTGCCCTCGGAGACGGCGTGCTTGGCGAGCTCGCCGGGGAGGACGAGGCGGACGGAGGTCTGGATCTCCCGGGAGGTGATGGTGGGCTTCTTGTTGTAGCGCGCGAGCTTGGCCGACTCGCCGGCAAGCTTCTCGAAGATGTCGTTGATGAAGGAGTTCATGATGGACATGGCCTTGGAGGAGATGCCGATGTCGGGGTGGACCTGCTTGAGCACCTTGAAGATGTAGATCTTGTAGGTCTCGACGCTCTTCTTGGCCTTCTTCTTGCCCTTCTTCCCCTCGCCGCCCTCCTTGGCGGCGGTCTTCCCCGCCGGCAGCCGCTTCTCCGCCTTGGGCTTCTTCCCGGCGGGGGTCTTCTCGGCCTTCTCCGCCGCGGGCTCCTCCTCGACGGGCTTCTTGGCCGCCGGCTTCTTCTCCGCCTTGGGGGCCATGGATGATTCTTTGAAGGAGAGGAGAGGAGCGGGATTCGATCGCTGGAAGAGGTGGGGAATTGCAGATGCGATGTGAGGATACGAGGAGGGGGAGGAAACATTATATAGCCGGAAGGTGGTGGGCCTTGATTGGTGGAGCGGTGCGTACCGCGGACCGCTGGCGTGGACGGCTACGATGATTTTGCGTGGGTTCGGCTGGACGGCCGGGATACGTTGCGTCGCGGATCGCCCCGGTGGCGAAAGTTGTGGGGGCGTCGGCTCCGCGGCGGGAGGTAGGGTTTCCCGAGGGCGTCCTCCCACAGTAGCCGCCGCATGTGCTGCACGCTGAAGAACACGACCGTCTCGCTGGCTGCACACGTCGATTCGATCATCCGTGATGTGCTACGAAGGGATCAGGCAATGATTTCCAGAAGATAGATATGAACAAACGCTTTCAGACAATGTCAGCTACTGTAGTATTATGTAGAAATTCAAAACTTATCCCACGAGCACATTACATGCTCTGATGCTCCTGCCTAATTGAAGTTACTCCATCCGTCCCATATTACTTGTCGCTGATTTAGTACAAGAAAGTATTAGTACTTCAGTATACTGATATGCATCTGTCGTGTCTCTCGCAAGTGTCCCACAAGGCCACAAGCAGCAGTCTCATGGCGTCGCGCTAGCAGCTCAACCAACACTCACTTTTGTTTTCGTTTTGTTTCACTGCATTGGTCAATCATCAATACAGATTCTTGCCGAAAGTAATCGAGTTGGCAATCTAAAGAAACAAATTTAATCACACCAAGACATAAATCTCCTTTAAATTCTTCTGTAATTGGACAAAGTTTCGCGATCTGCATCACGACCACAAAAGAGTTCAACATTTCAAGAGCCATGACCTAGGCTGTTTTCTACACAACAGCTATTGTATACGTGCCAGCAACAACATGCCAGATAACAGATTCTTCCAACTGTAAACAGAAGTCACAGCTTGCCTACAGATGTTCCATCTCATTCACCTCCGACTGCTGTTGTAGTAGTGTCTGTCATGCCAGTCCCTCTCTCGTTCTCTTTCCCTCTCTCTTGAGTGACGCGAAGACATCTCCGATCCTGCGCTGTGCTGCCTGCTCGAATACGCGTGAGGGGTCCAGGGACCATCCTCGCCAGGCGGTGGCGGCGGGTTCTCGTAGTAACCGGAGGAGCTTCTCCGTCCTCTGTCCGAGTGAGAACGCACGAGACCTGGAGTAACTGGTCCGTGGTCATAGGAATGGTACCTCGATGACGAGTAGTGCTCAGCGCCAGGAGGGCCTCTGTCCCTCGAATCCGCTGATGGATGGTGGTGACGCCCTGAGGAGGATTGGGGCGGGGTGCTGCCCCAGAGCCAAGGGTCGCCGTTCTCTGGGACCGGCGCGTTTATCCCAGGGAACTCGACTGTCATCCTCTTGCGAGGTGGAGATGGCTTGCCTTGCTCTGGGAGCTCTCCCTCCTCATGTTCTGCTTTCGCCTCCCCGTCCCCAAATATGGTGATGCCAGAAGGTTTATCTTCGTCTTCCACCTCGTCTAATAATCACAATCAGACAGAGAGCCACAAGACTCAGAAAAGGACATAATCTTTAATTAACTACCGGGTGGAAAGTAAAGGGGTCTGCTTACCTAGGTAACCTGGAGGATACCCTAATTCCCGCATTCTGTGCAGCCACGGGGGCGGATCATTTTCCTGCATGGATTGGGATACTCTCAGTGAAAACATCTGGATGTTAACATCATTGTGGCAGGGTTGTTGTTACGGACTTCTAAGATACACGAGAATGTTCGGTTAACAAAACAGAACTAGTGCTCTAGCAACAAAATGGTTGCAGAATATAACTAAAGCCCTCCATCAGCGTTCCAACTATTGCATACCAGATTCTTGTAAGTCATGGCACATAGCAATAAGATGCCCAACAAATTTATTGTAATTTTTTGTGGTGAGAACATCAAAGTTAACCAGCTGATTAAAACAGAATGTGAAACTTTGTTTCATGTATTAAGCATGGTAAATATAACACTTGGATTAATAAATGTTGGTGTTTGTTCATATATGGTACAAAAATTCAAAAGAAAATGAATGTTAACAGAGGATGTTCAAGCTATGATGATTTATTTAATGTAATCAACTGCATGCGCGTAGTTGAAGTATCGTTTCACTAAACTAACAGGTAAAAGTCAAAAGATAGGCCCTTCAATCTCATGATTTACCTGTAGACTGGTATATGCTACTCCCTCCGACCCATAATACTCTTCGCTAATATAGATGTATCTAGACACATTTTAGTGTTAGATACATCCGTATTAGTGAAGAGTAATATAGGTCGGAGGGAGTAATAAAAAAGGAGAACAACCCGGAAGACCAAACAAAATAAAGATGAATCAAGCTTCAACTGCAAAAGAAAATTCATCCCTTACCCTGAGTCCCAAGCATTCTCTAGTCTCAGATCCCAGGACTCCTGCTTTCAGATCATCAAATTTGCCTGGAGTTTTCTGGTAGTACCGATTTTGTCCACGGTTAGCATTGGATAGGTTCCTTTTCGAGTTGTGCTGCTTGCGGGCGTTGCTAATTGCAATATGGTCACGAGGCTTCGGGCAATCCTTAAGGGCATGACTATATGAACCACAGTTGAAACAGCGAGAATCATCCTTATCTTGCTTGCTGCCAAAGAAACAAGACAAGTCATGTTGCAAATCCATGTAAAGGTATACACTATATTTAGACATTAACTATGAGAAAGATCATCTGAAGACAAGAAACGCCAAATGTAAGTAAACTATGAGCAATACGGTCACAGGCCAAGATATTGCAAACAGAAGTCTATGTCCTGAGAAAGAAAGAACTATGTTTCTGTACGACATCACAGGTACTATAAGAAACTCTTGACAGGGCCACAAAGGAACAAGGTTTACCAAAAAAAAAAGTAGATCTGAACTTTGAAGTCATTTTCAGATAGTGGATGCTATATAACATTTTGTTACTTCAGAGAAAACAAACTATATCATTAAAAAATAAAATGCATATCAGCTCCCATGATCTACTCATAGTTCAGAATATACTGATATCAGGACAATGCTAATGAGAAAGTTTTGCAAGCTTAAACTTGTACATAATGGACAAAGATTATTTGCATTTTACATTGATAATTAAGATATGTAATGAATAAACTATGAAACAGTAACAATCATCAAGGCAACAATTAAACAATATGCTAATTTACTACTATGACGGTCATCACAGCCAGAACTGGAGAGGAGAAAACAAGGGGGATAATAGGCTCAAAGGTGTTACTGAACCAAGGCGACGGCAAGCAACATGGCCAACATAGGTCAGTATATGCAGAGAACTTATAACAGCCCGTACCTTTCGTTGTTTGATGAATCACCAAGAGGAGTCGAACCCAACGTAAATTCTCGATTGTACAACGGCACCGCACCATCATCCACAGCAACATTTTCTCGTGCTTGGTTATCCACCCAAAATGACTTCTCGATAGCAAAACAAACAAAAGGAAAGGTATAATTATTAGAGTTCAATCAACTCAAACTCGAGAGGTATAAAAGATAATTAAGACCTAAGACCTTATGTAAACTACAAGGTTTCCTTGCCCATGTACGTCACATACACCTATCCTGCTGCAATTACTAGTAACCGTATCCTAAAGGGATACAGGCCGTATCAAAACCAGTTAGCAAAGTAACTCATCTCTATCTGATACATTCCTTTTTTAAAGGGCAATCATGTGCCTTCCTTAATGGGCAAGCATGTTGCTGCCTTGGACATGCCGGCTGGCTGCAGGGCCAAGGCCCATGACCATAAAATGAAATATCTTCGATCCAGCATCTAATATTATGTCAAATGCCCTATGAATATTATCTGCCAATAAATTAACAAGTGGAAAAAATCCAAACTCACAGAATGTGCAGAACTAAATGAAGGATTTCAAATAGAAATAAAAATATATTTGGCAGCACATTACAGCATGCCAGCATGTCTTAAATGTGTCTTCAATGTGCACTTTAGTGAATGAATTTAATTTCAGATAGAACGACCAAAGTTTTGTAACAGCAGTCCCATACTTCAAATGGAGCATTGATCTTCAGAGTTCAGACTGAGCTTAGGAAAAATCAAAATAGCTTGCTTATACATACCACGGCAGATCTCTCTGAACCAACATGCAATGCTGGATAATAAGTCTCTTCACCACATTCCAAGACTTCTTCCACAGAATCCTGTTGTTTTTCACAGCCAAAATAAACAACAAATACCAAGAAAGGGGCAATTTGTGTTCAGCAATTTTAAAAAGGATATCATAGTCCTAACCTATTAAAATTTACCCTTCACAAGTCATTATCTCCTTCTATTGACCAATTCAATTATTACTGTATTTTAGCAGTGAAGCTATAACAATAACACCAAAAACATCAAAACCAACTACCCTAAGGTGCTCTACTGAGGGAGCATGAAAGATATATATTAGAAGAGAAGCAAAATTAATTATTCCATGCCCATTTTCTTAACCTCTGGTGCCCATATCTTATCAATGGAAACAGCTCTCATTTAGAGCATTTCCAGAGAGCTGCTGGCATACAAACAAAGATTATAACGTTGATGCAAAACTACCATACCAGCAAAAAAAAAAACATAGTTGTAAGGAGCAGTACCGTCAAAGTGTGTTGCTTTCTAGCTTGCCACTCAGACCATTGTTGCATCAGTTCCATGAGCCTCCTTCTACTTTCCCTAGATTATTGAGAAAATAAACTGTAGCGCTTAATATAGAGTTAATTAACATATGTAACGTACTGGCATAGATATTATTTGGAAAAAAGAAAAAGCTCATGTTTAACCTTGTCAAGTTGTTGTAGATTACACGAACAGAAGGCTCGGCTGATTCCACTCGGGCTCTTTTAACTCCTCTTGTGGCTAAGCACGAGAAATCAAGGAACAAAAACATCTAGCAATGACCTGATCGATAATAAACAATACATGTCTGCGATCCTGCCACTCTTTCAACGTGAACACAACTGACAGGATTCATGGAAATGCCGAAACAGATGGGGTTCCAGATAACATGGACATGCTTGCAGGAGTACATTACTAAGAGATAGAAATTAAGAACACATAAACCATTCACTGTGAGGATACGGCTTTCGTCGATAAAGGTGCTGCTCGAAGCGTGAACCTGGGTAACAATCCCAGGCCCATTACCCTTGTCGATTCCATCTGAGACAGCACCATGTAAACTCTGTAGTAGAGCTGGTATGCTGGCCTGGGCCTGAACGGGGGCATCAGACGCCTGACGCTTTACAACGACCATGTCGTCATCTGAGAGGTCCATATCTTCGACTTGCCCTTCTTCGAGGTCTATGATCTCATCGGAAGCCCTTGTAGCATCCACTCTGTTCACAATCAGGGGTTCAGCCTGAAGGTCACCGCCCCCCTGTGTATCTTGGGCGCCGGCTTTGCAAGCGACCTGTCCTTCTTCAAGATCTGTGATCTCAGTAGAAGCCTTGGCACTATCCACAGTAATAGGGCTGTATTGCGGTTGATGCTCCGATGCCAGAGGCTCCAGCCCATTCACATCCACGGCTTTGGTCTGGTCCACATCTTCGACTTGCCCTTCTTCGAGGTCTATGATCTCATCGGAAGCCCTTGTAGCATCCACTCCGTTCACAATCAGGGGTTCATCCTGAAGGTCACCGCCCCCCTGTGTATCTTCGGCGCCGGCTTTGCAATCGACCTGTCCTTCTTCGAGATATGCAATCTCAACGGAAGCCTTGGCACTATCCACAGCACTAGGGCCGTCTTGCGGTTGATGCTCCGACGCCAGAGGCTCCAGCCCATTCACATCCACGGCTTTGGTCTGGTCATTCTTGGCGTCAGGCTCGGATGTGAATTGCCCCTCTTCGAGATCTATGACCTCGTTAGGAGAAACTTTGGTGCTAGTGCTAGGCAGCCCAACTTGTGGTTGATGTTCGGATGCCACTGCAGTCGCAGCCAGGGTTTCGGTCAGGTTGACCTCCTCTTCATCTTTGGGACCAAGACTGATGAATTCCATCTTCTTCTGCTACAGATTCACAATCCGCTTCTAGCAGGCAGCCAGCGTCATCCGGGCATGCGCTCAATCACCATAGGGGCGGATCTGGGTGGTAGAAACAGTGGATGTAAGTGGGGTTGAAGCTAGCTAGTCAAGTGGATCTCGGATAAGAAGCGCACGCATACCTCGGGTAAGAAGGCGACGAGGAAGGAGGGGAAAGGGCGATGGTGCGTGCGAGGCGGAGGTGTCTGGCGGCGGGATTGAGGCGACGGCGGTGGGGCTAATCAAGGGACGGCACGGCGGCGGTGGTTAGGGCAGGCGGTGGTAGACGTAGACTGCTGAGGAGAGGTTTAGAGCAGCAGGATGTTGAGGGGCGATGAGGTGGAAGAAGGGCAACGGCGGTGGCGGGTGGCGGCCGGTGGTGGCGGGTGGCGGCCGGCGGTGGCGGGTGGCGGATGGCGGCCGGCGGTGGCGGGTGGTGGCCGGCGGATGGGTGCCGCTAAGCTACAGACGGCGGCGGGCTGGGTGGGTCAGGCCGGACCGGAGCAACTGACGGTTCGGGAAAGAGGATGGACGGAAATTGTGTTGAGTGGATAGATTTTTTCTCTCTCATTATTACTCCAATAGTAACATTCGTAAGAAAACTCCCTCCGGTACACCGGTTTAAAAGGACAAATTTAGAGGAGCACTAAGGGCATTTACAATGGTAGAGAAGACATACCTTCTCTTAGTCCTCCACATCATTTAGAAAAAGCATAAGGGATAACTTGTACAATGCATTATCTCTTGTTGTCATCCCTAGCAATTAATGTGAAATAGTCATTTTTAGTAAGAAATTAATTAGCTAAGAGAAGATAGGTGGTACAATGCATAAAATAGTCTTCTCTTATTTTCTAAGGGATCATCCCTTAGCTAGGGGAAGGCAACCTTCTCTTTCTTATTTCTCTCTCCTCCAACTAAGCAAAAATCCTACATGGCACCTCTAAGGGAAGGCTGACGTCACCCCATTGTACGTGCCCTAAGACCAAGGTATCACCTAATTAGAGAAGATTTAGCGCTGATTTCATGTCTGATTTTGGTGTTTGACGGTTATTATGACAAGAAGCCAACAATTCCATTAAGACTCACGTGATTGGAGGAAAAATGCCTAGAAGAAAACGATTTCCATTTAATCCCCGCATGCAAAACCTTTTCACACGCCATGCAACAGAATTTGGAAATATTAGTGGAGAGAAAAGAAAAGGCTGGGAGGAAATTTAGGAGGACAGCTCTACGTGCTGGAGTTAATTGCGGCAGTAATTGAAGATAATTGCCCAATTTTTTGGTATCTCTCTAAATCTGATATTTGCCTTTTAATTCGGCATGGAGGGAGTAATTCTCAAATTTCACCGGATTATAGGCGTTATTCATTTATTTCAGAAGTTACTTATCTGAACAATTTTTTAATTTTGATTGTTCATACAGATTATTCATAAGAGGATTCTTTTGTCAACATTCTTAACTAGTCAAGTCTCCAAAATATAGCACATGATTCTTTGAATCTCATTCATCTCTCTTGAGTTGTTTTTATGTAGCTTTTGTTTATCCATATTTTTTAATTCAAAACACTAAAATGTGGATATAATTTCGGTTATGCATGAATGAATGCATTATTCATTTTTTGCAGTATGATAGGTTGAGATCACTGTCTCTGCACTATAGATCTAACCTCACGAAATGGCGAAGGGGCGAAGTTGTTTGTCACGTCCCCGCCGCCGGTGGTGATCGCCTCCGTGCAGGATCTGGAATCAGCAAGAGGAAAAGGAAATCGGAGATGAGCGTGGAGAAGAATAAAGAGAGGGCAGGGAATATTCTTTCATTCATCGATGATGGACTCAGTACAACGCACGACTATTATATCGACAATGGGCTAGGTCCAACAACTCACACACCCGACCCACGGCCCATACACACGGTTGACAGCTGTCTCTCTTCAGTCTCGCGTGTAACTGCATCAGTGTTCTCCATCTCAGCTGTTACACCACCTCTCCCTGAGGAACCAGCTTGTCCCCAAGCTGGTGCATCTGGAAATTGTATCTGCGGGACATCATAATCTTCCCAAGTAGTTGCACTAATAGGTAGAGAAGTCCAGTCCACTTTTATCTGGGTATACGCTGCATTCCCTTTCTTGCACAGACGACGCTCCAGAATTTCTCTAGGTTCCACATCCTGAGCATCAAGCTGAATTTTGATAGAAGGATCAATACTCGCAGTAGTGTAATCTGGACAAAATGGCTTCAGCTGGGACACATGAAAGACGTCATGGATCTTACTAGAAGCAGGTAGCTCAAGATTGTAAGCCACAGACCCAACTTTTGCTAAAATCTTGTAAGGACCATAGAACTTGTATGAAAGCTTTGGAAACTTCCGCTGAACAACGGATTGTTGCACATAAGGTTGTAGCTTGAGGAAGACACAATCTCCTACTTGAAATTCCCGTGGTGTTCTGTTCTAGTCAGTATAGTGTTTCATGCGAAGTTGTGCCCTCTCCAGATGGTACTTGAGCAGGTCACAAACACTTTGTCTCTCAGTCAAGAAGTCAATGACTTCAGTATTCGTGGTAGTGTTCAAGTCAGGTAGTGATACGTCCAAAACGTATCTACTTTCCCGAACACTTTTGTTGTTGTTTCTCCTCTAATTTGTGTGTTTTGAATGCAACTAACGCGGACTAACGCTGTTTTCAGCAGAATTGCTCTGGTGTCTCGTTTTTGTGCAGAAATCCAACTTTCAGTAAAAATTCGGAAAAATATTGCAAAAATCATATTTCACCAGAAGACCCACGGAGCCAGAAGACGAGACGGAGAGGGGCTCGAAGGCCACCACACAACCAGGGGGCGCGGCCCAGGCCTGGCCGCGCCCACCTGTTGTGTGACCGCCTCGGTCATCGCCTCGACCCCTCCTTCCGCCTACATATACCCTCTGACCTGAAAGGAGCGGGGGTTCGGCGTTTTTCCCAGATAGACTTCCGCTGCGTCGCCACCATCAGAAACCGCGGTTCGGAACCAGAAACTCCGTTCTGGCACCCTGCCGGGACGGGGATTTGGAGGAGATCTTCATCACAATCATCACCGACGTCTTTCTATCAACCATCCATGACTCCCCCATCCATGTGTGAGTAATTCCCGCTGTAGGCGAAGAGGATGGTAGGTATTGGATGAGATCATTCATGTAATTTGCTATGAGATTGTTAGGGCATAGTGCCTAGTATCTACTGTTAGTGCTTATGACATTGTTGCAACTTGTTGTGCTTAATGCTTGTCACTTTGGGCCCGAGTGCCATGATCTCAGATCTGAACTTGTTATTATTTTATGATCATACTTGTTATTTATGATCTTACCTGCAAGTTGTTTATACATATTGTTGTCCGGAACCCGAGGCCCCAAAGTGACAGAAATTGGCATAACCGGAGAGGATGGCTATGATGTGAGGATCATATGTGTTCACCGAGTGTTAATGCTTTGCTCCTGTACTTTATTAAGAGGAGTACCTTAATTACCAGTAGTTTCCCTTGAGGCCCTGCTGCAACAGGCTTGTAGGACAAAAGATGCCATGCAAGTTTCTCATTGCGAGCACGTATGACTATATACAGAACACATGCCTATGATTGTTTAGTACTAGGATGTTTTATCATTATTTATCTGCAATGCCCATGTCTCACTGATTTTATGAATTATCTTATCCATGCAACGCCCGTACATCTATCCCTATGCCTACAGTATTTTATCCTACTGTTTACTATTGCTACTGTTACCGCTTTTATTTTACTACTGCTGTTACTGTTTCACTACTATCACCACTATAAAACTGTTGCTACTGATAAACCGCTATGAGCAAGTCTGTTTTTAGGTACAGTTGAATTGACAACTCATCTGTTAAGGCTTATAAATATTCTTTGGCTCCCCTTGTGTCGAATCAATAAATTTGGGTTTTACTTCCTGCTACCGGTTGATGGCGCCAGAAAAGAGCTGTGGCGTGTAGTTGACGTGGGAGCAGTAAGTCCTTGTGCGTGGTGAATGACCAGCCCGTTGGGAACCCCAAGAGGAAGGTATGATGAGTGTAGCGGCTAGTTTTCCCTCAGTTAAGAAACCAAGGTTTAATGTCGATCTTGAAGAGGAGAGACGGTGACGACTGAAGGTGTTTGTGGAACCTGCACACACACACAAACAAATACTTTGTTCCCAACTTGCGATGAGGTTGTCAATCTCACCGGTTTGCTTGAAACAAAGGTTATGAGCGTATCGAGTGGAAAAAAATATAGTATGCGAGTAAAGTAAACAGTACGAGAAAAGTAAACAGGTGATTGCAATATGATTAAAATAGGACCGGGGTCCACAGTTCACTAGTGGTGTCTATCCATAGATAAAATAACATGCTGGGTAAACAAATTACAGTTGGGCAATTGATAGAATAAAGATAACGTGATATGTCAAGAAGATCACTATGAGATTTACTCTGGGCATTACAACAAAATACATAGACCGCCATCCAACTGCATCTATGACTAATAATCCACCCCCGGGGATATCAATCCGAATACCCCAAAAGTATTAAGTTGCGAACAACAGATAATTGCATTAAGCAAAGTGTGTAATGTAAACAAAGCATATGCCCTTGAGCATATGAATGTTGTTTTCTCCCTAGTAGCAACAGCACATCTACCACCTTAGAGGTTTCTGTCACTCCCCAGGTGAAATAGAGACATGAACCCACTATCGAGCATAAATACCCCCTCTTGGAGTCACTAGCAACTACTCGGCCAAGATAGCTACTAACAACGGAGAGCATGCAAGATCATAAACAACATAGAGATAACAAAAGATATAATTCAGTACAGCAACTTAATCATAAACACCAATATTCATCGGATCCCAACAAACCAACATCATAGAATTACATAACGGTGATCTCAATCATGTATGGCAGCTCATGAGATCTAAACATGAAGCACATGGTGGAGAAGACAACCATCTAGCTACTGCTATGGACCCATAGTCCAAGGTAGACTACTCACTCATCGCTCCGGAGGCAAGCATGGCGATGAAGAAGACCTCCGGTGGCGATTCCCCTCTCCGGCAGGGTGCCGGGAAGAGCTTCTGGACCCTCCCGATCTTCGGGTCGATGGTGGCGGCGGATCGCGATGTGTTCTGGAAAACTGATCGGGTCCTTAGGTTTTTCTCGTCGGGGGGTACTTATAGGCGAAGGGGTGTCGTCAGAGGTGGAGCCAGGCTCCCTCACACAGGGGTGGCGCGGCCAGGGGCCAGGCCGCGCCGCCCCCTTGTGTGGGGCCCTGGTGGCCCCTCTCCGTCTCTCCTTCGGATGTCTGGAAGCTTCCGGGAAAAATAAGACTTCAGGAACTTGTTTCGTCCAATTCCGAGAATATTTTTCCTGTGTATCACTTCTGAAACACAAAAACAGCAGAAAACAGGAAACTGGCACTGTGGCGCTTCGTTAATAGGTTAGTTCCGGAAAATGCATAAAAGTGCCACTAAGTGTAACGAAACAATAGGCAAATGGTGTAAAAACAAGCATGGAGCATCAAAAATTATAGATACGTTTGAGACGTATCAAGCATCCCCAAGCTTAACTCCTGCTCGTCCTCGAGTAGGTAAGTGATAACAAAAGAATAATTTTTGAGGTGACATGCACCTACACAATCTTGATCATATATGTAAGCATTGGTGAGCTGGGATCAATAGAACTTAAAACATGGGCATGAAGATATAATCATGACAATAAGAACTTAGCAACCATGTTGTAAACATGCAAATGAACACAAACAAAAGATTATGAAAATGAAACAATGAAAGTCAAACGTGTGTTCAAATCATAAGGAAAACATACAAAAGGTTTTCAGCTTGTCCTTCAAAGAGAGCAAAACATAAATGCATAGGACACCTCAAAGTTTAAGAGGGCGACTAGATACAAATAATTTAAGAACAAGTGAAACCAATCATCATGAATCAATCAATGAACTTTGGGACAATGCATATCACACTAAGAATGACAACTATGCTCTCTTAATGGTGCATAGAGATAGAAGGTGGTGACTCAACATAAAAGTAAAAGAAAGGCCCTTCGCAGAGGGAAGCAGTGATTAAGCATGTGCTAGAGATTTTCATTTGTAAAACAGAGAGATAAAAATTGGTTTTGAGAGGTGGTTGTCTTTGTCAACGACTGGTAATGGGGTTCTTACTATCTTCCATACAAAAATGAAGCAAGCTTTTGAGAGAGAGATTGGCACTTGTGTGCTCTTTTTGTAAAACTTGGCACTCCTCCCCACCTTTTTCCTTTCACATACCATGGCTAACCGATTCCATCGGGTGCCCACCAACATTCACATTCTTTGGAGGAGTGCCTTTTTTCTCTTTTTTCCTTTTTTTTCTTTTTGGAATAAACAATATGGAAGATAGCAAATCCGACCACTACGTCCCCATGAGCTAAAAACAGTGTCACAAAACAAGAAGTATTTTGAAGGTTTTGAAAGGTAGCACATGGAAATTTTACTTTGGAATGGCTTACAAATACCATGCATAGGAGTTTATAGTGGACACAATGGAAAAACTTTGGCTTTTAGGAGTTGGATGCACGAGTAGAGCTCATACTCAGTACAAGGCGAGGGCTAGCAAAAGACTGGGAGTGACCAACTAAGAGAGCAATAATGGCCATAATCATGCAAAGCGACAAAGCGACATTAAAAGAAGCATAAGATGGCATCAAAAGTCAAAAACTAAATGATCATGAAGGCTATTGGCGACTTTGTAAGAGTCTAACATGTGTGAGCATGCGCCAAGTCAACTCAAATAAAGCATCAAGGAGAAAACCAAAATAATGCTTCCATACAATAAAAACAACGCATGATTTTTTCAAAGGCTCATTAAGCAATCTCAGTTATTTGAGACAAGTCATGCTACAGCAAAACCACTAAGCATACTATCAAAAAGACATCAAGCATGACATGAAAAATCCTAAGCCGCAGTCTACACAAGCTCCTTCTTGTACCACTATTTTGCACAAAGCTTTTTCTCTTTTCCAACACCATTTGAAATTTTTATAAACACCTCTTTTGATGAAAACCAATAAAGATCAGAGGCAAAAATACACCTTGATAAAAAGATATGACAAGATCTGAACGCAAATCAAGGCGAAAACGAAAGCCAAAAGCAGTAGCAGAAAAAGAAGAACGCTCGATTTTTAATAAGAGTGAAAACTAGAGCATTCTTTGCAAATGAAAACGAGTACATCTCCTCCAAAGGAAATTTGTTGGGGTCCAACCATTTATTGCAGCAAACAAACAAACTAAACCAACTAAGAAAACTAAAACAACTGACGCTCCAAGAAAAACACATAGTGCATGAAGCAATAAAAATATAGTGTTTTAAAAGGTGACCTGATTTTTGCCGATGAAGAAGGGGTGCCTCGGGGGCATCCCCAAGCTTTGACGCTTGTACTTCTTGGATATTTCTTGGGGTGATGCATGGGCATCCCCAAGCTTGAGCTTTTGTCCATTCTTCAACTCATCTCATCATTCTCCAATCCCTACACTTGAAAACTTCCTTCATACAAAACTAAACACAATTCTATTAGCAACATTAGTGTAAGCATAAAATATAATCAACCTCTTTTAGCTTCAGGTTTCAACCAAAAACCACCACATATAAAGTATATACTACTGTAGCAACCTCCCCAAAAAGTTCCATGATCAAAAGAACTCAAAAGAAAGCGATAAAGTGGCAAACACAAATATTGGCAGAAATCTGTCAAAACTGAACAGCTGACAAAGGTCGAATTTTTGAGGGATTTTCTGTTGCTCAAATCAAAAAGTGTTCAACTAAGAAAAGTTTGGATATAACCTGGGGCATATGCACAAGAAATCGCAGGTCCAAAAGATAAACAGAGAATTTTCACGAATTTTTACGGTGCAGCACCGAAAACAGTTTCAGGACAGCAACATCCCCAAATCTTTACCTCACTCAAATTAGAGGCTTCTCTTGGCACAAAAACGAAATAAACAAGATAAGGAGCGGTCATTACAGTAGTAATGACTTACAAGACTCAAATAAAAGAAAAAGTACTGAAAAGAAAACATTGGGTTATCTCCCAAGAGTGCTTTTCTTTAACGCCTTTGAGCTAGGCGCAGAAAATTGCGAATCAAGTAATATCAAGAGATGAAGCATCAAGCTCATAATTTGCTCTAAGAATAGAGTCAAAAAGTAATTTCTTTCTTTTCCTAGGGAAGTGTTCCATACCTTTCTTTAGTGGGAATTGATACTTGATAGTGCCTTCCCTCATATCAATGATAGCACCTACAGTTCGAAGAAAGGGTCTTCCCAAAATAATAGGACATGAAGCATGGCATTCAACGTCCATAACAAGAAAATCAACGGGAACAAGGTTATTGTTAACCACAATAAGAACATCATTAATCCTTCCCAAAGGTTTCTTCTTAGCAACATCAGCAATGGGAACATCAAAATAACACTTTTCAAGCGGTGGTAAATCAAGCATGTCATAAATCTTTCTAGGCATGATAGAAATACTAGCACCTAGATCACATAAAGCATGGCAATCATAACCATTAACATGCATATCAATGATGGGTTCCCAACCATCTTCTAACTTCTTGGGAACAGAGGCTTTTTGCTTCAACTTTTCATCCCTAATCTTTATGAGAGCATTGGTAATATGCTTAGTAAAAGCAATATTTAAAGAACTAGCATTGGGAGTCAAAGCAAGATTTTGCAAGAACAAAATTACTTCAGATATATTGCAGCCATCAACATCAAAATCATTAAAAGAAATAGAGCTATCATCTCCCACACTCCGAAAAATTTCAGCACTCTTTTGAGAAAAAGTTTTGGCAGTTTTAGGCTTTTTAACACAAGGAGTGGGAGTTTTCTCTATACCAATCAAAGTAAGAGGATTGTTATCAGTAGGAGTAACATCATTAGAGGTAGTAATAGTACATACCTTCATCTCTCTAGCCATCTCATCTTCTCTTTCCCACCTGGCATGCAATTCCGCTAACAATCTAATATTTTCATCAATTCCAACTTGGATAGCATTAGCGGCAGCAACAATATTGCTCTCTTTCACATTATTAGGAAACACTTTTAATTTCAGAAGTTCAACATCATGAGCAAGGCTATCAACTTTAGAAGCAAGAATATCAATTTTGCCTAACTTTTCCTCAACAGACTTATTAAAAGCAGTTTGCTTACCGATGAAGTCCTTGAGCATTACCTCAAGCTCGGAGGGCGCGGCCCTAGTGTTGTTGTAGGAGTTACCATAAGAATTACCATAACCATTACCATTGGTAAAAGAATACGGCCTATAATTGTTACTAGCAAAATTGTTCCTATAAGCATTGTTGTTAAAATTATTGTTTCTAATGAAATTCACATCAACTTGCTCTTCTTGAGCAACCAGAGAGGCCAAAGGAACATTATTAGGATCAACATGAGTCCTATCATTAGCAAGCATAGCCATAATGGTATCAATCTTATCATTCAAGGAAGAGGTTTCCTCAACAGAATTTACCTTCTTACCTTGTGGAGCTCTCTCGGTGTGCCATTCAGAATAATTTACCATCATGTTGTCGAGTAGCTTTGATGCGGCGCCCAAGGTAAGGGACATAAAAGTGCCTCCAGCAGCTGAATCAAGTAGGTTCCTTGAAGAAAAATTCAGTCCTGCATAAAAAGTTTGGATAATCATCCAAGTAATCAGTCCATGAGTGGGGCAATTCTTTATCATAGATTTCATCCTTTCCCAAGCTTGAGCAACATGTTCATTATCAAACTGAGTAAACTTCATAATATTGCTACGCAAGGATATAATCTTAGCAGGAGGATAGTATCTACCAATAAAAGCATCCTTACACTTAGCCCATGAATCAATACTATTCTTAGTCAAAGACAGCAACCAATCTTTAGCTTTTCCTCTCAAAGAAAAAGGTAACAACTTGAGCTTAATAATATCACTATCAACATCCTTATATTTATGCATCTCACATAACTCAACAAAATTGTTGAGATGAGCTGCAGCATCTTCAGTACTAGCACCAGAAAATTGCTCTTTCATAACAAGGTTCAATAAAGCAGGCTTGATCTCATAAAAGGTGGTAGCAGGAACAGGTGGTGCAATAGGAGTGCAGATAAAATCACTATTGTTTGTGCTAGTAAAGTCACACAACTTGGTGTTTTCAGGATTGGCCATTTCAGCAAAACGAAAGTAAACAAGTAAAAATAGCTACCAAGGATTCTAATTTTTTTGGGTTTTTGATATAAAAATGATGCAGGTAAAATAAATAAAGTAAAGCAAAACAAATAACAAAGTAAAGAATGTGTGTGCGAAGAACTCCCCTCGCAGAAGTCTTCTCTTCCTCCCCGGCAACGGCGCCAGAAAAAAAGCTGCTACCGGTTGATGGCGCCAGAAAAGAGCTGTGGCGTGTAGTTGACGTGGGAGCAGTAAGTCCTTGTGCGTGGTGAATGACCAGCCCGTTGGGAACCCCAAGAGGAAGGTATGATGAGTGTAGCGGCTAGTTTTCCCTCAGTTAAGAAACCAAGGTTTAATGTCGATCTTGAAGAGGAGAGACGGTGACGACTGAAGGTGTTTGTGGAACCTGCACACACACAAACAAATACTTTGTTCCCAACTTGCGATGAGGTTGTCAATCTCACCGGTTTGCTTGAAACAAAGGTTATGAGCGTATCGAGTGGAAAACAATATAGTATGCGAGTAAAGTAAACAGTGCGAGAAAAGTAAACAGGTGATTGCAATATGATTAAAATAGGACCGGGGTCCACAGTTCACTAGTGGTGTCTCTCCATAGATAAAATAACATGCTGGGTAAACAAATTACAGTTGGGCAATTGATAGAATAAAGATAACGTGATATGTCAAGAAGATCACTATGAGATTTACTCTGGGCATTACAACAAAATACATAGACCGCCATCCAACTGCATCTATGACTAATAATCCACTCCCGGGGATATCAATCCGAACACCCTAGAAGTATTAAGTTGCGAACAACAGATAATTGCATTAAGCAAAGTGTGTAATCTAAACAAAGCATATGCCCTTGAGCATATGAATGTTGTTTTCTCCCTAGTAGCAACAGCACATCTACCACCTTAGAGGTTTCTGTCACTCCCCCAGGTGAAATAGAGACATGAACCCACTATCGAGCATAAATACCCCCTCTTGGAGTCACTAGCAACTACTCGGCCAAGATAGCTACTAACAACGGAGAGCATGCAAGATCATAAACAACATAGAGATAACAAAAGATATAATTCAGTACAGCAACTTAATCATAAACACCAATATTCATCGGATCCCAACAAACCAACATCATAGAATTACATAACGGTGATCTCAATCATGTATGGCAGCTCATGAGATCTAAACATGAAGCACATGGTGGAGAAGACAACCATCTAGCTACTGCTATGGACCCATAGTCCAAGGTAGACTACTCACTCATCGCTCCGGAGGCAAGCATGGCGATGAAGAAGACCTCCGGTGGCGATTCCCCTCTCCGGCAGGGTGCCGGGAAGAGCTTCTGGACCCTCCCGATCTTCGGGTTGACGGTGGCGGCGGATCGCGATGTGTTCTGGAAAACTGATCGGGTCCTTAGGTTTTTCTCGTTGGGGGGTACTTATAGGCGAAGGGGCGTCGTCAGAGGTGGAGCCAGGCTCCCTCACACACGGGTGGCGCGGCCAGGGGCCAGGCCGCGCCGCCCCCTTGTGTGGGGCCCTGGTGGCCCCTCTCCATCTCTCCTTCGGATGTCTGGAAGCTTCCGAGAAAAATAAGACTTCAGGAACTTGTGTTGTCCAATTCCGAGAATATTTCCTGTGTATCACTTCTGAAACACAAAAACAGCAGAAAACATGAAACTGGCACTGTGGCGCTTCGTTAATAGGTTAGTTCCGGAAAATGCATAAAAGTGCCACTAAGTGTAACGAAACAATAGGCAAATGGTGTAAAAACAAGCATGGAGCATCAAAAATTATAGATACGTTTGAGACGTATCACTTCCCTCGAAGACTATTGCGATCCCTTATACTTGTGGGTCATCAGGTAGCATACCATAATGAGGCTCTTCTTTGTAGAGGGTTTTGAAGGGTGAACAACCAATGGCAGAATAATGGGAAGTGTTATACCAAAATTCTGCTAAAGGAAGCCAAGTAAACCACTTTTGAGGGTGGGCATTTGCTGCACACCAAAGATACATCTCCAATGACTGGTTCACTCGCTCAGTTTGGCCATCGGACTGGGGATGGTAAGCACTCTCATATGTAATTTTGTGTCAAATAGGTCAAACAACTCTTGCCAGAAGTGACTTGTGAAGACTCTGTCTCGATCTGAGACTATGGAGATGGGCATACCATGCAGCTTGAAGGCTCACCTTCTTCTCCGAGTCCCCCATGAAGCTAGGGACCCCTTCTTATGGTTAGCTTTTCCTCCACTCCGGAGATGACAAGCTCCACAACCACTTCACAACTCTCACGAAGGGGAAGACCGGGCCTCTTCACAATCTTCCACGAAGAGGTCACTGATACGTCTCCAACGTATCTATAATTTTTTATGCTCCATACTTGTTTTTACACCATTTGCCTACTGTTTCGTTACACTTCGTGACACTTTTATGCATTTTCCGGAACTAACCTATTAACAAGTCGCCACAGTGCCAGTTCCCTGTTTTCTGCTGTTTTTGTGTTTCAGAAGTGCTACACAGGAAATATTCTCGGAATTGGACGAAACAAGTTCCTGAAGTCTTATTTTTCCCGGAAGCTTCCAGAGATCCAAAGAGGAGTTGGAGGGGGGCCACGAGGGCCCCACACACCAGGGCGGCGTGGCCCAGGCCCTGGCCGCGCCCCCTATGTGTGAGGGTGCCTCGGGCCACCTCTGACGATGCCCCTTCGCCTATAAAGACCCCCCGACGGAAAAAACCTAAGTACCCGATCAATTTTCTAGAACACATCGCGATCCGCCGCCGCCATCGACCCGAAGATCGGGAGGGTCCAGAAGCTCTTCCCGGCACCCTGCCGGAGAGGGGAATCGCCACCGGAGGTCTTCTTCATCGCCATGCTTGCCTCCTGAGCGATGAGTGAGTAGTCTACCTTGGACTATGGGTCCATAGCAGTAGCTAGATGGTTGTCTCCTCCACCATGTGCTTCATGTTTAGATCTCATGAGCTGCCCTACATGATTGAGATCACCGTTATGTAATTCTACATGTTTGGTTTATTGGGATCCGATGAATATTGGTGTTATGATTGAGTTGCTATACTGAAATATATCTTATGTTATCTCTATGTTGTTTATGATCTTGCATGCTCTCCGTTGTTACTAGCTATCTTGGCCGAGTAGTTGCTAGTGACTCCAAGAGGGGGTATTTATGCTCGATAGTGGGTTCATGCCTCTATTTAACCTGGGGGAGTGATAGAAACCTCTAAGGTTGTAGATGTGCTGTTGCTACTAGGGAGAAAACAACATTCATATGCTCGAGGGCATATGCTTTGTTTACATTACACACTTTGCTTAATGCAATTATCTGTTGTTCGCAACTTAATACTCATGGGGTGTTCGGATGATATCCCCGTGAGTGGATTATTAGTCATAGATGCAGTTGGATGGCGGTCTATGTATTTTGTTGTAATGCCCAGAGTAAATCGCATAGTGATCTTCTTGACATATCACGTTATCTTTATTCTATCAATTGCCCAACTGTAATTTGTTTACCCAACATGTGTTATTTATCTTATGGAGAGACACCACTAGTGAACTGTGGACCCCGGTCCTATTTCCATCATATTGCTATCACCTGTTTACTTTACTCGCACTGTTTACTTTACTCGCATACTATTATCACTTTCCACTCGATACGCTCATACCCTTTGTTTCAAGCAAACCGGTGAGATTAACAACCTCATTGCAAGTTGGGAACAAAGTATTTGGTTGTGTTGTGTGCAGGTTCCACGTTGCTACTGGCCGAAGACGAGTCAACAAGTATCGTTAAACGGTGCCCTTGTTAGAGTGTTACTAAGCCAGTCTGCATCACCTTCAGTCGTATTATCTGCTCTTCTCCTGAACGATTAAACCTTGGTTTCTTAACTGAGGGGAAAATTTGCTGCTATATTCATCAAAACCTTCTCTTGGGGTTCACCAACAAACTAGCAATCAAGCTTTTCTAGCGCCGTTGCCGGGGAAGAAGTGGAAGACACTATATTTTTATTGCTTCATGCACTATGTGTTTTTCTTGGAGCGTCAGTTGTTTTAGTTTTCTTAGTTAGTTTAGTTTTATTTGCTGCAATAAATGGTTAGACACCAACATTTTTTTTTGGAGAAGTTGCCTTGCTTTTCATTTGCCAAGAACACTCTAGTTTTCACTCTTATCAAAAACCGAGTGTTCTTCTTTTTCTGCTACTGCTTTTGGTTTTCGCTTTCGCCTTGATTTGCGTTCAGACCTTGTCATATCTTTTCATCAAGGTATATTTTTGCCTCTGATCTTTATTGGTTTTCATCAAAAGAGGTGTCTTAAAAAATTTCAAATGGTGTTGGAAAAGAGAAAAAGCTTTATGCAAAATAGTGGTACAAGAAGGAGCTTGTGTAGACTGCGGCTTAGGCTTTTTCATGTCATGCTTGATGTCTTTTTGATAGTATGCTTAGTGTTTTTGCTGTAGCATGACTTGTCTCAAATAACTGAGATTGCTTAATGAGCCTTTGAAAAAAATCATGCATTATTTTTATTGTATGGAAGCATTCTTTTGGTTTTCTCCTTGATGCTTTATTTGGGTTGACTTGGCGCATGTTCACACATGTTAGACTCTTACAAAGTCGCCAATAGCCTCTATGATCATTTAGTTTTTGACTTTTGATGCCATCTTATGCTTCTTTTAATGTCGCTTTGTCGCTTTGCATGATTATGGCCATTATTGCTCTCTTAGTTGGTCGCTCCCAGTCTTTTGCTAGCCCTCGCCTTGTACTGAGTATGAGCTCTACTCGTGCATCCAAATCCTAAAAACCAAAGTTTGCCAAAGTGTCCACCATACATACCTATTAGCAATTTGCTATTCCAAGTAAATTTGACTTGCTTTTATCTACTCTTCAAATTAAACTCTTACCAGTGTTATGCAAAAATTGGTTAGTAAAGCTCTCACGAACTAGAAGACACACTTTACTTTTTCCTGTTCTTAAAATTTTGACATTGTGGTCTCTTATGTTGAGTTGTTATGCTTGCAAGTTGTAAGTTGGATACTAGCCCATCCATGCTGTCATGGGGCAAGCTTTCAACATTGCACTTCTTATTTGAGTTGATATCGTGATCTTTTATTTATGGATGCCCGCGGTGTGAAATGAATTGGGAATCTTGTGGGGATCATGGAGTTTGTATACGTGGTAGGGAAACGCCTGGGCCGCCAATCTAAGCCATGCATAATTCATGGTGGAAATTTGTAGCATACCCATGGTGGACATTCGACGACGCATCTCAAAATAAAAAGCTAAACAAATGGCAAATAAAAGAGATGTCGAGGTGTTCATTGTCTGCTTGTTCTGTCATTTTGATGTGGGCTTGTTCCATGTCATCGAGCACGGAGGTACCCCATTGGTGGTTTTCGATGATACATATATACTTACAATGACAAGAGCCTTGCTTGGGACTCTAAGTAAAGTAGCATGAGGTTTGGATACTCGTATTCACGGGGCACGAGGTTTTCGACATGATTTGTCAAGCATATGCATCATAATTGTTCTCGCATTAACTTTAACCATTCAAGATGCTTATGATGGGGGCAATGAGAGCTCAAAGCCGGTAAGTAACATAATTTTTGAAGGTCTATAAAACTTGCAATCACTGCTTCCCTCCGCGAAGGGCCTTTCTTTTACTTTTATGTTGAGTCACCACCTTCTATCTTTATGCACCATTAAGAGAGCATAGTTGTCATTCTTAGTATAATGTGCATTGTCCCAAAGTTTTCATTGATTGATTCATATTGTTGGTTTCACTTGTTCTCAAATTATTTGTATCTAGTCGCCCTCTTAAACTTGAAGGTGTCCTATGCATTTATGTTTTGCTCTCTATTAAGGACAAGCTGAAAACCATTTGTATGTTTTTCCTTATGATTTGAACACACGTTTGACTTTCATTGTTTCATTTTCATGATCTTCTGTTTGTGTTCATTTTCATGTTATAACATGGTTGCTAACTTCTTATTGTCAAGATTATATCTTTCATGCCCATGTTTTAAGTTCTTATGATCCCAGCTCACAAATGCTTACATATATGATCAAGATTGTGTAGGTGCATGTCACCTCAAAATTATTCTTTTGTTATCACTTACCTACTTGAGGATGAGCAGGAGTTAAGCTTGGGGATGCTTGATACGTCTCCAACGTATCTATAATTTTTGATGCTTCATGCTTGTTTTTACACCGTTTACCTACTATTTCATTACACTTCGTGGCATTTTTATGCATTTTCTGGAACTAACCTATTAACAAGTCGCCACAGTGCCAGTTCCCTGTTTTCTGCTGTTTTTGTGTTTCAGAAGTGCTACACACGAAATATTCTCAGAATTGGACGAAACAAGTTCCTGAAGTCTTATTTTTCCCGGAAGCTTCCAGAGATCCGAAGAGGAGTTGGAGGGGGGCCACGAGGGCCCCACACACCAGGGCGGCGCGACCCAGGCCCTGGCCGCGCCCCCTATGTGTGAGGGTGCCTCGGGCCACCTCTGACGATGCCCCTTCGCCTATAAAGACCCCCCGACGGAAAAAACCTAAGTACCTGATCAATTTTCCAGATGACATCGCGATCCGCCGCCGCCGTCGACCCAAAGATCGGGAGGGTCCAGAAGCTCTTCCCGGCACCCTGCCGGAGAGGGGAATCGCCACCGGAGGTCTTCTTCATCGCCATGCTTGCCTCCGGAGCGATGAGTGAGTAGTCTACCTTGGACTATGGGTCCATAGCAGTAGCTAGATGGTTGTCTTCTCCACCATGTGCTTCATGTTTAGATCTCATGAGCTGCCCTACATGATTGAGATCACCGTTATGTAATTCTACATGTTTGGTTTATTGGGATCCGATGAATATTGGTGTTATGATTGAGTTGCTATACTGAAATATATCTTATGTTATCTCTATGTTGTTTATGATCTTGCATGCTCTCCGTTGTTAGTAGCTATCTTGGCCGAGTAGTTGCTAGTGACTCCAAGAGGGGGTATTTATGCTCGATAGTGGGTTCATGCCTCTATTTAACCTGGGGGAGTGACAGAAACCTCTAAGGTTGTAGATGTGCTGTTGCTACTAGGGAGAAAACAACATTCATATGCTCGAGGGCATATGCTTTGTTTACATTACACACTTTGCTTAATGCAATTATCTGTTGTTCGCAACTTAATACTCATGGGGTGTTCGGATGATATCCCCGTGAGTGGATTATTAGTCATAGATGCAGTTGGATGGCGGTCTATGTATTTTGTTGTAATGCCCAGAGTAAATCGCATAGTGATCTTCTTGACATATCACGTTATCTTTATTCTATCAATTGCCCAACTGTAATTTGTTTACCCAGCATGTGTTATTTATCTTATGGAGAGACACCACTAGTGAAATGTGGACCCCGGTCCTATTTCCATCATATTGCTATCACCTGTTTACTTTACTCGCACCGTTTACTTTACTCGCATACTATTATCACTTTCCACTCGATACGTTCATACCCTTTGTTTCAAGCAAACCGGTGAGATTGACAATCTCATCGCAAGTTGGGAACAAAGTATTTGGTTGTGTTGTGTGCAGGTTCCACGTTGCTACTGGCCGAAGATGAGTCAACAAGTATCGTTAAACGGCGCCCTTGTTGGAGTGTTACTAAGCCAGTCCGCATCACCTTCAGTCGTATTGTCTGCTCTTCTCCTGAACGATTAAACCTTGGTTTCTTAACTGAGGGAAAACTTGCTGCTATATTCATCAAAACCTTCTCTTGGGGTTCACCAACAAACTAGCAATCAGTCACCAAGGCACTAACCGCCAAGCCAACTAGGAGGTCACCCTCCAAGAGTAACAAGCTCACGATCTCTCACTCGAACAAATCGTAATGGAGAGCTCAATACTATGCAAGGATGCAAAGCAACAACACAAGGGAAAGTGCTCAAATCCTCCTCTCTCAAATCCCACCAAGGCAACAAATGCTATGGAGGAGTTAGAGAGGAAGAACAAGGATGGAGGTCAACCAATGACTCCAATATCTAGATCTAATGGGTTTCCCTCACTTAGAGGAGGAATTGATTGGTGGAGATTGTATATCTAGATCTCCTCTTCCAAATCCCTAAAAAATATGCAAGAATCATAGGAGGGAAGGGAGAGGAACCAAGCTCAAGAGGTACAACAATGAAGGAGAGAGAAATTCTCAAGAACACCCAAGAACATATACAAAATGTTGGGGAAGAAGCCCATTATATAGGAAATCAAAATATGGCTGTTGGAAAAGGAAACCTGCGCCCAGCCGGTGGAAAGCCGGCATCGCTGGGCTCTGCGCCGGACCAGCCGGTGCACATACCGGCGACACCGGTTCCACATCGGGTGCCCGGTGCACAGCCCGGTCAGACCGGGTGATAACCGGCCAGCCGGCGAAAACCGGAGCGTATCATTGGGCCTAACCGAAAACCAAGCCAGAGAGGGATTCTGGTTTAGGACCGGTGTGTGTCAGGCCCTGTGCCGGGGCGCCTGGTGCACAGCCCGGTTCCGCTGGGATGAAACCGGCCTCCCGGTGAAGAAAAGATTTGCACCGACTGAAACACTCCGAAGACGAAAATGGTGATAACTTTTGCGTCCGGACTCTGATTTTATCAAACTTGGGCTTTTTGAAAAGCTAAGAGAAAGATATATCCAATGAACCCCATAAAGCCCAAGAATTAGTAAGAGGTAAAATATCAAATAAGAAGAGGTGAAACCTCCCTTAAGAAAGAACCGGTAAATCCTCCAAACCCGAAAATACAATCAGAGATGCATACGGAATCTGTTTTCAATTATCTTGGACTTGTTGGAAAGCTAACAACAAGCTCAAGAACCTCACACAGAGAAACACCAATAAGCAACAAAATAGGGAGAAACAAAGTATGCAAAGGATTGATCTCCCTAAGACGATGTGATCAAGTTACCCAACCGAAAGCCCTCTTGATAGTGCGGCTATCTATCCTATAACCCAGTCTCCCAACAAACACCTTGAGACCGGTAAAAGGAAAAACCTAGCAAGGACAAACCTTTGCCTTGCGCATCCCGCTTGATCTTGATGACGATGCTTCATGCTTCCATCAAGCCGGAATGCTTAACTTGATCATTATTGCTTTGTGAAGACTTCCATTATGCTCCCTGCTGCGTTTGATGGCGTATGGTTAACGTGGGAGCAGACGGTCCTTGTGCGTGGTGAATAACCAGCCCGTTGGGAACCCCAAGAGGAAGGTATGATGAGTATAGCAGCTAGTTTTCCCTCAGTTAAGAAACCAAGGTATGTCGATCTTGGAGAGGAGAGACAAACGACTGAAGGTGATGCGGAACCTGCACACACACAACCAAGTACTTTGTTCCCAACTTGCGATGAGGTTGTCAATCTCACCGGTTTGCTTGAAACAAAGGTTATGAGCGTATCGAGTGGAAAACAATATAGTTTGCGAGTAAAGTAAACAGTGCGAGTAAAGTAAACAGGTGATAGCAATATGATGTAAATAGGACCGGGGTCCACAGTTCACTAGTGGTGTCTCTCCATAAGATAAATAACACATGCTGGGTAAACAAATTACAGTTGGGCAATTGATAGAATAAAGATAAACGTGATATGTCAAGAAGATCACTATGAGATTTACTCTGGGCATTACAACAAAATACATAGACCGCCATCCAACTGCATCTATGACTAATAATCCACTTGTGGTGAATCAATCCGAGAACTCCACAAGTATTAAGTTGCGAACAACAGATAATTGCATTAAGCAAAGTGTGTAATGTAAACAAAGCATATGCCCTTGAGCATATGAATGTTGTTTTCTCCCTAGTAGCAATAGCACATCTACAACCTTAGAGGTTTTTGTCACTCCCCCAGGTTAAATAGAGGCATGAACCCACTATCGAGCATAAATACCCCCTCTTGGAGTCACTAGCAACTACTCGGCCAAGATAGCTACTAACAACGGAGAGCATGCAAGATCATAAACAACATAGAGATAACAAAAGATATATTTCAGTATAGCAACTCAATCATAACACCAATATTCATCGGATCCCAACAAACCAAACATGTAGAATTACATAACGGTGATCTCAATCATGTAGGGCAGCTCATGAGATCTAAATATGAAGCACATGGTGGAGGAGACAACCATCTAGCTACTGCTATGGACCCATAGTCCAAGGTAGACTACTCACTCATCGCTCCGGAGGCAAGCATGGCGATGAAGAAGACCTCCGGTGGCGATTCCCCTCTCCGGCAGGGTGCCGGGAAGAGCTTCTGGACCCTCCCGATCTTCGGGTCGACGGCGGCGGCGGATCGCGATGTGTTCTGGAAAATTGATCGGGTACTTAGGTTTTTTCTGTCGGGGGGTCTTTATAGGCGAAGGGGCGATGTCAGAGGAGGGACCAGGCGGCCTCACGCCAGGCTCGCGCGGCCAGGCCCCTGGCCACGCCAGCTAGGCGTGTGTGCCCCTGGTGGCCCACCTCCTACGACTCTTCGGATCTCTGGAAGCTTCCGGGTAAAATAAGACTTCAGGAACTTGCTTCGTCCAATTCCAAGAATATTTCCTGTGTATCACTTCTAAAACACAAAAACAGCAGAAAACAGGGAACTGGCACTGTGGCAACTCATTAATAGGTTAGTTTCAGAAAATGCATAAAAGTGCCACGAAGTGTAACGAAACAATAGACAAATGGTGTAAAAACAAGCATGGAGCATCAAAAATTATAGATACGTTGGAGACGTATCACTCCCTCATACACCACTATGGGATAGCTTCACTAAGGCATGTCTTCAAAATTCCATTATCACTAGATGGATGTCAAGCTTCAAGCATATGATCTTCTCGAGATGCTTACCTTGAACTTGCACATCTCAATATTGATGATAACCACCACTTGATGTCATCTTCTCATGGGCTATATGAAATCTCACTAGTGATGCATATCCATGACATAATACCTAACCAACATAGATAACACAAACAGACATATGTAATGGGTTAGTTCACAAAGCATAATTGACAAACCTTACCATACCATAAGACCGATTGGTCCCATGTGGCACATTCCTTATGCTTCATTTATTCAACAATCTAGAATCCAATCTTTGATTGTCTTGGTCAACCTTGAATCTTCTCATGCTCTATCACAATATCTTGAGCCCGATAAAGAATTCTTCATTTGATTGCATGCTCTAGGTATTAGTCAATCATATCTCAACTCATGAGACCATCATGACCTCGACATAAAGCCATATCTTGAATTCTTCTCCTGTAGCCTGATACGTCTCCAACGTATCTATAATTTTTGATGCTCCATGCTTGTTTATACACCATTTGCCTACTGTTTCGTTACACTTAGTGGCACTTTTATGCATTTTCCGGAACTAACCTATTAACAAGTTGCCATAGTGCCAGTTCCCTGTTTTCTGCTGTTTTTGTGTTTCAGAAGTGATACACAAGAAATATTCTCGGAATTGGACGAAACAAGTTCCTGAAGTCTTATTTTTCCCGGAAGCTTCCAGAGATCCGAAGAGGAGTAGGAGAGGGGCCACAGGCCAGGCTCACACCTGGCTGGCGCGGCCTATGCCCTGGCCGCGCCGCCATGGTGTGAGGAGGCCTGGGGCCACTCCTGACATCGCCCCTTCGCCTATAAAGACCCCCCGACGGGAAAAACCTAAGGACCCGATCAATTTTCCAGAAACACATCGCGATCCGCCACCGTCGTCGACCCGAGATCGGGAGGGTCCAGAAGCTCTTCCCGGCACCCTGCCGGAGAGGGGAATCGCCACCGGAGGTCTTCTTCATCGCCATGCTTGGCTCCGGAGCGATGAGTGAGTAGTCTACCTTGGACTATGGGTCCATAGCACTAGCTAGATGGTTGTCTTCTCCACCATGTGCTTCATGTTTAGATCTCATGAGCTGCCCTACATGATTGAGATCATCGTTATGTAATTCTACGTGTTTGGTTTGTTGGGATCCAATGAATATTGGTGTTATGATTGAGTTGCTATACTGAAATATATCTTATGTTATCTCTATGTTGTTTATGATCTTGCATGCTCTCCGTTGTTAGTAGCTATCTTGGCCGAGTAGTTGCTAGTGACTCCAAGAGGGGGTATTTATGCTCGATAGTGGGTTCATGCCTCTATTTGACCTGGGGGAGTGACAGAAACCTCTAAGGTTGTAGATGTGCTGTTGCTACTAGGGAGAAAACAACATTCATATGCTCAAGGGCATATGCTTTGTTTACATTACACACTTTGCTTAATGCAATTATCTGTTGTTCGCAACTTAATACTCATGGGGTGTTCGGACGATATCTCCGTGAGTGGATTATTTGTCATAGATGCAGTTGGATGGCGGTCTATGTATTTTGTTGTAATGCCCAGAGTAAATCTCATAGTGATCTTCTTGACATATCACGTTTATCTTTATTCTATCAATTGCCCAACTGTAATTTGTTTACCCAGCATGTGTTATTTATCTTATGGAGAGACACCACTAGTGAACTGTGGACCCCGGTCCTATTTCCATCATATTGCTATCACCTATTTACTTTACTCACACTGTTTACTTTACTCGCATACTCTACTATTTTCCACTCGATATGCTCATAACCTTTGTTTCAAGCAAACCGGTGAGATTGACAACCTCATCGCAAGTTGGGAGCAAAGTACTTGGTTGTGTTGTGTGCAGGTTCCGCGTTGCAGCTAGCAAGCAAAGCTTGGACGAGGCGCCATATATAAATTGTCCGAAGCTGTCGCAAACTAGCAAGCATCACCTTCAGTCGTAATTGTCTGCTCTTCTCCTGAACGATTAAACCTTGGTTTCTTAACTGAGGGAAAACAAGCTGCTATACTCATCACACCTTCCTCTTGGGGTTCCCAACTGGCCGGTTATTTATTTCATCAAATCGGTAGCATCAAGCTTCTTTTCTGGCGCCATTGCCGGGGAAGAGTGGAAGACTTCTGCGAGCAGAGTTTTTCACACGCACATCCTTTACTTTGTTTTATTGTTTTGCTTTACTTTATTTATTTTTACTTGCATTGTTTTATATCAAAATACAAAAAAATTAGTTTCTTCTATAGTTGTTATTTTTGTTGGTCTGTTATTGTCTTGCTTTATCATGCTTTCTATCAATGGTTGGTTTCTTTGAAACTAAATCTTTCTGGCAAGGTGGGTTCACGGAAGAGCAGCAAAATTATTATGAGGAACACCGCTTGTCACAAAAAGGGAAATACTTATGGGAACAAATCAATAGATTGTATATCATTGCTAGAAATGTGTGCTCTGCTTATAATGTTACATATTGCTTTGATAGATCTTATTGCTGTAGGAGGTATAAACACCTCCCTTTTCAATGTGAGTATAATGATGATGTTACCATATCTTCTTAAATTAATGGAAATTATGACTTTTATGATGTGAAACAAATTGAAGAATTTATTGCTTGGAAGGGTGCATTCGAACTTGCTTATTTGCTTGAAAATACTGATGATGCACCTTATAAATATGAGGTTTATGATATACTTACATTTTGCTTTGATAATTACAAGGAAGGAAATTGCTATATTCTTAAATATCTTAATAGATGCTCTCCAATGGAAGAGACTAATGCCTTGAAGGAGCCGATGGAAGAAGAAATTGCTGAAACTGGAAGCTCATTGGATGAAAAAGAGGAGGAGAGTGATGATCAAGAGGAGGAAGAATGGAGCTACCCATGTCTACATCCCAATAAGAGTAACTCTTTAACTAATACCTTATTTGATCGCTCTCCGTGCTTAACAAAGGAGGGTGAGTGTGATATTTATATTGTTGAGTTTGTTCATGATGCTACTGAAAATTATTATGAGAGAGGAAAATATGGTTGTTAGAATTCTCATGTTACTAAAACACCTCTCTTTATATTGAAAGTTCTGAAATTGCTCTTATTTTATCTACCCATACTTATGGCTATGCGCTTCTTTGATCTATTTTCTTACAAGATTCCTATGCATAGGAAGTGGGTTAGACTTAAATGTGTTTTATATTTGCTCCTTGATGCTCTCTTTTACTTCAATTCATATTTCTTATGTGAGCATCTTCTCAAATTTTCTGCGCCTAGCTCAAAGGCGTTAAAGAAAAGCACACTTGGGAGATAACCCAATATTTTATTTTCAGTACTTTTTCTTTTATTTGAGTCTTGGAAGTCATTACTACTGTAATGACCGCTCCTTATCCTTTTTATTTTGTTTTTGTGCCAAGAGAAGCCTCTAATTCGAGTGAGGTAAATATTTGGGGATGTTGCTGTCCTGAAACTGTTTTTGGTGCTGCACCGTAAAAATTCGTATAAATTCTCTGCATATCTTTTGGACCTGCGATTTCTTGTACATATGCCCCAGGTTATATCCAAACTTTCGTTAGTTGAACACTTTTTGATTTGAGCAACATAAAACCCCTCAAAAATTCGGCCTTTGTCAACTGTTCTGTTTTGACAGATTTCTGCCAATATTTGTGTTTGCCGCTTTATCGCTTTCTTTTGAGTTCTTTTGATCATGGAACTTTTGGGGAAGTTGGTACAGTAGTATTTTCTATATATGTGGTGGTTTTGAGTTGAAACCTGAAGCAAAAAGAGGTTTATTATATGTTATGCTACACTAATGTTGCTAATAGAATCGTGTTTAGTTTTGTATGAAGGAAGTTTTCAAGTGTAGGGATTGAAGAATGATGAGATGAGTTGAAGAATGGACAAAAGCTCAAGCTTGGGGATGCCCATGTATCACCCCAAGAAATATCCAATAAGTACAAGTGTCAAAGCTTGGGGATGCCCCCGAGGCACCCCTTCTTCATCGGGAAAAATCAGGTCACCTTTCAAGACACTATATTTTTATTGCTTCATGCACTATGTGTTTTTCTTGGAGCGTCAGTTGTTTTAGTTTTCTTAGTTAGTTTAGTTTTGTTTTCTGCAATAAATGGTTGGACCCCAACAAATGTCCTTTGGAGGAGATGTACTCGTTTTCATTTGCAAAGAACACTTCGTTTTCACTCTTACAATTTTACCGAGTGTTCTTCTTTTTCTGCTACTGCTTTTGGTTTTCGTTTTCGCCTTGATTTGCGTTCAGACCTTGTCATATCTTTTCATCAAGGTGTATTTTTGCCTCTGATATTTATTGGTTTTCATCAAAAGAGGTGTCTTTAAAAATTTCAAATGGTGTTGGAAAAGAGAAAAAGCTTTATGCAAAATAGTGGTACAAGAAGGAGCTTGTGTAGACTGCGGCTTAGGCTTTTTCATGTCGTGCTTGATGTCTTTTTGATAGTATGCTTAGTGGTTTTGCTGTAGCATGACTTGTCTCAAATAACTGAGATAGCTTAATGAGCCTTTGAAAAAATCATGCGTTGTTTTTTATTGTTTGGAAGCATTATTTTGGTTTTCTCCTTGATGCTTTATTTGGGTTGACTTGGCGCATGCTCACACATGTTAGACTCTTACAAAGTCGCCAATAGCCTCTATGATCATTTACTTTTTGACTTTTGATGCCATCTTATGCTTCTTTTAATGTCGCTTTGTCGCTTTGCATGATTATGGCCATTATTGCTCTCTTAGTTGGTCGCTCCCAGTCTTTTGCTAGCCCTCGCCTTGTACTGAGTATGAGCTCTACTCATACATCCAACTCCTAAAAGCCAAAGTTTTCCAAAGTGTCCACCATACATACCTACTAGCAATTTGCTATTCCAAGTAAGTTTGACTTGCTTTTATTTTCTCTTCAAATTAAACTCTTACCAGTGTTATGCGAAATTCGGTCAGTAAAGCTCTCACGAACCGGAAGGCACACTTTACTTTTTCCTGTTCTTAAAAATTTGACATTGTGGTCTCTTATGTTGAGTTGTTATGCTTGCAAGTTGTAAGTTGGAGACTAGCCCAGCCATGCAGTCATGGGCAAGCTTTCAACGTTGACTTCTTATTTGAGTTGATATCGTGATCTTTTGTTTACGGATGCCCGCGGTGTGAAATGAGTTGGGAATCTTATGGGGATCATGGAGTTTGTATATGTGTTAGGGAAATGCCAAGCCGCTAATCTAAGCCATACATAATTCATGGTGGAAATTTGCAGCATACCCATGGTGAGCATTCGACGACGCATCTCACAATAAAAAGCTAAACAAATGGCAAATAAAAGAGATGTCGAGGTATTCATTGTCTGCTTGTCCTGTCATTTTGATGTGGGCTTGTTCCATGTCATCGGGCACAGAGGTACCCCATTGGCGGTTCTCAATGATATGCATATATTTACAATGACAAGAGCCTTGCTTGGGACTCTAAGTAAAGTAGCATGAGGTTTGGGTACTCGTATTCACGGGACACGAGGTTTTCAACTTATGATTTGTCAAGCATATGCATCATAATTGTTCTCGCATTAACTTTAACCATTCAAGATGCTTATGATGGGGGCAATGACAGCTCAAAGCCGATAAGTACCATAATTTTTGAAGGTTATAAAACCTGCAATCACTGCTTCCCTCTGCGAAGGGCCTTTCTTTTACTTTTATGTTGAGTCACCACCTTCTATCTTTATGCACCATTAAGAGAGCATAGTTGTCATTCTTAGTATAATGTGCATTGTCCCAAAGTTTTCATTGATTGATTCATATTGTTGGTTTCACTTGTTCTTAAATTACTTGTAACTAGTCGACCTCTTAAACTTGAAGGTGTCCTATGCATTTATGTTTTGCTCTCTTTGAAGGACAAGCTGAAAACCATTTGTATGTTTTTCCTTATGATTTGAACACACGTTTGACTTTCATTGTTTCATTTTCATGATCTTTTGTTTGTGTTCATTTACATGTTTACAACATGGTTGCTAAGTTCTTATTGTCAAGATTATATCTTTCATGCCCATGTTTTAAGTTCTTATGATCCCAGCTCACAAATGCTTACATATATGATCAAGATTGTGTAGGTGCATGTCACCTCAAAAATTATTCTTTTGTTATCACTTACCTACTCGAGGACGAGCAGGAGTTAAGCTTGGGGATGCTTGATACGTCTCCAACGTATCTATAATTTTTGATGCTCCATGCTTGTTTTTACACCATTTGCCTACTGTTTCGTTACACTTAGTGGCACTTTTATGCATTTTCCGGAACTAACCTATTAACAAGTTGCCACAGTGTCAGTTCCCTGTTTTCTGCTGTTTTTGTGTTTCAGAAGTGATACACAGAAAATATTCTCGGAATTGGACGAAACAAGTTCCTGAAGTCTTATTTTTCCCAGAAGCTTCCAGAGATCCGAAGAGTAGTAGGAGAGGGGCCACATGCCAGACTCACACCTGGCTGGCGCGGCCCAGGCCCTGGCCGCGCCGCCATGGTGTGAGGAGGCCTGGGGCCACTCCTGACATCGCCCCTTCGCCTATAAAGACCCCCTGACGGGAAAAACCTAAGGACCCGATCAATTTTCCAAAAACACATCGCGATCCGCCGCCATCATCGACCCGAGATCGGGAGGGTCCAGATGCTCTTCCCGGCACCCTGCCGGAGAGGGGAATCGCCATCAGAGGTCTTCTTCATCGCCATGCTTGCCTCCGGAGCGATGAGTGAGTAGTCTACCTTGGACTATGGGTCCATAGCAGTAGCTAGATGGTTGTCTTCTCCACCATGTGCTTCATGTTTAGATCTCATGAGCTGCCCTACATGATTGAGATCATCGTTATGGAATTCTACGTGTTTGGTTTGTTGGGATCCGATGAATATTGGTGTTATGATTGAGTTGCTATACTGAAATATATCTTATGTTATCTCTATTTTGTTTATGATCTTGCATGCTCTCCGTTGTTAGTAGCTATCTTGGCCGAGTAGTTGCTAGTGACTCCAAGATGGGGTATTTATGCTCGATAGTGGGTTCATGCCTCTATTTAACCTGGGGGAGTGACAAAAACCTCTAAGGTTGTATATGTGTTGTTGCTACTAGGGAGAAAACAACATTCATATGCTCAAGGGCATATGCTTTGTTTACATTACACACTTTGCTTAATGCAATTATATGTTGTTCGCAACTTAATACTCATGGGGTGTTCGGACGATATCCCCGTGAGTGGATTATTAGTCATAGATGCAGTTGGATGGCGGTCTATGTATTTTGTTGTAATGCCCAGAGTAAATCTCATAGTGATCTTCTTGACATATCACGTTTATCTTTATTCTATCAATTGCCCAACTGTAATTTGTTTACCCAGCATGTGTTATTTATCTTATGGAGAGACACCACTAGTGAACTGTGGACCCCGGTCCTATTTCCATCATATTGCTATCACCTGTTTACTTTACTCGCACTGTTTACTTTACTCACATACTCTACTATTTTCCACTCGATACGCTTATAACCTTTGTTTCAAGCAAACCGGTGAGATTGACAACCTCATCGCAAGTTGGGAGTAAAGTACTTGGTTGTGTTGTGTGCAGGTTCCGCGTTGCAGCTAGCAAGCAAAGCTTGGACGAGGCGCCATATATAAATTGTCCGAAGCTGTCGCAAACTAGCAAGCATCACCTTCAGTCGTAATTGTCTGCTCTTCTCCTGAACGATTAAACCTTGGTTTCTTAACTGAGGGAAAACAAGCTGCTATACTCATCACACCTTCCTCTTGGGGTTCCCAACTGGCCGATTATTTACTTCATCAAATCGGTAGCATCATAGCCAAACTCTCAAGATCTTGAAACTCCTTGGCTTAACACATAAGCTAGAGCATGAGTTACTTGAGTTCTACAGAAGAACTACATCTTTATTTCTTCTTATTGATCATATTGGATTAATCTCTTTCATTCAATGATCTTGATGCCAATACTTAAGATATATCTTTATCTTCATGGCATCCAAGCCTTGAATCCAACACATGGACTTCAAGCAATTCCTATGAACAATTCCTTTATAAAAATCTCAATGAGAACATTAGTCCATAGGGATTATCATTAATTACCAAAAACACACTTAGGGGCAATATACCCTTACATCATCGAGGTGGCACAAGCTCTAGTGATCAGTCTTGATCACAAATGGTCCTCTCACTAAGTAAGGCCTCCACTTATCCACTACCATCATGATCGCTGAGAACTCCTTTTCATATGTAGACAATTTCTGTTATTCACACTGAGAGCCTTGCTGTAGTAAGCCACTGGGTGTCCAGCCTGCATGAGGACAACTCCAATGCTCGTTGCACGTGCGTCGGTTTCAATCCATAATGGTATGGAGAAATTAGGTAAAGCAAGCACATGTGTGCTGCTCCTAGCTTGCTTTAAGGCCTCAAACGTCTGTTGTGCCTTTGGTCCCCAAACAAAATTTTGTTTTTGTAGCGAGACAGTCATGATTGAGTAGGATGTAGATTTGGTTGGATGTTAGAGGAAATCATCGTACACGTCCATGCACTGTCGTTGAGTACGATGTAGATTTGGTTGGACGTTGGATGGGGAGCGGAGAGTTCTTTATTATTAACAACTCTCTCTCTCTCTCTCCAATTCGCATATCTGAGCTCTCTTGCTTCTCTTCTCTCTCGGTCTATCACTAGTCTACCACATTAACCTGTTATGGGCACATAGGTTCAGCACGGCTTGGAACAATTTAGCATGTGTGACTGTTTTTGTATGAGACCATTCTGACACGCAATTGCAAACACTCACCCACTAAATGAGTTGTCAACTACTAAATGAGTTGTCGGCCACGAGCACACTGTCGAAAAAGACTGGGCCTTTATGGCTCATATGCCATTTTATGCTTTTATCTATTTTTTGTAACATTCTTTTTTCTATTCTAAGAAAAATCCCCCAAAATTCATATTCTTTTTTTAGAAACCAGAAATGAAGGGTAAGCTCTCAGAAGCCATTTATATTTGAAAAAAAAATTAAAATCAATATTTCAAAGTTTCAAAAAATTCTAAAAAGTTCGTTGTAGTCAATGATGTATACTACAAGCGTGCAAACTCTTGACTTGAAATATTTTATAATCTAGGAACAAAGTATAGTGATAGTACACATTTTCAAACCTCCAAAAATTGTAAGATTTATCATTTTTCTGTATACCATAATACAAACATTTTAACATTGAGATTTGCCACGCTTATAGAAGAAAATTATGAAACTTGCAAATACGATTTCCAGGTTTATTAAAATAAAGAGCTCTCCGTAGCCGACAGCCGTTTATCCGCACTCATTACCTTTTTTTTTATTGTATGTTCTCCTTATTAATCTTCTTGTGATTGCCATTCACTGGTAGCCTTGTATGGTTACAAGGAAACAATTCCTTGATTGATTTTATTGCCCAAATAGTCTTCAACAAAGATTTGGCCTCACAAATAGAAGTTTCAAGAGGCAGCAGCCTCCTCATAATGCTTCGGAGCAAACGAGTGTCACCGCCTGCGCTTGTTATACTATCCAGAAGGCTTTTGTTTGCCATTCCAACGAACTCAATAAATGAATTTATTCGAACAACAGAAGAATACATGGCATTTTTGTAAAATGAAATACACACGCCTATTTCTAAAAAATAAATAAATACACACGCCTCAAGATATCTGCAACTCAGTGTACAAGCAGGAAGACTGGGAGTGCTACAATGGAAGGCAAATTTATAATCCAATTACACAGACCAAAAAAATGAAACATCCATTTACATTATGTTATTTTGGATGACAACGCTCGAATTACGGTGGCATATGAACAGATTTCCGACAACATGATCTTGTAATCAATGTGAGAACAATGTTCACTCCGACGGTACATGCTCTCTTGAAAACAAATGGCATGGTAAAGGCACGATTAGCCTACCAAAACGGTACATTCATTTAGTCGGAAGAGACATACCGACTAAAATAAAAGCTGCTTGTTTAAGAGAAGAAACACGGCAGCCTGTGACAGGTTCAAGATTGGTTGCGATTAAGCATACTCTGGAAAGAAATGTATAAGTCTTTGTGTTCTGTTCCAAAAATCTCCTCTGCTTTCGACAGTGTGTCCTGTAGAAATTGATCAAGTAGAGAACATCACATTACATAATCTGTGGATATTAATGAACTGAGCGGTCGTAGATACTGGTAAACCATGCTACCTCTCGTGACTGTTTCTGCGCATTGAATTCCTTGATGTTTGCCAAGAATGCTCCAAATTGCTCATAAGAAAGTCGAGTCCTAGTATTTTGTAGCCACAAGTGTTATGAGATGAACAAACAATACATTTTCTGAATAGTCAACAGCATAGTAACTAACCGTGCTTGTCGGAAGAATTCCTTTCCATCTATACGAGGTCGTCCTGGACAGATAAGAAAACATAAATACGTTCAGGACTATCTGAATTGAATACCAGACCACCATTAATAATTTACTGTGTAGAACCTGTGAATGAGCGGCGTTCAGGAGGAGAGACAGGTGCCGAATACTGTTGACTGGATCCATTCCATGATGAAAATGCTGATTGGCCTTCAGTCCGAGATCTTGTAGGTGATGTTGGACCAGAATAGAACTTCGGAGTGGAAGGACCAGTTGAATATGCAAGTGGAGAACCACCCGAGAATGAAACAGTTGGTGTTGAAGCAGAAGTTAGATTTGGGGCTACGTATGGTGTGATTGAGAACTGGTATCCTGTAAATGCTTCCATAGTAAGCGACTGATGGTCGAGAAATAACATGTGATATCTATGTGTTATGATTTAGTTGCCCTAAATTAAGAGTTAACTAATGCCACCTTGGGATGATTCGGTGATTGTGGATCTGCTGGAAGTATTTGAAGAGGTGTGGCTGCTTGAAACTTCATCTGTCAATTCAAACAAAAAAACTGTAATCAAGGAAAATACACAACACAAACTCTAGCTCAAGAGAAGTGGCCTGAAATTTGTGAGGTTGATCGACACCTTTCCCGGGAGGAATTCGAGCAGTCCAATTATTTTCTACATCTGCATCACGATCTTCACCTGTTTCTGGCAATTGCTGTAAAGTTATGAAGATAATGTTTATCACCAAACAAGGCCAGCACAACAGAAAATCTTCAAACAAGAAAGAAGATTTGGTCAATAGTACTGACCAACAAATTATCTTCACTAAGTGATTTCATCAGCTGCTTCTTAAATGCCTCCAACTGCAAAGAACAACAGACATGGAGTAATTTCTCAACTACCAAACTAAAATTTTCATGGTGATGTTGATTCTTGAACAATCTAAGTTTTGAATAAGCTTTTATAATAATGAACTCGCGTTCCTTGTAAGGTCTCCAAAAAGCTGAGAGTGAAAGAGTATGTTGCCAAAGAAAACTTCACAGCACAACACTCCTAGGGTCCACACCACACTGAAGCATTAAACTAAATCACTATATCACTTGGAGCAAAGCATGGATTGTTTTTAGTTGCAGCCCCTATACAAGTAAAACTGCACCAAATTGTTCGTCGCACTGAAATTGAAAGAACTAACAATATTTCTAGTCAGGATTTTACTCCAGCCTAAGCTGCACCTTCTGATGCAAGTGGTGAAATTTCCATTATGCAACCTTCATATGTCGATGAAAAGTTGCGATCTTCCATCAGAGTGAAGGTAAAACGTACAGAAAATTGTGACAGTACAGTCAGCAACGGGAAGATAAGTTTCATCCAATTTCAGGAAACTGCAGAGTGTTGGACTGCGTTCAGCAAAGTTTTCCAAATCATGGACACTCAAACCTATATATGCCACTATCATAAACAATCAAATGACACCAGTATGCCATGGCTTCAGTCTAAATTTCTACAGAATAGACACTAAATTCACAGTTGTGATCAATACAAACGAGTTTCAGCAATAATCCACCCTAAGAATAGAACATTCCCATGAGGAAATCACATGAATCCCGCTAAGATCGGGGCTAGAAATATACAGAAAACCGCACCTTTGCCAAGTTCCTCGACAGCTTCTTGGCCGTCACGGCGAGCGTGTCCCTCTCCTTCACCAGCTTCGCCTGCACACGGAGAATCACACGCCACCAGCTAAGTACAAATCTCAATTTCGAGTGTAAAAATGTCTCGGCGACAGGGACGCACGTTGTCGCTGAGGGCGGCGAGGAGGCGGGCGTCGGAGTCGGCGAGGCGGGCGCGGAGGTCGGACTCGGAGCGCTCGCGGTCGGCGAGGTCCCGGCGGAGGCGCGCCACGTCGGCCTCGAGGCGGGAGACGCGGGAGGAGATGGCCATGGAGGTGATCTTGCGCGCGACGTCCAGCTGCTCGTACGGGTCGGTCGGGATCACGGCCAGGATCTCGTCCGGCAGGTGGAAGTCCACCCCCGTCGCCGCCCCCGCGGCCTCGTGCCTCGCCATGGCAGCTGCCGCCGCCTGAGACTGATATGGATAGGCGCTTCAGCTCTCCGCCTCTACGGGTGGTCGTTGCGGCGGTCGTCGCCGGCGCCGGGAAGGACAAGACCGGATTTTTTTGTAATTGATTGATGTTTTTTTCCTTCTGTATTTTATTCGGTTTTTTTGGGAAGTGACGGGGATTGGCAGCTGTATACTGTTGAGGCTCCAACTCATTTTCCATGCTTGCTTTGTCTTTTGGCTCCATTTCTTCCATTTTTCTTCTTAATTAATTTTTCTACTAGTCCTTTATTGAAAAAGTGTAATGTTCTTTTTAGCCCTTTTTGGTCTTCGATTAGTGGCGCACTCTTGCAGTCGCACTCACTAGATAAAACAAGGTTGGTAGGAATAGCTCATGGAAAAAATATGCAAATGCAATCTATTGTTTGATTTGAATGGCTATTGATTATTTGAAAATCTCTTGCATTAAACCTTCTCACTTATATGGAATTCTTTAACTAAACTAATGTCCTTCAAATATTGCAGCAAATGAATTTCGTAAGCAATAATAAAGGAAAAATAGGCAGTATGAAATGATATTGGGCTATTCTTGTCGCAGGGAGTTCTGCCAAGCTCTCCAGGACTGGCCCATAAAGTTTGGTTGGTGGGAGCTATCACGGTCCTGGCCCATTTGTGCTACCAAAGGCGCAACTGCGCAGCGGGCAGAGCACACAGCAGATTTTTAGTACCACCTCGCTAGCTGAGGAGGGCTGCCAGCGGAGGGAGGGCTATATAAGAAGCACCAGAGCGGCCTTGAGAAAGCACGCAGCTGCGCGGTGAGCACAAAGCGAACTATTCTTTCGCCTTTTACTAAAGAATACCGTGTGCGCGCCGCAATTAGCAGCATACGCTAATTTTTTAAGGGGATTCTCCTAATAGGAGGGCCCCCACAATTCTTAAGTTAAATTTTGTCTGTTACCTGTGAAAATCTGTTATCTGATGAAGAAATTACTCTGAAGACATCTGCTTTGTGTTCAGTTTGAGACAAAGTGTTGCATCTTTGGCTACTGATTAACTAAGTAAGCGAAAATGGCATGCAGATAATTTTTTTGGCTATAACAAATTATTCGAAAGATAATTTCTCTAAAGTTATTTCAGTCTACATTTCACATTTCTTTCAGACTAAATTATTGTTTTGAGGCAATGAGAGGAACTGAAGTGAGCAAATGGAATGACAAGAAGCAAAACTATGGTCAATGACGAGAAAACTGGTAGGGATTATTTTTTTGTTTTTTGTTTTTTTGAAACGGGAGCAAAAGTTTTGCCCCGATCTATTAATTAAGAAAGAAGAGAATGCTTAGTTAATTAACGGAAAACCGAGCGAAAACCTTTACAACAAAAACACAAGAGGACAATCTCGAAAGCATGCAACCTCTGAACCAACAAGCACACCCAACCCGCACAACCTACGAACTGGTAGGGATTATTAAGTCGCAACGAATCAGTGGTTACTACTCGGTTTGATATCTGATATCAACGTGGTAGCAGGGCAGAACATGTTTCTGATTTCAGTGCGACTAATCAGCAGTAGTACCGAATAGGCACGCATTCATTGCAGCTCAACAAAACAAGACACTATTGGTTGTATCAGCAAAAAGGAACGCCATATTTTGCTGATATAAATTATGAAACAATGTTTGGACTCAAGGCAACACAAAAAAAGCTTCATATACATGGGTGAGCAATGTATTTGTTGAAATATTGGGCCATTTCAGCTTGGTCTATATTAGATTTCAGAAATTCATAGAAATCTCAAAGCCTATGTGACATGCAACCAAAGTTTTTGGCTGCACAAAGGCAAGGGGTGGGAGCTAATTTTAGTTCCACATGGAAAGTTGGAAGAGATATAGACCAACATATAAGGTGGGGTGTTGCACCACTTAGTAAGTGAGTGAGAAGAGAAGTGCCACACGCGCGCTCCTCCTCCTCGCTCGCTCGTCTCGTCTCGACTCGACTCGTCACGACGCGCGTCGCAGTTTACGGAATTGAGCCTCGGAGCCGAGCTTATCTAGCCGGTTCGGGTCGCTCCCGGATTGTGGGCTGCTGTAACCGACATGGGCGTGGCCCATGTTGCCTAGGGTTTCTCCGCTGCGCCGCCTATATAAACCCTTGCCCGGCTACACGCCGTACACAACCTGAAACCGATCTAGGGTTTTGCCACCTCTCGCTGCTTGCGCCGCCTCCGTAGTCTACTCCATCCCAAGCGCCGTCGTGCACCGGCGAACGGGAGAGCAGGTCTCCGGAACCACTCGCCTTTGCGATCCTGTACGGGAGAGGGCGAATTAGGTTTTTGGGAAGCGCTCTGCGCGACTGCTCAAGCTCTTCATCACGGGTCATCTTCCTTCCAAGTCGGGCGGTGCAGCCTACCGCCGTCTTCATCGCCGTCTACTTCGACCGGTCTTCTCCAGCGTTGTCATCAACAACGTTACTGCAACGACTACATCTGCAAACGAGCGGTACATACGGTCTACTGTTGTTTGTCTATTCGTCATGTTCTGCGAGTACATGTTTTGCAGCTACTTGTTTCTGTTCATCTTCGTGTTTAGTACATCTAGTATGTTCGAGTTACATGTGGTAGTAGCTGGTATTGTCATGTTTAATATTATGGAATTAATCATGGAAATTGTGCCTAATTATCCAACAGTATGTACACTGGTCACTGGGCTACATGATTCTACGAAGATGAACACAGCACTAAGATTGTTAGCCTGAATCGAAAGGGGGCTAATACAGCATCGACGTGCTGTCCTCCTTTCCCTCGCTGCCTTGGAACATGATGTGCTCCACGGACTTGAGGATTTCCCAGCCAAGGTTTCAAATCCTGGAACCTGCACCAAGATGTGAACATTAGCAAGCAAACACATGAATTGTAACTCAAAGTCCAGTCAAACGTGAGTCTGCGAAATTACCTGAGCTCCAGTTCACAAGTTGAGAACAGCTGGCACTTCTGTAATCATCCTCCGTTGAGTCCCAGTTAAGCAAACACCGACTGCTAACACTTGTTCATCCAAGTATTCCGAGATGTTAAAGAACAAGTGGGACCTCAGTTAGTAGGGATGCTGTCAAACGGCTATCCACAGACCATGGAGTAAATTTATTGATTGGTTATCTCATCACTTCACAGAACGCACACCGATGGTTCTGACTTTGAATTTATACTGGGGCATCTCATCTTCATCATCATCCTCGTCATCTTCACTCGAATCATCCTCAACTTTGTCCCATTTCGAGTAGTCAAGTCTTGAATGTCCCTTTGGTTTTTGGACGGTCTCCAAACCCTGGGGTTTTGAAGGCAGACTTGGAGGCACCTCGACCTTTGCAGGTTCGCTTGTAGGTTTTGAAGGCTGACTTGGAGGCGCCTCGGCCTTTGGAGGTTCGCTTGCAGGTTTTGAAGGCAGACTTGGAGGCACCTTGACATTTGGAGGTTCGCTTGCAGGTTTCTTGTTGGGAATCAGCTCAGTAGAAAGTTGATCAGACTTAGCGACAAATGTTTCGTTCATTTTCTTTTCTTTTAGATCTTCTTTGTCTTCTTCAGTATATAGTGACTCCTCTTCAGACTCTGGAATCGGAGCTAGTGACTTCAAATTTCAAAAAACATACAAAAGGCAGGCAGCAAAACTCAGTCAGTTAACTAAATAGGGTGCACTGGTGTCAACTGCCAAAAACAAAAGTCAAATTCCAAAGAATAGTTACGTTCGAACACAAATAACAGCACATCTAATGTATTTGAATGTTTTTTAGAGACACTAAAATTTTGGCTATGGTCTACTTTTTAACTTATGTATTGGAATGTTTTTTAGAGATACTTTTGTAGTTATACTTATATCTGATGACACATTTGAAGTAAAGCTTATGCAAGAAACTAGAACAAAGTGAGTTAGCAGAATAATTCAAGTAAAAAGGCATACCAGCTGGGTCTTCAGCCGCGCATGAAGGTTCCGATATACTTCAGACGATGGATTAATTTCAATTAGTCTGTTCACATCAAATAGAGCAGACTGGTAATCTTTTAGAGTGACAAGAGTCTGGGCACGTAGCATGAGAGCTCCAGCATGCTCAGTGTCCAACTCAAGGACAGATGTGCACTCTTCTGCAGCCTATACGATTATCATAAAAGAAGAAAATTCAGTGTTGGTAACAATGATGATAATATAGAGAAACGAGCAATAAATGATGCCAGGAGTCAACTTATTCCAGAGAATCACCCATGCACCAACTGTTATTTTCATCCCCTTCACAATATGTAGTACCAAAGGCGGGCATATTTTTTTCTCATGCACATCAATGTGGATATTTGACTACCAAATGAAACTTGATGTTTCACATAAATGGTAAAATTTCACCACAGAAATAATCCAGTTCAAAGCTTGTAGTTCAGACCCAGTCTGTCATATGCATGAGGCTTCATAAAATAGCTAGATGGTTCAGAGCCTACAGTTAAATCATTCACCAGTTCAACGCTTTATGGTTCAAAATTTAAAACCTGGAATAAAGTTAAATCATGTGAGCCTACAGTTAAATCATTCACCAGTTCAACGCTTTATGGTTCAAATTTTAAAACCTGGAATAAAGTTAAATCATGTGCCAGTTAATGGTGTATGCCTTGTTGACTACATTTAAATTGCTATTTACACAGTCAGTTTTATTCTTTTGCTGCTGCTAATTTCGGAAAAGCAACACCAAGAACCTTACCCAGGTAGCTTCTCTAAATCAGTCAAGACAGTAAGCTGGATTTTGTTGCGCTTCACAGCACTAGAGTTAACAGCGGGCCAGCTAAATCTAGACACCACAACGTCAACATACTACGTTGATTGGTATATCTTGGTCACAGAAGTATCCCCCATAGTCAACATTTTAGTCGCCCAAATGACATCTCAAAGAGCGATCTATGCAGCCTAATAACCAGAGGTTTGTAGAAACCTTCAAATCCACAAGGCAAAAGATCACACTTTTACCCTAAATGGCAGCTCAGGCGCCCGAGGGGCACCGCACCGAAATCTATCTATCAAATCAAGAGTCAAACTAACTAACCCAACAGCCAAGCCAACAGACGTAATCGGCAAAAGCAACCGGAGGAACGAGACCTTGTGGAAGTCGTGGAGCTTGAGGTAGCAGGCGGCGCGGTTGCTGTGCAGGGCGATGCGCTGCGCGGGGCCCCGCGCCGCCGCCAGCGCCGCCGTGTACAGCTCGAGCGCCTCCCGGTGGCGGCCGCCCCTGTAAAGCTCGTGCGCCCTCTCCACCGCCTCCGTACCCGCCATCAGCGGCGCGGAAGTCGGGCTGAGATCCGGGGGCTTGATTTGGCGGAGGACTGGGGAGGAGGAGATCGAGCTGGAGAAATTTTGGGGGATGTCGCCGGGGAGAACGAAGGCGCAGGCGCAGGGGAGATTTGAATGTGGACGGCTGGTAGCGGGCTGTCGGGTTGCTGCTGCCCGCGAGGAACACGGCCGGGATTGTCTCGCTCTTTACTCTTTCTCGGAATTGACGGAATTGACCCTCGTTTAAACCCCGATCCTTCCGAGCTTCCTCGCCTGACATGGTTGTGATGTGTCGTCGTGTGTCCCGTGTAGGCGGTTGCCGTGCCGTGCCACATGGAAACAAATGACAAAAAGGTATAGTGAACAATTGTTTTGAAACCTTTTAAGTTTATTGTGCTGTAAATTTTATAAAATAATATGATCTTTTGGGACATTTTCAAATTGAATCCACAAAATCATCCAATCACATATTTGTCCATTGCCACTTCACCGTACGGATTTGGGAGCTTTTAAAGAATTGATGTGGCTTTTATAACGTGCATCCAAGGCATTGGGCGGATCTTAGCATCAAAGATTGGTGATCGCTATTGGCGGAGAAAAGCACACATCAACGCAAGGCATTAGCCCCCCTCTCGTTGCTCACCGTTTGGGAGATTTGGAACGAATGCAATGCAAGAGTCTTTCGTAATAAATCGTCCCCCGCTTTTGTAATCTTAGAGAAGATTAAGGATGAGGCTAGATTGTGGGTGTTCGGCGGGAGCGAAGTGTTTTGGGTGAATTATTGTTGGGAGAGTAGGCTTTTATAATATTTGGTACCATACTACCATTACATTCTTGTAAACTTCTTCTTAATTAGCTGATTAGGGCAAAGCTTTTGTCCCCGTTTCAAAAAATTTGAATCCACAACGAAAATAGTGTTAAGCATGTTTTAGCTAAGATTTTACTATTCCATTCCATAACACAACTTTGTTTGGGGGTAGCACAAATGGTTACTTATCTTGGCTTTGCGAATGCCAATTCACCGTTGGATTGACTCACGATACATGCTAGCCACGGGTTGCAACATGAATCACAAGCAGAAAAATATCGTGAACCGTAAGATTAGTTCATGATTCTTGCTAGTCGTAAGTTGCAACTAGAGATTTGATGATGTCGTCCAACTGAGAATTAGTCACACCCATTTGACTTTTTTTCGATGACCCATATTTTATGAATTTTTTTCAGCTTACTTAATTAATTTAGACATGCACACAAAATCAGGGGAGATGGTGGAGTTTCTTTATGCATAGGACATACACACTCCTGTTGTTAGAGACGAGAAGGGTAGCCGGCCGTGAGAAGGAAACTAATCTTTGCCAAAAAGAGAGAGAGAGAGAGAAGAGAATCAAGAATTCAAGATTGACGGATACATGAAAAGGTCAACGGAACACGGCAGCGATATTTCCAGCAAAGAAGAAGACGGCACGAAACACCTGTACCATGTGATTCCGTGCGTGGCGCACGGGCGAAGATTAACGCGCGGTCAGGAAGAGAAGCTTAATTGGTCGGTTAGAAGGTTCCGGTAGCAGTAACGTGGCCAAGGAGACCCAGGGGTTGTTGCGCTATATTCGCCTACGTCGGTGACCTCCCTCGCGTGCCCACCATTCCATTCCTCGTGCAGTCGTGCAGTTGGACGAAGACGAAGACGCAGGCGAAGCTGGAAAACAACTCTGCACTAACAAGCAGCCAACAACAGCACAAGGCAGGCGGCCTCTCCAATCCTCCATCGTCTTGCTATCTTATCTCACCTGACGACAGATACAACTAACAAGACCTCACCCCTCCTCGATGATGGGGGTGAACAACGGCCCCTCGCCGGCGTGCCGTCCCCAGCACGGAAGGCTGCTGCGTCGCCGACCTTGCCGCTCAATCCCGTGTAGCTGCTGCTCCCGGTCTTGACCCGCCACTCCGTGGTGTAACTGTAACTGTAACTGCGCTAGATCCGCTCTTTCCATGGCTATGTCGGCGTCTCCTGCGAGCATCTACACAACACTCGACATGGGCGGGGCGACCCATGGCTGCAGACGAGCGCGATGAACACCTCCAGGGGCTTGCAGCGTTCTCGTACAGGGCCCAGACCTGAAAACGTTGCTGTTAAACTGTCATATAAGGAATTCAGAAAATGATGACTTCCACAAATTCCTCAAGAAGTTAAGATGCTGGGCTCTTACGCTATCGAAGGATCGGCGATCAAGATTCAACTTACCGCAGCAGATTCCATGTATAGCAGAAACACAGAACACGTCGAATTTCGGATTTGCATGTTCAGGCACGGTTGGGTTTGGGCGTCTGACTTCTGAGCAAGTTTTTTCAAGTGCAATTCTGACAGCTTAGCACTACCCAAAGCTATTCTAGAGGGATATACCGAAATTTACTACAGTTTGTAAACTTTCTACAAGAGCTATGGTATCTATATGGACTTGATATTCCTGATCATAGTAGAAATTTCAGTTCAAGCTTTTGCCGATAATACACTGACCAAAGCACAACTGTGGTTTGCCTTTTCGGAGATGTAAAGATATCTCAAATCGTCTTGGCCAGTCTAGGTAAGCCTTCATTTCCTGAAAAATAAAGGTTCAGGATTCAAATTTCTTGAGAAAAGGTCATCGTCAAATCAAATGAAGTCATATCAAACAGTGCATGACCAGGCTTCAATTCTCTAGGCACTCGTAGACCAAAAGTGGTGTCTTGCTCTCGAGGCAGCAACAATACAACCCCACAAGGTTTACTGTTTTCAGCTCTAGGTATAGTTTCTATTTCGCTAGCAAACTAATTTTTTTCCTTGACTCTGATTCAGACAGCTGCATCACTGCCACCACTCTTCCATCATTTGAGTTACCCTGCATGGAAGTTGCACTTATCAATTATACAAGGTATTTCACAGCTCATGTTTAACAAAGTATTTGCTAATGGTTTTTATCTCTTCAAAATGAAATGCATTAGGGTGCGTGGTCGAGAAAACAAATAGACTTGGAAATCATCAATGTAGGCCTGTCTACAGTTCAGGTTACCAGATTTTTTAAAAAGAATTACCAAATTTAGATACATACTATGCAAACGAACCTTGCAAACTGATCCATATCTTTCTTCATCAAGTAGGTTACCACACTTAAAAATTTCTGTGGCTGACCTGAGGTCATTATAGCTGAAGACATTTGATCTTCCAATTATAGTGTAGAGCTCTGCATAATGAGGCGCAGCAAAGATCGCTATCATAATTTTGTGTACAGCCGAGTAATTAATTTGATGCTTGAATATCAAATACCTTCTAATTCCAATAATATTTTTCTCCTTTTCTTGCTCCATACAAAAGACCCCGACAAGAGCAGCCAATGGAAAAACTGTAACACAGGCTACAACTCCAAAAAACCACACCATTGTTACTCATGCTCTTGTGGTCACAGAGTTACGCACAGAGAAATGAAATTGCAGAAAAAATAACTTAGGTTGAGTATGCAAACCTCTATATAAAACTTAGTTGCCATGCTCAATTTAAAACAGTTAAGATTTACATCAAAAACAGATGTGTATCATGTGAAAGGTCGACCCTTATCATGGGTTTTCCAATATTCATGATAGTATTCATTTCAAATGTAATACATTGAACTTCTTTAGATGTGAATTTATCAGTGAACATATGCTGGAAGGAACTAATACCTCTGGCAGTATCCATACTACAGTTGCATGTTCTCATGACCAGTGTTAGTTGAGTTTATTTCCAAATGGATTGCAGACAGTAATTTGACTGCAGTTTAGAATGTGGAAGTACTAGTTTAGGTTCGTACTTGGGACCAAAGCCGATATTGCAAGCCCATACTAGGCAGTAGCCTTGAGTAATGCAGCAAGTACCCTTGCCAGCACAGAAGAGATGAATCTCAAGGAAGTTTTTTACCACAGAAACAACACACAGCTTCTTTACAACAACGAAAGATTTCCCTGCTGCAGCCTTTCTTATGTCGAATTTCCGCTCCTTCATCTCTCCCTATAAAGATCAATCAAAAGAATGTATTAGTCACATATATGAGCTAAGAGTATCAGATACCACAGAAATTTAAGCTTCTAAGGCACCTGGAGATAGAAATGCAAACTGAGGTGTCACTGTATAGTTTCCATTCTGGACTGTGTAATTCGCTGATCAAAGCGCAGCTGCCGCTTTTTCATGATCTCACTCTTCAAATATATAGGTTGTCTCTTTCTCAAGGGCAGTGTGATGGTTTGATTCACCAGAAACATTCTATAATGCTACCACACCGAACGGAAACACATCGACCTTCTCGGTCATGTGACCTGTCATGGCGTTCTCATGTGCAAGAATAACCACTTGGGAAAGGAAAGCCAACCAATTTTTGTAGGACATTTCCGTCAGTATCACATTTAGTACAGATGCCAACATGTGTAAGAAACATCCACAGGCCATGCAAATCATCAAATGCACAAACATAGTTATCATTCCTTAATAACATGATCAAAGTCACAGCCACAGTAAAGCTAGGTAAATCACATTGGATGCAAGTAGAGGTAACTACATATCGAAGTCATGACAAGTCTTTTGCACAACCTTCTGTTTCTACAGCCTAAATTTCCAACACTCAAAAAGAGCTGCTAACTAACGCTACATTACTTCCCTTCACAAAGAAATGAGTCATTCAAACGAATGCTCTATCAGCTAACAAACACACCACCACTGCCTTAGCAAAGAAATGGGCCACTCAAATGACGATGCTCTGGCTGGTAACAAACGCCCCATCAACGCCTTAAGAAATAAATGGGTCGCTGATAGAAAGATCAGATGCTTCGCTGTACCTCCAAACAGGACCTGCTGCCCGCCCACGGACCTCCAAGGAGGTTTCATCGACGACCTTACTGGCCCACAGTCTCTTTGAAGCCAACGGCCGCAGTTTGCGTGTGGCCTCACTCACCGTGACAGAATCCGGGCCAACCAACAAGACTATCACCTTCTGCAGCAACGCCGCTCGCCCAAGAAGCATCTTCAGGAACCCAACCTGGTTTGTCCCGCCGCTGAACTGATCGAACACAACCTTCTTGACACGCGACTGCACGCATTTGATCGGACCAATCCCCTGCCAGAAAGTGGAATTTAGCTTGTTTCTGGCCTTGACTTCACCAGGGTCATCGTAGTGGTCGTTATCATTGTCGGACTGCAAATCAAAATGCACAATTCAGCGAAAAATGGAACACAACAATAATAATTGTATTTGTGATAACGCATATTATGAATGCAAAGAGCCACAGGGTAAGAACTCACAGCCATAATGTGTAAGGTCTCTACTTCAGGGAAGCATCTCAAGAAGCTCAGCAAAGTTCTCACTTCCTCAGCGATTCTGAAATGCGCCTTCAGAGCTAACACCTTGACGCTTGGAACCACTGTACTTGGGCTAACTTTTGTCACCCCAGCCTGCAAACATCATCGCAGCAGCAATCGAATTGATAGTTTAATTCAATGGTTAAAATCAACCAGCACACTCAAAGATTTTGTCTAGCCGGCCGGTTACTGAGAAGAGAAATAATTGGACCTTGATGATGGTGTTGCCGATCTCAAGCGTGTGTTTGGCCGTGTCCAAGTAGCCAAGCACGGCTAGCTCAGGAGCATACCCTATCTTGACCTTGATGGTGGTTCCGGCCTCAGTGGGGAACGTGCAGTAAATGATGAGCCGCTGCAGGTGCGGGGCGGCCATGACGGCGACCTCGACCGCCAACGAATGCCAGACCAGCACGCAGCGGAGGCTGCGGCTGCCAATGCGGACGCGGTCGGGGTAGCAGTAGTTGGAGATGAGCGCCAAGGTCTCCAGCTTTGGGCTGCAAGCGAGCACGTACTCGAAATCGCGCTCCTCTGTGAGGCCGTGGCAGATGCCGAGCTCCTGGAGGTGGGGAAAGACGCCGGGGCTGCGCGGGAGGCCGGTGGTGAACGGGAAGAGCCAGACCCCGAGGTAGAGGCGGCGGAGCGAGGCGCCGCATAGGAGGAGAGATCGCGGCAGCTGCAGGGGCACGTCGAAGGAGAAGGGGCGGTTGACGAGGGTGAGATTCTCCACGCCCTTGTCGGCAAGGAGGCGGAGCCAGTCCGCGAGCGCGTCCTTGTTGGATTTGTCGATGAGGTTGTTCGCGAGGTGGACGCAGCGGAAGGGGCCAGGGTGGGAGGCGAGGATGCGGGACACCGCGGCGGCGGGGGCGCGCCAGTCGACGGGGACGCCGTCCGGGAGGAGGTGGGCGTCGTCGAGGACGAGCGGGGTGGCGCGCCAGAGGCCGCGCCAGCGCTGGGAGAGCGCTCCGGTGCGGGCGGCGTCCTTGACGGGGAGGCGGGAGACGACATTGCAGAGGAGGTTGTCGGGGAGAGCGCTGATGCGGTCCTCACCGCCGCCGTCGCCGGAGATGGCGGCAGAGAGGGACGCGGCCGCGGAAACCGGGGATGCCGGGAGGCAGGAGTCCATGACCTCTTCGAGCCAGGGGGTCGTCATGGCGCCCGGCGGCGACGGCGATGGGGAGTAGCTCGGCGGTGGGGAGCTTCGAGTGGAGCACTGGAGCACAGTGAGATTTTTTTTTTGAGGGGAACACAGTGGGAACTGAGACGACTGGTCTTTGTATTATTTTTAGATAACAACTTGCGGTACAGTATTTCAATAATGGCGAAACCGATTACAAACGACTCTAAAAAAAAAATACTCCCTCTGTCCTGAATTACTTGTCACAAGATTTGTCTAGATATGTATGTGCCTAGACACGTTTTAGTGTATAAATACATGCGAATCTAGAAAAATCTTCGACATCTAATTCGAGACAGAGGGAGTACAATATGGTTCTAGACTTTTGCAAGAATAATCTCACAATATACTTTCAAAACACCATCAAGCCCATCGTCCTCATCGTCACCAACCAAGTACAGGTACTAGCAGGGGCGGACCCAGTTCAATTCAAGGGTATTCAGTTGAATACCCAAACTTTTTGGAGGCGAACTCCTCCACCTGTGCATATATGGCATCCAACTCTCGCCTTTCCTTCGCTCCCTGACCTAGCCGCCAGAGGCGATCAGGGAGGCGCCGTCTTTTCCACCCGATCTCCATCAGCCGTGCTGGTCCCCTCTCCCTCCGCCTGCTCCGGCGGCGGTGGGGAGGGGGGATCCGGTCTCTCCGCTCTCTAGTTAGGGTTTGGTTTTGCAGGTCGTGGAGCGCCGTTGGGGTGGTGGGAGCGGCGCCCGGACGAATAAATCTGCCTCAGCTCCACTCCCACACCGGCGGTGTCCTTCATGGCGGCGTCTCGAAGTTGATGGCATCGTGTGTTTGCCGATTCCTCGGATCGGCGGCTGTCAGTTTCTTGGATGGTGTCGTCGAGGCGGAGGCGGTGATTCCATCAGGTGTGTTCATCCTCCTGCTCTGTCCCCGTTACTATGGCGTTGGCTCCGACGTCATGGTGGAGCAGGGAGGATGTGTTGTCCAGGAGTACGTGCAGACGTTTGTCTGCGTATGTGACAGACGGAAGATGGTGTATCCTATGCTGGGTTTGTGGATGGAGGCCGCCAGTTCTGATTTCCTCCCCCGACGTTGTAGTCGTAGGGGGGTACCAGTTCTGGAGTTCGATCGCGTGTCCGAGGACATGTTGCCTCGGTCTGATTCTTTCAACGACAATGGTTTTGCCTCCGGTAAACTACTTTGGAGGTCCGAAAAGCTGCTGATCAGCGATGGAGCCGCGTCGAGCTCGGGTGTTGTGGTGATCTGTCTTCCGTCCCTTTGGCGTTCGCTTTGGTGGTGTCGAAGGAGGAGGATAGACGCTGGTTTTTTGCATAGGTTTATCCTATCTTTTCAGTTCTGTAAGGTCTGTTTGTTCGTAACTTGTAACTTGTTTTTATCTTATGAATAAAGAGCGGATTATAGTGTCAAAAAAATAAAAAATAATAATATGCATATATATATATGCAAAAATAAGGAAAATGAGAGGAGACATAGTATTCAGGCCACAACAAGCCCACGTCCCTCCTCCATCCGTCCACCCACCCTCCTCTATAAGGCCCGAGTAGCTAATTGGCCCATTTAGCTCCATCGCTCATCCGCTCGAACACCTGTCCGATTTTGTCATCGCCCCTCCCAAATTCCCCAAACTGAAGTACGAAATCTGGAACTAACATTCCAAACCCTAGACGGAACAAGATGGGCGACCGGCGACGGCAGAATCCCAGCGTCGACGCGGCAGGCCGCAGGCGGCACTCGTCCGTCCGTGTGCAGGGGCTGCCCGTGCGCTTCTCTGATTCTAAACCTCCTCAACCCTCTCTACTCCACGAACAGGACGTCCACGCAGGGTTGCATCCACGGCTGGCTGATTGCCAATCGCTGTTCCTCCTCCCTTACACAGTTTTCTTACTCTAGAAGACTTAGGTGCTGTAGAAATTCGTAAAAAATAGATGGAATTTGTCTGAAATTCATAAGACCTGAATGTTGTGTGTTTTTTTTTGTCTTTTTCAGATTGCATAGGTTGCTTTTGTGCCAAAAGTACATTAATGGTAGATTTGTTACATTCATTGAGAGGGTATTCTTTTTGCAAGTTAAGGATGCGGACATCAAGTTTTCAAAACTTGAAGCATTAGAAAGGTATACTGTAATTTGTAAGAGTTCCTATCCTTTTCTATTTTTTGTCCTCTATATATTTTAGATGTTGCTTTTTTGTGATGAGTTGATCAAATGTTTTCCTATATATGCTGAATAATTTTAAGTTATGACATGTTATATGAATGTATGATATTATGCTCAAATTGTTGTATATCTTCGCTTTATTATACACTTGGAACTATTTGATCCTATTATCAATTATACATGCAAAACTAGGCTTTAGACCCGAAAAAAATTACAACCTTTGAAATTTTGAATACACACTCTCGAAATCCTGGGCCCGCCCCTGGGTACTAGACCGACCAATGTTCTCCTTCTCCCTTGTGTGTTGTGTTTGTCGTGTGACTATTAGCTAATCTTAGTTGGGCTACGAAATCGGCCTACTAACAAAGACGTAAGTTATCACATTTTCTGTCAAAATTGTTAAAAAAAGTTTGACCTTTGCGAAGGTGAAGTGGTCTCCCTATGTGACACTTGTCGTAAGGAAAAATAAAGTAGAGGGAGGGATGAGAGAGAAAGACCACAGGAGGTATGTGCGATCTTAGTTTTTCCTTTTTTTGCGTGGTTCAAAATTTTCAAAAAAAATATCTTAAGAATCGTTTATCTAAATTATGAACCGTTTTCATATTTGAGCTTCTCACGTTGAGATCTTTAAAACTAGATCCCATGTTAATATGTTTTAATAAACATTTTTTTTACTTATAAAACTAGTATGATTATACTCGGTTTTGTATGTAACTGTAAGTTTCATTGAGTTGTACTTTTATTTTTAGTATATTTTTTGTGGAGATGGGATGAGAGAGAAAGAGACATGGGAGGTGGGAGATAGAGTTGTTCCCTCTAATATCCCAGCACGTAGGATAACTCCGGGGTAGAATAGAGGGCTTTTGTGCATTGCATCTAAAATTACGGGTTTTTTTTCGCGAATTTGTTACTAAAACCTAAGAGTGATCGAATCTCTCTTCGAAAGGGGATGGTGAACTCTCAGAGTGTTAAAGAAATCGACATGACCTCTTTTGATCTATTGCATGTGGGAAACAATAAAGATTGAATGACTAAAGCTTAGAGATCATTGAATTCAACACATGAATTTGAATTTGAACTTAACTTAAATTCAAAAGGCACATTTAGAAAGGATAAATATTTCAAATAAGAAAAACTTTGGACTTTATTAATTATCAACACAATATATATTGTCTTAGCAATGTTTGTGAATAAAAGAATATTACAATGGTGGACATTCACAGAATGTTACAATCTGAAGCTAAAAAGAAAATAAAGGAGAACATAAAATAAATACAAGTTAGAATCTAAACAAAATCCTAAACTATCTTGATCTTCAAATCTTTCTTCTTTTCTTCTTCATTCTTCTTATCACCTGCACACAAAGGAAAATACAGAGGGAAATGCCACCAGGGTAATACAAGTGGCAGTCAAAGTTAAAATGGAAGTACTGTTGATAATCATCAAGATGTTGATCTTATCAACATGACTCACACACACAAATATCTGCCAAGGACCAATCTGGCCGGCCAAGCCACCCAGCAAGCAAGCAGCTGGTCACCAAATGCATGTTAGGAGGTGTCAAGACACCAGAACCCAGGGGAAGGTATAAAACAGTTCTGTGTGTGTAAAACTGGTCGACCAGAAACCCTAGTCGACCAGCACCAGCACCAGCACCAGCACCACAGCACCAGCACCACAGCACCAGCACCACAACACCAGCAACCACAGCACCACAACACCACACCACCACCAGCACAGAACCAAGTTCTCCCTGCTCATGAGCTGAGCATCAGGGGGAATTCACCTCACCAATCAAAACCCATAGCCAAAGCCAAAGCAACATGGTTACTTAATCAAGATCAGAAGCAACAAGGAGCAGGCCAAGCACCAAGGAGGTGTAGGGCAGGCAAGGTGGGGAGCCAAGCACAAGGAGGTGCAGGGCAAGCCACTGGGAGGAGCAGCGCAAGTACCAGGAGCCAGTGATCAAGCTCAACCAAGGGCATCATCAACATCACCACAACCACTCATAAAAGCCAGCACAAGACCAAGATATAACAGAACTTGCATATCCATGAATAAAACATTGCAAGCATCTAGGTTCTTGTATACACAAGATAAGCAGCCACAAAGAAATCATTCACCACCAAACCCTTCTACTAAGTATAACACTTAGAAGGTTTTGGGGAGATTTTTCTCCTCAGACCTACAAAGAAGTGCTCTGTATAATCTTCATAGAAAGATTTAAATAACTGGGAAGCAAATCAACATGCACCATCAAGAATAAAAGCCTCAGACCATGCATCATAGGCCAGGACTAAGATCATCATGAGAATCTGTTCTTATCAGTAATTTAATTGCCCAAAATGATGATTTAGCCACTGATAGAAACCACCAAGCATGTTTAGCATCACTGAACAGCAGCCATCCAGTTAAATTATCAAGCAAGCATTATGTACCTCACATGGAGGAAACACAACTAAACTCAATAATAACAGTTACATGCTGTCAATAGATAACATGCTATAGAAAGCAAACAAAGCCTTTAGCAGCATACAATTCAAGCATGAATTGCTTGATAGAAACAATCATCACTGAAACAAGTTTCAGTTCATAAAAAAATCAACAGAATTATAACAAGCTTAAGCTCAACATGTTTATGCCATCATGAAAACAATCATCATATGAATCAACTGGCAGCAGTTTGCACTGTAGGCCAGAGAGCATCACATAAACATTGATTGATAAGCACACCACTAGAGAGTCAAGCTAGCATCACAGGAGAAGCATCCCAAGTAAATCACACATAATTCAGTTAAGAAACTCTTAACTGAATTTCATACTAAAACTAACAGTAGCCATAATTGCACAACACATGATCAACCTAACAGCACAGGGGAAACTCCCTAGTTAATCATACCAAGTTCAGTTAAGAAATTCTTAACTGAATCTTGCACTAACACTTGCACTGAAACTCACAGTAGCAATAGACAGTGACTAGCAGTGGAGCTCGAGCAAGATAGCAGCAGCAGCACAAGCTTGAGCAGAACAGCAGTAGCAGCATGGCATGGCAACAGCATAGGCAAGCATGCCTGGCTCACTGGCCAGCCCACCGTAGCAAGCACACAGAAACAAGGAGGAGGAGAAGAAACTCACATGAGTGCTCACAGAGGAGCAAGGCCGAAGACCATGGCAGTGACACGATGGCGCAAGCCACGGTTGTGGCAGCAAGGCCACCATCCAGAGGCTGCGACGGCGAGGGGGCGACATCGTGCTCGCGGCCGAGCGGCCGAGCACAACATGGCGGCAATGTCAGGGTTGCAGACAGCCATCCAACCAACACGGCGACGAGGGGGCCACCGCAAGCACCCAGGAGCTAGGGCGGAAGCTCCAACGAGGCTCGCTAGAGCAGATCAAGCCGCAGGGGCGAGATCCACTGGGCGGAGCTCGGCGGCGATGGCGGCGATTGGAGGCGAAGACGACGAATCCCCACGGTCAGAAGGAAGAGTGCAGCGAGGCGAAGCACATGCACCATAGGGCGGCGACGGAGCTCGCCAGAGTCGAGCGAGGAGCTCGTCGGCGATTCGAAATCGCTAGAGGGGATTAGGGTTAGGAACCGACTGAGAGGGGGAGCGAGTGAGGGGGACGGCCGGCTGGGCCGAGCCGGTTCGGTCAAGCCCATCTGGGTGGACTGACCGGTGGGCCCAGGCTATCAGCCAGCCTTTTAATTTGGTTTAATTCAAAAACCCTTAAGAAAAACCCTAATCTGCTTAAAAATAAATCTAGAAAAATACCTAAAATAAACTAAAAATAGTAAGTAGTTATTTTTAGCTCTTTTTGTATTTTTGAACCCATTGAGTGAATAAAATAATCTCATGAGTCAATTACACAAAAGAAAAAGAAGTTAATTGATTTTGCCTGAAAGTAATAAAAATAGTTATCCATTTAAGAAAATCTGGTAATTCTTAATAAATTCCATTCAAGAATATTTGATAAATATCCTTGAATGAAATTACCCTTAACATATATTCTTTAAAGTCATAAAAAGAATATATCAAGCTTAATAGATAAATAAATCACTTCTGGGGGGGGAGGAGGGAATAATTCTAACACACCATAAAAGCATGCATTTTTGAATCTTTAACCATTGCCCTTACCGGACAATGATGCTGTTTTCCAGAACCCGAGGTCCCGGGTCACTTCAACAAATCTAATTGCACTACCTTGTAATTTACAGGCAAGTTCACTATTACTGATATCTCTTGTTTAATTTTAGCAAATTATTTGCAAATATACCGGTGGTATTATTATTACTGCATTCAAAGTAAAAGGTGTGGTTTTTACTAATGAATATGAATAGTGATTTCGACCGTAATGGTTGTTGCCCTAGGATGGTGGGCAGTGGGACCATGGTAAGAGTATGGTGGAGGTCCCACTGCAACTGGAAAGTTCACCTAGGACTAATAACAAATGTCGCCAGTGATTCTAACGCCGTAAATAATGGTCAACCATGAGATCTGGAATGGGACGGAGAATTCAGCTGTATCTTTTTCCTCTCGCATGCCAACGGATCAGTAGTCGAGTGTTGTCTTGTGTGGGCTACTATAGTGCATAGTGGGGGAAATGTGTTTCCTGTCGGGCTGCCTATAGTATAGGGGGGACAAACTGGCTAATTGATCTATGATGGATTGTAAGAGTCATCCGGGTCGGTCTACCCATATTGCATAGGAGCGGGCACCGGGGTCCGGGCTGGTCTACCTATGGGGTCGTCCATAGTATAAAGGGGAAGGACCAGTGCGCCAATCGGTCAGCATATGTGGTATAGGAGACAGATGGACTTACAAAAGGGTGGGTCTACGGGGTCGCAGAGAAGAACGGTGATTGGCTTGGATCATCAACTGGGCCCCATAAAAAGAAGTATGAACAGGAAGGTCCGCCCGGTTTTGCAGCAAAGTGTTGATCTCTCATGGGTACAAGTGACCACCTCTGCAGAGTGTACAAAAAGTATCAAGATACTCCCTGTTCTGGGAAGGAGCTGCGAACGCGGCAGGAAAGGAGCCCATCGAAGCTCTAATCAACCTGTGAAGACTGATGGACATAGTTCTTTTAAATAAAAGCAATCTTTGAAGAAATGATTATAAAAACTGCATTTGACCTAAGACTCTTGAGTCGGTGGTCGTAGCTAGTGCATCAAACACCTCTATCCTATTAAATGAACTTGTTGGGTAACGCTCGTTACTCACCCCATTTCCTCTTAACCCTTGCTTAGACTCGAAGGGCCAGAATGAGGAAACTGAAGGAGCATCGGAGGACTACGAGGAAGTCTATTATGAAGAACTGGACCTTTCCGGTGGAGTCGAAGGCGTTGATTACACGACCGTCTACGGAAACAATGAAGGAACCGAGAGGAGGCCGACAACTAGTATTATAGAGTAGTAGTTTGAGTCACAAGAACCTTATAGAATAAAGTGACTTAAGCCAGTTATCATGTTTAGTCTACTTCTATCAGTCATAGTTAAGGTTTGTCGCATCAAGGTAGAACCTACTAGTGTTTCTCTTTGGACCGAGGAGGAACTGGAATCCTTTGTAAATTTGTGGCTTGTAATATTAAGTGCTTGAATAAAGACCGCTATGTTTCTGTTGTACCACTCTGAGGGATGCAATATTTGTGAAATGGTACTTCACGAGTGTTATGTCAATGACTTGCATACTACAACATGCAGTGGTATGCTGGGTCACCATAGTTGGTATCAGAGCAAAAGCTTTGACCTTAGGTTGGACGCCTAGTTAATGGGAATGACCTATAGGAGTCAAATAGGAATAGTAAAGAGTTCTCTAAAATAGTCATGACGATATTCTCTTGAGAATAACAAAGTCATACTTTTTAGTGTTACAATTCTTTATTGTTACTATGATGATGCATCAGATACTAATTTTTCTTTATCTTTTATATAGACTGCCAGGATGGCACGCACCAATCCGTCAAGGACCGTGCAAGTTCGAGATGTGACGTTGGATGAGTATGATGGGAATCTATCCGATCTACTATGGGGCATCCTACAGGAGTGCGGGTGTGAAACCCGTATCCCTGTCAAGAAGTATGCTTATTATGAGGGTAGAGTCTTTCAGAAGTACAGGGTAGGGATCATGCTTCCTGCCAAATTGGGCATGAGCGTGGTCATGCCAGCTGGAGAAGCACATACGGTTAGTACCGCATATAAGATAGCTGTTATGAAAGCCATCACTAATATTCGTGAACACAAAACGGAGAAGTTGTTAGGTACTAAGTTCATGCACATCCCACACGACGAGGAAAGAGAAGATCCTTGTCGGGATAGTTACAAGTTTGCGAAGAGACACCCACATGCCGCAGCAGAGCACATGGACAGGTGTAAGCATTTGCTTAGTGTGTTCTATCACGTCCACAGAGCTCTAGTTGGTGAGATACAGAGTCTAGTGGAAGAGATCACCGAGCCAACACCTACTCCATGGCATACGGGGAGACTTCCGGACCACCACGAGCACCTACTCCAGCTTTCTCCGCTGGAGACTTTATTAATCTAGATGAGGAGAACGATCCCGAGGAGCGGGAGTTCGAGCCCGAGGCCGAACGGGAGATGCCACCAGCACATTTTGCACACGGCTCGACTGGAGCCGGATATGAGGCAGGTTTGGAGTCGTGGGAAATGCCCCATAATGATAGTTTTGGGGGAAACTCCATGGGCTGGCATTTTGGTGAGTACATGGGAACGACCGGAGATCCGATTCCGTGCGACTCGGAGCACGAGGTCACGAGTTAGTTTAGGGTTGCTCACCGCACCGGAGACATGGCGGGAAAGCCCATAGAGATAGAGTCGGATGATGAGGGGAAGTTACCAAGCTATATGGAGCGTGGAGAATGCTCGAGGCCCAAGATGGAGAGAGGTGCCACTGAGGTTGTATACCCATCGTTGAGCGGTTATCTGGGGATGTCTGACTTCAACTTAGGACCTACACCCGATCTCGACTATATACCGACAGAGTCATCTTATACCCCTGCTTCAGTCAGGAGGACATCCCGAGCGACTGGATGGACATCGGGTATGTATCGGGAGTTCGACTACCCGTAGAAGACCACCATCGATAAGGAGGCGATATGTGTGTAACATATGTACCATATGTGTATTATGTAGTATTTGCTTTCGCAAATGGAATAAGTGAGTGTAGCTACTCACGGGGCAGTGTGTAACACTATGTTGTTTTTACCCATGTATATACATGGTATATGTTTGGTGTGATTGGCTCATGTTTTATTTGGATTTCATTGTGTGACTAACACTGTGCATGAAGTTGAGCTCAGAAAGCATGGGCATGGTGTAACTATGAGTTTCGCTTGATGTAACAGGGTTAGGGGAATAAAATGGCGACGATAGTGGATGAGGAATCCGAGCAACAGAGGATGGAGACCGAAGCCAAGGCAAAGGAGGCAGCCAATGCAGCGGCAAGGGAACCATTACCACCACCACCACCATTTCTCACACAGCAAGATTTTGCCCAATATATGAGGATGGCAGATGAAAGGCAACGGATGCTCATTGAGTGTCAGACCAAGATGATGCAAGATGTGATGGATCGCAACCGTGAAGGACGGAATGATGGTGTACATAGAGTCTCACTGGCAGACTTTTTGAATACAAGACCACTTCCATTTGCATCAGCGTTGGAACTAATGGATGCCGAGGATTGGTTGTTGGATACCAAAAGGAAGCTCAACACGGTGAATTGCAATGAGAGCGAGAAGCTTAGGTATGCCACTCATTTGTTATGTGGACCCGCAGCAGCCTGGTGGGACAATATTGTGGCAATACATCCTCCAGGAAGGGTATTCACCTGGGATGAATTCAAAAGGAAGTTTAGAGAGGCAAATGTGCCAGAAAGTATCATGGAGTTAAAGAGGAGAGAGTTTGACAACTTAGAACAGAAGGACAAGACTATCATGAGGTATGTCAAGGAATTCACTCTTCTATCGCGTTATGCTACGGATACAGTAAACACGGATGAGAAGAGGAAGAAGCGGTTTATGAGGGGTTTGCACCCAATGGCCAAGATGCAACTCAGAATGTTAAAGGCAGCAGATTTCCAAGAACTTGTTGATGCAGCTATCACCATGGAAGATGATTTCAAGCAAGTTCAGGAGGAACGCCGGGAGAAAGCCAAGATGGAACCCAGAAGATATCCGGTCAATAAACCAACTACAGATCTTACTTTCAAACCACGAATGCCAAGTCGGGGAATGTTACCTCGGGGAGGCGAAGGAGGAAATCCTAAGGGAGTAATCACCTGTCATGAGTGCGGAGCTAGAGGACATCTGGCAAAGGATTGCCCAAGGCCCAAGGTAATCTGTTATGGCTGTAACCAAGAGGGACACATGAAGAAACATTGTCCCAATAGAGCTGCATGGGGAAAGAAGCCAACTGGAGGAGGGTTTAACCGAGGAGGTAATTCAGGAGGAAATGGAGCAGGTAAGAGATCTCGACCTTATGGGAAATTAAATTGCACCAACTTGGAGGAAGTGAATGAATCGGAGAAAACCGTGATAGGTATGCTTCAAATCCTATCTCACCCTGGCAAAGTACTTTTTGATACTGGTGCAACTACTTTATTCATTTCACAAGAGTTTGTCGATCTTTATGGACTCACTTGCAATAAGTTAGAATACCCCATCACTGTTTTATCTGCAGGGGAACGATTCTAGTCACACACCTCAAGCAAGAGCAGGTCATTATGATCAGCGATTGCGTCTATCTAGCCGATCTTTTTCTTATCCCTATGAAGGATATGGCTGTGATCCTTGGAATGGATTGGTTAGAAGAGAATGGAGCCCAGATAGATTGCAAGGAGAAAACTGTGTCACTTAGATGTCCAGGAGGAGGAAGGATAGTTTATCAAGGTGACCGTCATGCACATATTGAAGTTCAACTATAGCTCAATACTTTGAAGGAAGCTAAACTTGAAGACATTCCAGTAGTCAATGAATTCCAAGATGTATTTCCAAAGGAATTACCAGGTATCCCACCAGACAGGAAAATTGAATTCACTATTGATTTGATTCCTGGAACAACACCTATAGCTCAGGCACCATATAAGATGGGGCCTAAGGAGTTAGTTGAGTTAAAGGAACAATTGGATGAGTTAGAACAGAAAGGATTCATACAAGAAAGCATTTCACCTTGGGGTACACCCGTGATATTCGTGGATAAGCGGGATGGAGGATGCAGAATGTGTGGAGATTACAGAAACCTCAATAATGTTACTATCAAGAACAAGTATCCATTACCTAGAATCCAGGACTTATTTGATCAAGTCCGGGGAGCCGGAGTATTTTCCAAGATAGATCTTTGATCCGGATACCACCAGATTAAGATCAAGAAGGAGGATGTTCCAAAGACAGCTTTTGTGTCCAGGTACGGACATCATGAGTATTTGGTCATACCTTTTGGATTGACAAATGCACCAGCCATTTTCATGAATCTCATGAACAAGATCTTTATGCCTTACTTGGACAAGTTTGTGATAGTCTTCATCGATGACATCTTAATTTATTCAAAGGACAAGGAAGAGCATGGCAAACATTTGAGGATTGCTCTATAGATTCTTAGAGAACATCAGTTGTATGCCAAGCTTAGTAAGTGTGAATTTTGGTTGGACCAAGTAGAGTTTCTCGGGCATGTGATCAGCAAGGAGGGCATAGCAGTAAATCCCAGTAAAGTAGCATCTGTTTTAGAATGGGAAGCACCAAAGAATATCAAGCAGATTAGAGGATTTCTGGGAATGGTAGGCTACTACAGAAGGTTCATAGAAGGATTTTCCAAGATTGCAGGACCAATGACGAAATTGCTTCGAAAGAATACACCATTTGTTTGGTCAGAAGAGTGTGAGGTTAGTTTCTAGACACTTAAAGATAAGTTGACCACAACACCCGTGTTAGCCGTACCAGAAACCGGCAAAGATTACACGGTATATTGTGATGTGTCCAAGAATGGACTTGGATGTGTGTTGATGCAAGACAGAAAGGTTATTGCTTATGGGTCTAGGCAATTAAGACCGCATGAAGTTAACTACCCAACACATGATCTTGAATTAGCAGCCGTGGTGTTTGCTTTGAAAGGATGGAGGCATTTTCTGTATGGAGCTAAGTGTGAACTCTATACAGACCATAAGAGTCTCAAGTATTTGTTTACTCAGAAAGAATTGAATATGAGGCAACGACGATGGTTAGAATTGATCAAGGACTATGATTTAACCATCAATTATACTCCAGGGAAGGCTAATGTTGTAGCCGATGCGTTGAGTAGAAAAAGTATGGATACTCAGCCAATGAGCCGGGAACTACCTAAAGAGTTGCTTATGGATCTGGAAAGGTTAGAAATTCAATGCTTAGAAGTGGAATCTTTGGGCAGCTTGTCTACTATGAAGGTAATGGAGGAAAGGCAAAGTGATCTAAAGTATACAATTTTCCGCCGGCAAAGTGAAGATCCATTCATTGAGGAAGAGATCCGAAGGATTGAAGAGGGAAGACCGTCTGAGTTTCGTTTGGGTGATTTCAATTTGATCTAGTTTCATAATAGGATATGTGTGCCAGACATACCCGAAATCAAATAGTTGATACTAAAAGAAGCACATGAAACTCCATATTCAATACATCCGGGAAGTACCAAGATGTACATGGATCTTAAGGAACTATTTTGGTGGAACAACATGAAGCAAGAGATAGCCACGTTCATGTCTGAATGCCATACTTGTCAAAGAGTGAAAGCAGAACATCAAAGTCCCGCTGGACTCATGCAACCATTGGATATACCCGAGTGGAAATGGGAAGAGATTGGAATGGATTTCATCACAGGATTACCGTTGACACCAAAGAAGAAGGACATGATTTGGGTTATCGTAGACAGGTTAACAAAAAGTGCACATTTCTTGGCTGTTAATCAAAAGGATTCCGGAGAGAAGTTAGTAAACTTATATGTTCAGGAAATAGTGAGCAAGCATGGAGTACCGAAGACAATAGTATCGGACCGAGGGTCCGTATTCACTTCAGCTTTCTGGAAACAATTGCATGAAGCTCTAGGATCCAGGTTAGACTTCAGCACTGCTTATCACCCACAGACAGGAGGACAAACTGAAAGAACCAATCAGATTTTGGAGGATATGCTTAGAGCATGTGCGTTGGATTTTAGAGGATCATGAGAAGAACATCTACCACTGGCAGAATTTTCATACAACAACAGTTACCAAAGTAGCATCCAAATGGCACCATTTGAAGCACTCTACGGAAGAAAGTGCCGATCACCCATCTGCTGGTATGAAGCGGGAGCCGGTAAGGAATTTCATCCGGACTATGTTAAGGAAAGGCAACATGCCATCGATATCATCCGAGATTGATAAAAAATTGCGCAAAGTAGGCAGAAGAGTTACGCAGACGCAAAGAGGAGGACGTGGGAACCTCAAGTTGGAGACATGGTTTATCTTTGAGTTAGCCCGATGAAAGGAGTACATCGTTTTGGAGTCAAAGGAAAACTTAGTCCAAGATACACTGGACCTTTCAAGATTCTAAGTCAAAAGCGAGGAGTAGCTTTTGAATTGGAGCTACCAAAGCAGCTATCAAAGTTTCATAATGTGTTTCATTCTTCACAACTTCGAAAGTGTATGAAGATACCAGAGGAAACTGTATCCTATGAGGATGTGGAATTGCAAGCAGATTTGACCTATGTTGAGGAGCCGTCAAAGATTCTAGCAGAAAACTGGAAGCAACTTCGCAACAGAGCCATCAAGTATTGCAAGGTGCAATGGAAACATCACCCGGAAAGAGAAGCTACCTGGGAAAAGGAAGAAGATCTAAGGACAGCCTATCCCGAATTCTTCAGGTACACCTTACCCCAAACTTCGGGATGAAGTTTTTGTTAAGGGGGGAAGTCTGTAATATCCCAGCACATAGGATAACTCCGGGGTAGAATAGAGGGCTTTTGTGCATTGCATCTAAAATTACGGGATTTTTTCGCGCTTTTGTTACTAAAACCTAAGAGTGATCGAATCTCTCTTCGAGAGGGGATGGTGAACTCTCGGAGTGTTAAAGAAATCAACATGACCTCTTTTGATCGATTGGTTGTGGGAAACAATAAAGATTGAATGACTAAAGCTTAGAGATCATTAAATTCAAAACATGAATTTAAATTTAAACTTAACTTAAATTCAAAAGGCACATTTAGAAAGGATAAATATTTCAAATAAGAAAAACTTTGGACTTTATTAATTATCAACACAATATACATTGTCTTTACAATGTTTGTGAATAAAATAATATTACAATGGTGGACATTCATAGAATGTTACAATCTGAAGCTAAAAAGAAAATAAAGGAGAAAAGAAAATAAATACAAGTTAGAATCTAAATAAAATCCTAAACTATCTTGATCTTCAAATCTTTCTTCTTTTCTTCTTCATTCTTCTTATCACCTGCGCACAAAGGAAAATACAGAGGGAAATGCCACCAGGGTAATACAAGTGGCAGTCAAAGTTAAAATGGAAGTACTATTGATAATCATCAAGATGTTGATCTTATCAACATGACTCACACAAATATCCGCCAAGGACCAATCTGGCCGGCCAAGCCACCCAGCAAGCAAGCAGCTGGTCACCAAATGCACGTTAGTAGGTGTCAAGACACCAGAACCCAGGGGGAGGTATAAAACAGTTCTGTGTGTGTAAAACTGGTCGACCAGAAACCCTAGTCGACCAGCACCAGCACTAGCACCAGCACCACAGCACCAGCACCACAGCACCAGCACCACAGCACCAGCACCAGCACCACAGCACCAGCAACCACAGCACCACAGCACCACACCAGCACCAGCACAGAACCAAGTTCTCCCTGCTCATGAGCTGAGCATCAGGGGGAATTCACCTCACCAATCAAAACCCATAGCCAAAGCCAAAGCAACATGGTTACTTAATCAAGATCAGAAGCAACAAGGAGCAGGCCAAGCACCAAGGAGGTGCAGGGCAGGCAAGGTGGGGAGCCAAGCATAAGGAGGTGCAGGGCAAGCCACTGGGAGGAGCAGAGCAAGTACCAGGAGCCAGTGATCAAGCTCAACCAAGGGCATCATCAACATCACCACAGCCACTCATAAAAGCCAGCACAGGACCAAGGTATAACAGAACTTGCATATCCATGAATAAAACATTGCAAGCATCCAGGTTCTTGCATACACAAGATAAGCAGCCACAAAGAAATCACTCACCACCAAACCCTTCTACTAAGTATAACACTTAGGAGGTTTTGGGGAGGTTTTTCTCCTCAGACCTACAGAGAAGTGCTCTGTATAATCTTCATAGGAAGATTTAAATAACTGGGAAGCAAATCAACATGCACCATCAAGAATAAAAGCCTCAGACCATGCATCATAGGCCAGGACTAAGATCATCATGAGGATCTGTTCTTATCAGTAATTTAATTGCCCAAAATGATGATTTAGCCACTGATAGAAACCACCAAGCATGTTTAGCATCACTGAACATCAGCCATCCAGTTAAATTATCAAGCAAGCATTATGTACCTCACATGGAGGAAACACAACTAAACTCAATAATAACAGTTACATGCTGTCAATAGATAACATGCTATAGAAAGCAAACAAAGCCTTTAGCAGCATACAATTCAAGCATGAATTGCTTGATAGAAACAAGCATCACTAAAACAAGTTTTAGTTCATAAAAAAATCAACAGAATTATAACAAGCTTAAGCTCAGCATGTTTATGCCATCATGAAAACAATCATCATATGAATCAACTGGCAGCAGTTTGCACTGCAGGCCAGAGAGCATTACATAAACATTGATTGATAAGCACACCACTAGAGAGTCAAGCTAGCATCACAGGAGAAGCATCCCAAGTAAATCACACATAATTCAGTTAAGAAACTCTTAACTGAATTTCATACTGAAACTAACTGTAGCCATAATTGCACAGCACATGATCAAGCTAACAGCACAGGGGAAACTCCCTAGTTAATCATACCAAGTTCAGTTAAGAAATTCTTAACTAAATCTTGCACTAACACTTGCACTGAAACTCACAGTAGCAATAGACAGTGACTAGCAGTGGAGCTCGAGCAGGACAGCAGCAGCAGCACAAGCTTGAGCAGAACAGCAGTAGCAGCATGGCATGGCAACAACATAGGCAAGCATGCCTGGCTCACTGGCCAGGCCACCGTAGCAAGCACACAGAAACAAGGAGGAGGAGAAGAAACTCACAGGAGTGCTCAGAGAGGAGCAAGGCCGAATACCATGGCGGCGACACGACGGCGCAAGCCACGGTTGTGTCAGCAAGGCCACCATCCAGAGGCTGCGACGGCGAGGGGGCGGTATCGTGCTCGCGGCCGAGCATAGCATGGCGGCGACGTCGGGGTTTCAGACAGCCATCCAACCGATGCGGCGACGAGGGGGCCACCGCAAGCACCCATGAGCTAGGGCGGAAGCTCCAACGAGGCTCGCCAGAGCAGATCAAGCCACAGGAGCGAGATCCACTGGGCGGAGCTCGGCGGCGATGGCGGCGATTGGAGGCGAAGATGATGAATCCCCATGGTCAGAAGGAAGAGCGCGGCGAGGCGGAGCACATGCACCATAGGGCGGCGACGGAGCTCGCTGGAGCTCACCGGAGTCGAGCGAGGAGCTCGTCGGCGATTTGAAATCGTCAGAGGGGATTAGGGTTAGGAACCGACCGAGAGGGGGAGCGAGTGAGGGGGGCGGCCGGCTGGGCCGAGCCGGTTCGGTCAAGCCCATCTGGGTGGACTGACCTGTGGGCCCAGGCTGTCAGCCAGCCTTTTAATTTGGTTTAATTCAAAAACCCTTAAGAAAAACCCTAATCTGCTTAAAAATAAATCCAGAAAAATACCTAAAATAAACTAAAAATAGTAAGTAGTTATTTTTAGCTCTTTTTGTATTTTTGAACCCATTAAGTGAATAAAATAATCTCATGAGTCAATTACACAAAAGAAAAAGAAGTTAATTGATTTTGCCTAAAAGTAATAAAAATAATTATCCATTTAAGAAAATCTGGTAATTCCTAATAAATTCCATTCAAGAATATTTGATAAATATCCTTGAATGAAATTACCCTTAACATATATTCTTTAAAGTCATAAAAAGAATATATCAAGCTTAATAGATAAATAAATCACTTCTGGGGGGAAATAATTCTAACACACCATAAAGCATGCATTTTTGAATCTTTAACCATTGCCCTTACCGGACAATGATGTTGTTTTCCAGAACCCGAGGTCCCGGGTCACTTCAACAAATCCAATTGCACTACCTTGCAACTTGCAGGCAAGTTCACTCTTGCTCATATCTCTTGTTTAATTTAGCAAATTACTTGCAAATATACCGGTGGTATTATTATTACTGCATTCAAAGTAAAAGGGGTGGTTTTTACTAATGAATATGAATAGTGGTTTCGACCGTAATGGTTGTTGCCCTAGGATGGTGGGCAGTGGGACCATGGTAAGAGTATGGTGGAGGTCCCACTGCAACTGGAAAGTTCACCTACGACTAATAACAAATGTCGCCAGTGATTCTAGCGCCGTAAATAATGGTCAACCATGAGATCTGGAATGGGATGGAGAAGTCAGCTGTATCTTTTTCCTCTCGCATGCCAATGGATCAGTAGTCGAGTGTTGTCTTGCGCGGGCTACTATAGTGCATAGTGGGGGAAATGCGTTTCCTGCCGGGCTGCCTATAGTATAGGGGGGACAAACTGGCTAATTGATCTATGATGGATTGTAAGAGTCATCCGGGTCGGTCTACCCATATTGCATAGGAGCGGTCACCGGGGTCCGGGCTGGTCTACCTATGGGGTCGTCCATAGTGTAAAGGGAAAGGACCAGTGCGCCAATCGGTCGGCATATGTGGTATAGGAGATGGATGGACTTACAAAAGGGTGGGTCTGCGGGGTCGTGGAGAAGAACGGTGATTGGCTTGGATCATCAACTGGGCCCCATACAAAAAGAAGTATGGACGGGAAGGTACGCCCGGTTGTGCAACAAAGTGTTGATCTCTCATGGGTACAAGTGACCACCTCTGCAGAGTGTATAAAAAGTATCAAGATACTCCCTGTTCTGGGAAGGAGCTGCGAACGCGGCAGGAAAGGAGCCCATCAAAGCTCTAATCAACCTGTGAAGACTGACGGACATAGTTCTTTTAAATAAAAGCAATCTTTGAAGAAATGATTACAAAAACTGCATTTGACCTAAGACTCTTGAGTCGGTGGTCGTAGCTAGTGCATCAAACACCTCTATCCTGTTAAATGAACTTATTGGGTAACGCTCGTTACTCACCCCATTCCCTCTTAACCCTTGCTTAGACTCGGAGGACCAGAACGAGGAAACTGAAGGAGCATCGGAGGACTACGAGGAAGTCTATTATGAAGAACCGGATCTTTCCGGTGGAGTCGAAGGCGTTGATTACACGATCGTCTACGGAAACAACGAAGGAACCGAGGAGGAGGCCGACAACTAGTAGTATAGAGTAGTAGTTTGAGTCACAAGAACCTTATAGAATAAAGTGACTTAAGCCAGTTATCATGTTTAGTCTACTTCTATCAGTCATAGTTAAGGTTTGTCGCATCAAGGTAGAACCTACTAGTGTTTCTCTTTGGACCGAGGAGGAACTGGAATCCTTTGTAAATTTGTGGCTTGTAATATTAAGTGCTTGAATAAAGACCGCTATGTTTCTGTTGTACCACTCTGAGGGATGTAATATTTGTGAAATGGTACTTCACGAGTGTTATGTCAAGGACTTGCATACTACAACATGCAGTGGTATGCTGGGTCACCACATTCCCTTTTATTCTTGTATTCAAAATTTCAAAATAAAATATCTCGAGAACCATTTATCTAAAATGTGAAAGTTTTTTTTGGTTTTGAAATTCTCGTGTTGAGATCTTCAAAACTAGATCCTTTGTTGATAAGTTTCGAGAAACTTTTTTCTGTACTTCCAAAGTTAGTATAGTTATATTTAAAGTTTGCATATAACTATACTCAGGTTTTCACTGTGTTGTGCTTTGGTTTTTAGTGTATTTTTATTTTTTTATTTCAGTACAGATGTACTTTGGGTTTCGAAGTAAAAGGACCCAGGCTGCTTTATTAGGGACGGGACAGAGATCCCATCATGTAGCCTCCCCAAACATAGTTTCACCGGCATGTGGGGTCGATTGATGTTGGACCCACAAATTAGTGAAACAAATGTAAAGTAACATAAGTTAGGAATTTTTTGTCTTTTTTTATTTTTAATCTAGAGATTCTATCTTTGCATTAGAGCATCTTCAACAAATGATGTAAAATAGTACGAAAGAAGTAGTTTTAGGGCACTAGAATCTGCCGCACCCTATTGGGGTCCTTTTTAATTGGGCAATGAATCTGCCCACAAGCAACACTTGATTTATCGTTTTTGTTTAATTTATTGTATTCTGAATCAAGAAATGTCTCAATTTCAGAGTGTTGCATGAATGTTGTTTTTTATGCACTCCAAATTTTCCACAAAAAATGTATATATACTTACTTTATTACTTTTAGACATATATATGCACCGGGTGCTTGGGAACATTCGGACAGGATACATTATCATCAGCAGGCAAGAGGCAACAACGCAAGGCCCCGGCCTCCTTGGCCTTGCCTTGCATCGTGACGACGACAACTAACGGCACCTCCCTGGGCGTCTGTCACCTGCCCTCAAACAGCGGCGACGTGCCATCCCCAGTGTGAATGCTCGAAGACTGCTGCGTCGTTGAAGACGACGACAAACCGACCCCGCTGCTCGTTCCCGTGTAGCTGCTGCTGCCGGCCTTGACCTGCCACTCAGTGATGTAGCTGGGCTTGATAACCTCCTCTGCGGCCATGTCGGCGTCCCCCGTGAGCATCGAGACGACCCTCGACATGGACGGCCGCCTGTGAGGCGATCCCTGGGTGCAGATGAGTGCGACTCGAATCATCCGGAGAACCTCCTCGCTGTTGTATTCCGAGAGCTTGGGGTCCACGAAGTCCAGGGGGTTGCCATTCTCATACAGGTCCCAGACCTGAAAAGGATTGAGAGTTTTAGAAATTTAGAGGTTACGTTGTGGTATAAAATCATTTTGCCACTTGTACTAGATATGAATTCAAGTCATTATGCAAAAGGTCTGAGCTGCTTGTACTAAGAAAGGATCTGTGATCAAGAATCCACATGCTCCAAGTATAGCCAAAAGTTGAGCACATTGAGTGTTGGATTTGCATATTCAGGCACAGTTGGGATCTTTTTTCAGGTGCAGGTATGACAACTTAGAACTGTGCAAACCTAGTTTATAGGCGTTGACGTGTATAAGTGGATTGTGCTAGTCTTCTCCTAAACCCTAAATGTTTCACCCTCTGTTCTTGTACTATCAATGTGTTCAGGGGCGAAGCTAGCACATATTTATATTGGGTTCACTGCTTTGTAAGACTAGAATTAAAATACATATAAGCATTAAGCATGTAGTGATTATAGGGAGAATAAGCCAATTTCATTGGGTTCATGTGAACACAATGGTTATATGGTGGCTCCGCCACTGAATGTGTTGACTTCTGCGTCACACGTAAGAGGGGATGTTGAAGTGTATACATGGATGGGCATCAGCAATTTTAGGATAAACTGCGCCATATGACTCGAACTCGAGACCTTGGTTCTGGTACCGCGTCAAGTTTCATGCACTAGCCAACGCAATCAAAAGCCTAAACTAACGGAAAGGGCTAGGTAATCCACTTATACACATCAACAATAGGATGAAGTAAAATTTACTATATTATATCAACTTATATGAGCTTAATATTCTCGATCGCAGTACAACTTTGAACCACATATACACACGATAGTACACCAACCAAAGCACAGTTCTGGCTTTTAGTGATCTTACCTTTTCAAATATATAGGTTGTCTCTTCCTCGAGCGTAGTGTGATGGTTTGATTCACCAGCAACAGTCTCCAACGCTACCACGCCGAACGCAAACACATCGACCTTCTCTGTCATGTGACCTCTCATGGCATACTCAGGTGCAAGATAACCACTTGCGGAAGGAAAGCCAACCAGTTTACGTCAGGACATTTGCAAACAATTTTGACAATTTATGAGCGAGATGAAGATGTACTTACAATGTGCCTGCAACTTTTGTGCTCACATGAGTCTTCTTGTCATCATAAAGCTTCGCAAGGCCAAAATCTGAGATTTTAGGGTTCAGATCAGCATCTAGTAAGACATTACTGGCCTTTATGTCCCTGTGCACAATGCGGACGCTCGACTCCTCATGGAGATAAGCTATGCCTCTTGCAATGCCTAAACATATCTCAAAACGTGTTGGCCAGTCTAGGCTCAAACCTCCCTTTCCTGAAGATAAAGGTTGACGCTTCAAATTGAATTTTCAAATTAAAGTTGAACATAGAGTCATCGTCAAATCAAATGAAATCATACCAAACAGAGCTTGATCGAGACTTCCATTCTCTAGGCACTCATAAACCAACAGTGGTGTCTTGCTCTCGAGGCAGCAACCATACAACTTCACGAGGTTACGGTGTTGCACTCGAGATATGGTTTCTATTTCGGTAGCAAATTCAACTTTCCCCTGACTAGATGATTCAGAAAGCTGCTTCACTGCCACCACTCTTCCATCACTTAACTTACCCTGCAAGGAGGTTGCAGTTAGAAATTATACAAGGTATTTCATACTCATAGTTTAACCAAATTTCTTTAATGAATACACTTCAAAAATATCAATTACCGCACATTATTTCACTATGTTTTTTTGCGGGGCATTATTTCACTATGTTGTACAATACGGTTTAGATTAAGATGAAGAAACTAAAGCAGCATCAAATCCAGACAATATGCTACAAAAAACCAACCTTGTAAACTGATCCATATCCTCCTTGACCCAGTAGGTTGCTTGAATTAAAATTTTCTGTGGCAGACCTTAGCTCACTATAACTGAAGACATTTGGTCTTCCAACTATAGTGTAGAGCTCTGCATAATGGGCACAACAAAGATCGTTAGCATAATTCTGTGTACATCCAAGCAAACATCTTGATCCTAGAATATCAAATACCTTCTAACTCCAATAATAATTTCCTCCTTTTCTGCCTCCATACAAAGACTCCGGCAAGAGCAGCCAACACAAAAACTGCAAGGCTGACTACAACTCCAGCAATCACACCCTTTTTACTTCTGCTCTTGTTGCCCACAGAGTAACGCACAGTAGGGATGAAATCTGGAGAAAAAGTTGACATAGTTTGAATATGCAAAACTTTAATAAGACTTAGCTGTTGTGGAAGAGGAACAATTTTAAAAAGCTATAATTGCATCATATACAGAAGTTTATCATGTGCAAGGTCAACGCTTACCGTGAGTCTTTATACTCATATTAGTATTCATTTTAAATATATACAACAAACTTATTTAGACATGGATTTATCGTAAACATATGTAACCCTTATAGCTAATTTCTGCTGGTAATAACTACTATTCTGAAGGAGAAACTTTTTCTAATGGAAATGGTCACATAAACATTGATCATTCACATGCAATAATATAAATGTAAAGCACCATGAAAGAATAAAGTCTCTTTCAAAGCAAATTTCATGTTCTAGTCAGATGTTAAATGCGTCGGTGGTAGACGTGACAAACTTTGACACTGTACATACTAGGCATGTTTTCTGACCAGGCGTGGTATACTAGTAGTATGTGTTAGTTGAGTTGACTTCAAAATGGCATTGTGGACAGTATTATAACGGCAGTGTAGAACAAAGTTCTAACTCAGGTTCATACTTGGGGTTGCGCTCAAAGCCGATATTGCAGGACCATAGTAGCCTTGAGTAGGAATGCAGCAAGTACCCTTGCCAGCCCAGAATAGATGAATCTCAAGGAAGTTTTTTACCACAGGAACAACATACTGCTTCTGCACAACAACGTATGACTTCCCTCCTGCAGCCTTTCTTATGTCGAAGTTCTGCTCCTTGCGCTCTCCCTATATGGATACAATCAAAAGAGTGTATTGGTCACAGAATACGAGCTGACACTATCAGATACAAGTGAAGTTAAAGCTTCTAAGCAACCTGGAGATAGATATCAAAAACTCTCCTGCCTCTGCTTTTCCAAGCTTCTGGGTCAGGAGAGTCAAACTCTGCAAACTGAAGTGTCACTGTGTAGTTTCCATTCTCAAGTCCAATGCCATAGTATCTTAAAGATGATGGTGACATCCTTGCTGTTTGAAACATTCCAGAATCTAGTGTGTTCTGAAACTGGCGTGAACTGTAGATTATGTAACTTCCGTTGGGTGGGTCCATGAATCTTCCACTGCTGCTAATACCCCATATAGGTTCACCCCCAACAAAAGACGATGCAGCACCAAGATTGGCATTATCAGCCTGATACATCAAACTGTCTGAGCCTGATATGGTTCTACTACCACCACAGTCCACCGCTAAGGAGGAAGCTGCATGTGAGATACAAATCAGTAGTCTTTACTTGGGAATCTACAATTATGGGTATATGATATAACTGTTGTAGATTAAAAAACACAAAGAGTTGAAGGCTTACACTGTGGAGATCCAAGAAAACAGGGGGTGTTTCGCTGAAGACAATTCAACCCCCATGGCAAAACACTGCAAATGAAAAGAATGAATGTTTTCAATTCCACTTACAAGCTCAGGTGGATGTTTCTTTCAGAGAACACTGAAATGAATAGTTTTGCGTTCATGAGTTTCGGTAGGACTAAATGAAATGCAGCAAGTACCTGTCATTGGAGCTATCCATCACAAAGTCATTTGCCACCAAATTCCTAAGCACAACACACGAAAGATGGGGTGGAAAATTAGATTTCGTTGCTTAGTTCAATCACAGTGGCTGTGAATGTTTAATCAGCAAAAATCATGAAGCGTACAATTGCAGGTTTTTCTCGGTAACCCAAGAAGGAAAGCTTCCAGAGAGGTGGTTGTATGAAAAATCTCTGCAAACGGACACAGTAAAGTTAATAATAAGATCGAGAAATATTTTTGACAGAGACAAATGTGAGTGTACTTCAATGAGCACGTTATCATACAAATTGGTAAGTAGTGGAGTTTTCCTGGCTGGTAGACTTCCTGAAAGGGTATTATTCCCAAGAAACCTGATTCAAACATATTTTGGAAGGAGGATATTTGGAAACATCAGAGAAACATGATTCTAAAATACATTATGAGAAAACATTATCATGTATGCTTACAGAAAACTAAGCGAAGGAAGATTGAAGATTGATTGAGGCATTTGGCCTGTGATATTATTAAAACTCAAATCCCTGCACCAATGGAAGGAGTACATATGACCACAGTTTTAAAGGGAATCACATGGTATAAAGGTTACCATTTGACCGTGGTTTTTCTGATAAGGAAAATGCTTACAGTAAAGTTAAATTTACAAATTTGGAGAACTCTACCGACGCAAGTGTGTCAGATATCTTGCTATTCCTCAAAACTCTGCAGGCAAAGTAGTTGAATTTTCAGGATCTTAAACTGAAATGGAAAGTAAAGTGGAGAGAACGTGCCATACAGATCACCCAAAGATGTCATGTTTCCAACAAATGCCATTGAAGAGCTTCCATTTACTATATCGCCTATTCTCCTGTTACATTTACATTCACATAATAAATGTGTGTATCAATTCCATAAGCTTATCCATGCAACGAGAATACAACTACTGTAACCAAAACTACCACAAACTTACAGGCTCGTCATCTTGATAAGATTAGAAAGACTTCTGGGAATTGGTCCTTGAAAAGAGTTCCCTTGGAGCCTCCTAAAAGATCATACATATTTAGTTGGTAAGGAAGTACTGCAATCAATTCCGAAACTTATTAATGTATTTTCCTACCATTTATGCTAACAAAGAAGTTTGAGAACATTAATATATGGTGATTGGTGGGACATATATCTTACAGTTGGATCATGTTGGTCAAGCTCCCAAGATAATCAGGTATCTGCCCCGTGAAATTATTGTCTGATGCCCACCTGGATGCACGATGAAAACAGTGTCCAAGATTATTGGTTGAAAGTTGAAACCTTAGTATAATATACACTGATATATTGTTTTGCAAGATTACAAGGTTGTCAGGTTCGTAAGCTGGGACAGTGTCGCTGGTAGAGGACCACTGAAGTCATTACTATCAATGTACCTACATCCCGAAGACATAGATCATTTTCTAAGCAGATAATTGTTAATCTGAACAATGCAGAGAACAATGATGATCATGCCAAGGTAGGAGTTGTGTGCAGAGGGAAAAGTAAAGTTACCAAACAGATTACTTACATCTGCTCAAGTTTTGTCAATTTTCCCAACTCATCTGGAAGTGAGCCGTTGAAATGGTTTGAACCCAGTGCACTGAAAGCATAAGACAGGTCTAGGTCAACTCTACACAATTATAAAAAGTAAGTGCCACTGAAACCAATTTACAAGTCTAAATGCTGCTCAATATTGGAAGAGAAGGCAGCTCTGTTTACTGAGTTTTCTATTGCGATTGCTTTCAATTTGCATGAACGGGAAGACACATGGAAGAATATACTCTATTGCTCTACTTAGCCATAGTGTTGCTATGATGTCTAGGCAAACTTCTAGCCTACAAATATAAAATGTCATGCACTTCTTGCGACTGTGTATACTCCGCAATTTCCATGAAAAATACAAAGCAATGATAAGAAAACGAAACCTGGTTAGAAAATACCATCAATGTTTAAAATCACTCGTTAGCAGCAAGACTGGAGCTTACAGAGATACGAGTTCTGTAAGATTCCCAAGCTCCTTTGGCACAGGTCCAGATAATGCATTGATGCCCACGGTTCTTGCAAAATTGGAGGAAAATAATGAAAGACTGGTCAAAATCAAAACATGTAGGCAGAGTGTTTTTTGAGTTCAATCCTTACATGTGCTTCAGAAGAGTCAGTTCGCCGATGAACGCTGGCAATGGGCCGGTCAAGCTGTTTCTCCTGAAGTCCCTGCAACGATACCAGAGACCAACAACGTTAATTACCCCATACATCTTGCAATGAGTTTGGGTGATTTGGAACTTTACATCAAGTTGGATATTGATCAACTGAAAATCAGTAATTTTACCCGAAAACAAAATCAGTAATTCAGCATCGATGTTTAATGGTAAAACATGGCAAGATTTCCACCTGTAATAACTAATAAATGAAACTGGGAATATTTGTGGCAAAAAACTAGGGCGGCAGCTACATATGGAACTGGTACAATCTACTGTATTATTCATTACTCTGCCCGTTAGATTTACAGCCCTCACTATTCACTAGAGATCCTTTCTCAATACATCTGTGCTCGATGGAGCTGATCCGCTCCCACTGCTATGGAAATAAGAGAGCATACCTCCGTTACAGTACACCTGTTGCACACTCGGACCTAGCTCTATTGCGTTTGAAGTTCAAAATTTGACCAGCAGCGACGGACTTAACGTTCCGGCGGGTCGGAAGACAAGCGGGGGCACTCGAGGGCACAGCGCCCTGCAAGAGAGTCGCAGCGCGCCCGGCGCCGACCGGCGGCGGGCGACCGGCCAACCTCTCCGGCATTTTGGTGGTGGAATGGAATGGATGGAAGAAAATGGGCCATGCGAGTCGGCAACACAAATGGGCCGTAGGAGAAATTTACGCGAGAAGGCCGCACAGCAGTAGGAGTTATTTTTTTAATCCCGTCTCTCACACTTCCCAGAGAAAAAAAAGTATACTTTGGTTTTCGTCTAGAAAAATATACTACTCCCTCTGACCCATATTACCTTTAGCAAATATGAATGTATCTAGCAAGATATATTTGTATTTGCAAAAGATAATATAGGTCTGAGGGAGTATTACTTTATATTTTGATCCAAACTTTGGACTAAAAAATTCAATATAATACATGTTAATTTGGCAAACTTTCACACTTTGTAATCAAGTCAGCAAAATAATGGATCAAAATCATAAAACTGGAAAGTCACAAAACAAAGTAAATAATAAACTATAATACTACATTCAATATAAATGGGTAGACAAAATGAAAAAATATTTGCAAAATTATGTTAAAAATAAATAAAATTCAAAATGAAAACAGTAAAACTTAAGCTTATAAATAACAATTATTTTTGGAGAAAATTTATTGAAGAGAAAGGTATTTTAGAAAAAATAGACATAAAATCTCTATTGTATAAAATTTTATGGTTCTCTACGATTATATTGACAATGGTATGCCTGATTTTTTCTACTCCCTCTGATCCAAAATACTTGTGTAAAATTACATGTATCTAGACGCATTTCACCATGTAGATTCGCTAATTTCACAACAGGTATTTTGGTTTAGAGGGGGTATATATTTTAAGCTTCCTGAAAAACTTAGTGTTTCTTACTAGATTACTTTTTCCCATACATTTTCGATTTGTTTTCATTTCATTCTCTTTTTATTTTTCCCATAGATAAGAAGAAAACTGGGCAAGCCCAACAACTTGAATTTGAATACCATACAATTTTCATTCCATTCCTCTTCTTTTAGTTTTATCAAAACAAATTGTGTTGAATGGCCTAACACGTGTGAGAACTTTCTCCATGTCAGCGTAAACCGCTTTTAGTAGAGCAAGAAAACCAAACCTAGACGGTTTCATACTCAGTGGTCAAGAAGTATGGTATTCTCGCTCAAGTTGTGTTGATGATGGTGTAAACACTTAAAAGCTTGTAATAATGGATTTGTGCATTGCTTAAAGCAGAGCCTGGGGCTTTCACCTCCTTTTCGAAAAAAGAAAAAAAAGTTGAGGAGCAAAACTTTGCTGGATATAGTTGAGGAACCAAAATGTATTTTTCATTTTTCTAATAAGAGGAGAGAGGTTAAATAAGAGAGAATACACCAAATCATCTATCGTGATAACATCTATAATTGATTGTTACTAAGGATTTATCCCCTTCGACCACTATTACTTGTCTCTAGTATGGATGTATATAGACACTAGAATGTATCTAGATACATCAATATTAACGATAGGATCGGAGGGAATACTAAGATTGCAAAGTTTTATATTGATTTGGGAGCGGAAAGAAGCACAAATACCCAGTGTTTTGAAAGGGTGTCTCCAACATGTTTTGGCTTGTGTTACATGTGTCTCTCCTCCACAACTGTAAATTTCTCGTGTTTAAAGACTTCGGTAATAGCTATGACTATTGTTGGATTTTTAAAGCTATGTATATTGTTGGAGATGCTCTAGGTGACTGCAAGGACTAAAAAATGACTTGAATGGAAATGCATGATTGCCATTTAATGCCCTCTTGAATCCAATATGGTAGAAAGAGCTTTCAGTCAATGGAAATTTTATTTACTAGATAGACTTAAGACAACTTTCTTCACTAGAAGTTCATATAGATATTAAGTCAATAAATCCAAGAGCTCAATTAGAAAAATCCTGAGAATTGCTTGTCCTCCACAAACCATATAAAACTATTTTAATTCCCCCAAAAAAGCAATTAACTAATCATATATTTATATTTGACCTAAGTAAATTTCAGTAGACACATTATCCATGCAAGCAATCTAAATGAGCTAAAACATCTAACTAATCGAGGCATGTGCTTTTATCTTGGTAATTGCCGAGTGAGCACTCTGAGGGTATAAGTGAGGCAACACATACACTTTGTTGAGGTGGGTGAGGTTCCTCAGCTCTTCCGGAATCGGTCCAGCGGCGTCCAGCGCGTTTATCTTCCTGCTCAGAATCCAAGAACAAATACACAAGATCAATAATCACTTCACAGTTCACATGTTCATCAGCTCTAAGCCTCTAACTGATACAAATGCAAGAGAAGAAAGGTTTCTACAGTCTGGTGACATGGCAGAGGGTGCCGTTCTGGTCGGTGCAGTCGCACTTGATGCCCGGGTTGACGTTTGGGTTGTCGTCCAGCGGCGTGTCGTCGATGGCGACGCCGGTGCAGGGGTTGCCGCTCACGTTCCACGACGCCTGCGCCCGCAGCCCCAGCTTCGCCATTATCGCGTTCACCGCCGCCGCTGCCACCACAAAATTGAGCTGATTTGGCAATCATGCATCAGGATTCAGGCGACAGAGGAGTGAATGCCGTGGGTGCGTACCTTCAATTGGGTCGGTCTGCGGCGGCGTTGGCTGGGGCTGAGCCTGAGCAGCCGCCCTCCATGAAGAACACAGAAGCACTGACAGGAGAAGCAGCAGCAAGAACGGGACGGGGCCATGGCGGAAACAAGAGCTCCACCTTGGACTCGGACCCATCTCCGGATCTCCCTCCTCTCAGATTGCAGTCTTACTGTGAGGGGCGATGAATCAGACCATAAAGTGGACGTCCATTACAGTATTATTATTACTCACAGATACAGAAACATGCAGCCAAGTGGGTAGTACTATTGTACATAAAAGGTGGCAATTGTTTTCTATGGAAGTGGCGGCCTTACTTACTCTCGTATAGTGTATTCCTACACTGATTAAGCTGTAGCACCTGCCCTCTGCTACAAAAAGCAATGCGGCCAAAGCAGAGTGATTATGAGTACCGAGTAGGTATTTCTGTTAGCTGATGAACGTGTATATACGTGATCGTTGCTTGGACCAGGACCATAGATGTGACAAGATTAAGGTCTCCTGAATCCAGTAACTTGTGCTTGCACTGTGTTCTGATTACTCCGTCTTGGCATGCTTTTTCCCTGCCCAAAATACCTCCAGAATTGGGTCTCAAATTTCCATGCCTTTCTCTACTTTATCTGAAAAAAGAAGAAGAAGAAGAAGGTGCCATCCTAGGCCCGCCACTTGATGGTTGAACCACAAGTCGGCATATGCATGGATCCACACATGCAAAATTAACACGGAGTAGGTGAAGTGGCAAATAAATTGAAATTTCCCATGGGAAGTGTATTTTTTTTATAAAGAGCATATATTATATCGTGTAGATACCAATTACACCCAGCCTCTGCAACAACGCAGACAACCTCCTAAAAAAAGGAAGAAGAATGGAAAATGAAAAATCTACAGTGATCTATCCTTCTAGCTGCAGTACAACCTCTACCAAGACAACACCTGAAGTCCAAATTCTCCATAAATGACGCTTTCAAAAAGGAAACGGTGCACAAGCGCCGTCGTCGTTCGATCATAAATCATAGTTTTTCACCCTGGAGAAAGTCATCATTCTCAAAATAATGTCTTCAACAAGATCATTGTCAGGCACAACCAATTAAGACTAGACCTTGAATTTTCACCCTGAAAGTTCAGACTTTGTACTTCTCCTGTGTTGTTGCCCCCACTTGCCGATGCTGCTGCTATAAGTCAAAAATCACCAAAGCAAATTCCTCATCACATTGAAGACTCGAGCCGCTAGTACTCGTCGTCACACCTCCGCCGCTATGACATTCTTCGCCTCTGCCTTCACCATGGAACTCAAAAGCATTACCCATGATGGAAACAATAGCGAAGCTTCGCAACACTCCCTCCTGAAGCCGATCGGTCAGAAAAACATGGGAAGTGTATGCATTGCCTTTCCATTCCCTCTAAGATGGTGGAGTTGTTAAGTTACATGGTAATATGGTATACTATAGTTGGGTTTTGGTATGTGACTGGGAGGTGGTTAACATCAACAACGTGTTTAATTGTCCATGAAAATAAAACAGGCTCAAATGGCAAAAATCGGCTGTTTGTTTGTTCGGGTTGTATCGATTTCTTGCATGACATAGTTTTTAAAGCAGTCTAAAATTTTGGCCGATGGGAGCGACTGAATTGGCAGTTTCCACTCAGCTTGGCTCTAGCGGGCGCAACGTGCCTCGCCGCACGCATAGGGAAGTCCGGGAGACGGGGTGTTTCGTCATAACTCCACACCCCGTTCTCCCCACGACAAAAACCCCACTCTCTCACCCCCATTTGGCGTTGCCCTCCATTGTTTGGTTGAAGTCAAATTTTGTAAATTTTGATCAATTATATAGAGAAACATACCAACATCTAAAATAACTAATTAATAGAATCATAATGAAACTACTTGCATATTATGTATATTTGGTATTGCGGAAGTTAATACTTTATCGTTTATATTTGGTCAAACAATACAAAGTATTCCTCGGGCCAGACTTAATATGCCTGAGTAATATAGAATGGAGGGAGTATGTCACACAAAAAATTGTCACGTTGATGAGAGATGGTGTGTAGTAGTAGTATACTTACCCTGCAAAATAATGCAGATAGATGCGGCTATATGCTGGTGTGTGTGAGTCTATTGTCCTTTTGCCCACAACTTGCTCAATTTTAAACTGCTGGATAGCTAGTTGCTATTCTTTTTTTTAACTGACCACATGGTTAATTGAGCGGAGCAAAAACTACTCAACTTTATCCAGGCGATCGATTCCGACGTCCTACCCAACATCGCGCTCCCAATTCGACGAATCAGCCAATGCCGAAGCAACCAGCTCATGCGCTGATGCGACCGAGAATATTTTCCAAGAAACCACGGTCAAGGCTCAAGATACCTACAAGTTGTAGGAAAATGCGAGTATAACGTCAGCCGGGTTGCGTCAGAGATGTGTACGTGCTCAGCTTTTGCTATCACTGTTTCCTGAAAGGGAGTGTAGCCATCAGCTGCTCACGATCCAGTCTGAAAACAACGAATAAACCGCCTAAAGGAATTGCAAGGTCCAATGAAACGCCATCACTAGACACACATTCTTCACAAGCGAACGAACGCCCAAAATTTCAAAGTTATGCGCGTCCAAAGAGATCAAAGTCAAGCCCAAAATTATCGCAAATTTTATGCGCGTCCAAAGAGAACAAAGAATACACACGTACACATACAGCTTTACCTGCTATTCCTACCTACTATTTCTACGCAGTTCCAAACGCCAATGCAAGTGTGAGCAGTAGCAAATGAAATCAAACATATATTTACGGGAAAAAAATAATACGGACTGCACAGACACCATCCGCAAGATGCATGTATTCTCAACAAAATCTGTGCAACAAGAAACCACAATGGACGGGCATGAGAATCATATCAACGGCCTTCGTCGATGACGGAGCCCAGGAACGGCAAGCCCACTGAGTCGGTCCTCGGAGCCGAGCTCGACTGCCCGCTGACATCAGAGCTCATGAAGCTGGTGTCGCCGCCGCCCTTGATCTGCCACTCCGTAATGTAGCTGGGTTTGGCCACGTTGCTGGGCGCCTCGACGTCGCCCGTCAGCATGGCCACCACCCTCGACATGGACGGCCGCTGGTGGGGCGAGCCCTGGGTGCACACGAGCGCCACCTTGATGGCCCGGAGCACCTCCTCGCTGTCGAATTCTTCGAGCCTCGGGTCTAGCATGTCCAGAGGGCGGTTGTCCTCGTACAGTTCCCAGACCTGAAAGTGTCAAGATGGCAAGGTAAAATGTAGCACATTGTGTTCAAGTACTATAGAAAAATTGAGCAGACTGAATCCTGAATTAGCATATTAAGATATACTGTGGCAGTTTCGCTGCAGTTCTTCTATATGACGCAAAGTACTCACATATGTCAAAACTGTGCTAAGAGGGTTTGATTTGAAATTCTGTGAAGACATGTGAGCTCTACATTTCTAATATTTAGTACTAGTAACTTCACTAGGTTTTACCGATAACACAGAGAATACTAGGGCCTACAGTTCCTCAGTGAGCTTACCCATTCGAAAATATAAATCTTGTTTTGGTCCTCAGTAGTGTAATAGTTTGGTCTTCCAGCTAAAGTCTCCAATACCACGACACCAAATGCAAACACATCAACCTTCTCTGTCACATGGCCTCTCATAGCATACTCAGGTGCAAGGTAACCACTTGACAAAGGAGAGAATAAACGACATTAATTAGCATACATATGAAAATAGTAGGTAAACATAAAGGTTAGCAAAGTGGATATGCACTTACAATGTACCAGCAACTTTCGTGCTGACATGAGTCTCCTGGTCATCATAAAGTTTCGCGAGCCCAAAATCAGAGATCTTAGGATTGAGATTGGCATCAAGTAAGACATTGCTTGCCTTTATGTCCCTGTGCACGACACGGATGCTAGATTCTTCATGAAGATAGGTCAGACCTCTTGCAATGCCTAAGCATATCTCAAAACGCGTCCGCCAGTCTAGGTTTGACCTCTTCTTTCCTGCAGATGTGGGTTTAAGTTTTTAGTTGTCTATCTAAGCCTGAATGTGCAGATTTGTAGCTGCATCAATCAACAGAATTTGTACCAAACAGAGCATGGTCCAGGCTTCCATTCTCCAGATACTCATAAACCAGCAATGGCTTATTGCCTTCAAGGCAGCAACCATACAACTTCACGAGATTGCGGTGCTGCACCCGAGATATAGTTTCTATTTCCGTCGCGAATTCCTTTTTCCCCTGATGAGATTTTTCAGACAGCTGCTTCACTGCCACAAACCTACCATCAATTAATTTTCCCTGCAAAAAGGCAAACATTTTTCAACAGTTGCTCCGGATACACTGAAATGTACTTGTACTACTACCTTATCGGAAATTACTGCCACAACAAAAACATTAAAAGAAGTTCAAGACTATGGACAGAATGAACCAACCTTATAAACTGACCCATATCCTCCTTGACCAAGAAGGTTATTAGAACTGAAATTTTCAGTAGCTGACCTCAGTTCCCCATAGCTGAGGACATTAGGTCTTCCCACAATACTGTACAGCTCTGCAAGACACCACAAAAGATACAATGAGCTTACTTTGACTGCTCCTTTGCTCAGTAAGAACACAATGTGGTCCTAGTGTATCACATACCTTCTTGCTCCAACGATAGCTTTCTCCTTTTCTGCCTCCAAACAAAAATTCCAGCAAATGCTAACAATCCTAAAACTACCACACCAACTATAACTCCTGCAATCACACCTGTTTTACTACCTTTCTTCTTTGCCGCAGCATTATGCACTGTAGGGGTGAAATCTGAGAGATAGTTCACTTGTTAGAAATGTGATATCAACAGAGCCAGTATATTTCAAGTGAAGTTGAATGAAAGGTCCGATTGTGTGTAAACTGGTTGGTGTATTGCATCGTAAATGTCAGGCTATACATGTACTGTATTAGGTATTTCACTTCTCTAAAACATCATTTGCAGAAATCTAATCCCATACCTAGTATTCCTGAATAATTTGTTCTCTTGTGAATGTTTAACCAATGTAGTAGTTAGTACAGTAGAGGCAATAGACAAACTGATATTTTATCCAACTTTTTATTCATTTCGATGAACAATGTCTGAATTCTTTAGTTTGATCAAAGCCTGACTAGATGCGATTTCACTTTCCATGGTACTGAAAATAGAACGATGAAAACTTCTACTCCCTCCGACCCATATTACTCTTCGCTAGTATAGGTGTATCTAAACATATAGTGTCTAGATACACCTATACTAGCGAAGAGTAATATGGGATGGAGGGAGTATAACAGATACGAGTACATAGGGGACTAAATGAAATATGTACAGTATCAACCCTCATTTTCATATTGATGCTCTAGTATTTCAGGTTGGTTTATTTCTAAATGCATAAGATTGCATTCAGCATAACTTCAATATGGTTTTCTACCAAGTTAGTCTGGAGAATATATGGCAGTTGGCAAAAAACTACTATTTCAAGTCAAGGGATATACTTGGTGTTGCACTCAAAGCTGAGATTGCAGGCCCGTAGTAGCCTGGAGAAGGAATGCAGCAAGTGCCCTTGCCAGCCCAGAAGAGATGAATCTCAAGAAAGTTCTTTGTGACAGGAACAATGTACTGCTTCCTAACAGCAGTGTACGATTTCCCGCCTGCCGCCTTCCTTATGTCAAAGTTCTGCTCTTTACGCACACCCTATAACAACAAATTCAAGAATAATAAATACTGACAGGGTTATGAGCTAATAATATTGGTTATCACTTGTCAGCGAGACATGAACCTACCTGGATATATATATCGAAAACCCTTCTCCCTGTGCTCTTCCAAGTCTGACCGTCTGGGAAATCGAACTCTGCAAATTGAAGTGTAACTGTATAGTTTCCATTTTCAAGCCCAATACCAAAGTATCTTAAGGATGATGGCGACATCCTTGCATTCCGGAACAGTTCTGTATCAAGTGTATTCAGAAACTGGTGTGAACTGTAGATTATATAACTTCCATTAATTGCATCCATGAATCTTCCAACGTTGCTAACACCCCATGTTTGTGCTCCTGTGACATAAAATGACGCAGGTCCAAGGCTGGCATCATCAGGTTCATACAGAGAATTATCTGAGCCTGATACGGGTCGCATACTTCCACAGTCCACAGCGAAGGAAGAAGCTGTAAGCAGGTTAAGTTATTGGTATGTTAGTTCAGTACAACTACAGTTGCATGTCTATAGTTCCTCGAGTAAGCACATGCTTAAAATTACAAAACACAGTAGTCTCACATTGTGGAGAACCAAGAAAACATGGTGTATTACGCTGAAGGCACCCCCACCCTGTAGGTAAGACACTGCGAATATAAGAAAAGCGACATTTTAAACCCAAAATACAGGCTCAGAGAAGCTAACTAATCATACTGGAAGGTCTTGACGAGATGCAGAAATGTGGACGAACCTGTTGCTGGAACTATCGGCCAGGAAATTGTTTGTCACCAGATTCCTAGGTAGGACGAACAATAGGAAAAAATTAGAATGCATTGTTCATACTTCATAGCATATTTAGGACTTCTTTGCTATAGTTTAAATATGAAAAAAACTTACTCGTAAACAATTGGTTCGTGCTAGGCTGTAAGAATAATATCTCACTTCACAAACACTAAGAGCTGTAGGCATCTTAATTTTTTTACAAATACTTGAGATAGATGCACCAAAACAGCCTTTCAAATTTACCAAATAGGAATCTAGCTTATCTCATGTGTACACATAAGCCTAATAAGTCAGACCAGGAGCCTAATTTAGACAAAACATGCCCCCTTAGTTGGGCAAGATTTGGTTCAGCCAATAATGGAAGTTTCAGAACTTGGAACTTACATATGTGAATTTTTAGTCCAAGAAGGAACACTCCCTGAGAGCTGGTTGTAAGAAAAATCTCTACAAAATAATAGAATGAAAGCACCATTAGAAATTACACAAACACCATGCTATTTTTATTGTGTACATAAAACTGAACCACATTACGTACAAATTTTGAAGTAATAATCCTATTGAGCTTGGAAGGCTTCCTGAAAGGCTATTATTCCCAAGAAATCTAGTCACAACAAATTAATAAAGATTAGCAAGAAGAATGATGAAAGTCTCTGTTTCATACAAATACGCTTTGCAAGTCAAGAGATTCCATACAAGAAGGTGAGCGAGTTCATATTCAACAAGGTTTGTGGTACTTGTCCTGTGATATTATTGAAACTCAAATCCCTATAGTGATAAAAAACAATAAGGAAAAATGTCATAACCAGTGTATAATACATAGTAATGCATTTAAGTATCTTGGACGAAAAGCACTTGGCTATAGTTTATTGTCGCAATAAAGTGCTTACAGTAAGTTTAAACTTGTGAATTTCGGAAAGTCTACTGATACGAGCTTATCAGATATCCTACAGTTCCTCAAAACCCTGAAAAAAAAATATTGCATGTCTTAGGATTGAACTTGGAGAATTACAACTATAATTTGAGCCATTAACTGGATGACAAGTTAAGCATACAGGGTGTTCAAAGATGTCAGATTGTTGAGGAATGCCAGTGAAGAAGAGCTCCCATTTGATATATCACCAATTCGTCTGCACCAAGCAGATTATTAATTTTCCCTGCTGTAACCTTCACATTTAAGAATGACATTTAGCTCTAATCACTGGCAATAGGCACTTACAAGCTTGCTAATTGGCCAAGATTGGAAAGAGTAGCTGGAATGGGACCTTGAAAAGAATTGCCTTGAAACCTCCTGCAATTCCATTGCTCTAGTTGGTCATTTAAAGAATCATTTCCTGAATAATGGAGCAGCCTAGTAGTGAAAGAACAGATATCTCTACTCTTAGGAAGAAAAACAAAGTGAACAGATATCTCTAGTCGATATGTTGGTCAGCTACTTGCACCTCTGGGCTATGCGTGCTCCCGGGTGAGCACGTCCTGTTGCCATGCTAGCGTGGTGCCCGATTCTAGAGTAGTGTGACTGTCCTTTTCTGCTCCGCCCCTGCAAAATTCCACTGGGGCGCGGTATGCTGCTCCCAGGCCTGGGCTGTTGTTTCTCTCCCGCTGCCCCTGGCCCCCCTCTGTGTAACTTGTGCTACGTTTTTAATGAAAACTGAGTTCAGGTGGGCGATCATCTTATCTGAACTATCACCTTATCTCAACTAGCAACCATCTAATGGATAGTCGGGGAAGGAAGATGAAATGTTTACGAGTACTAATCTAACATCTGAGGCCTTAAATGGACCGTTTCTTAAGGGGACACAGATGGGGATTCAGCACATTCAAGAAAGGCTCTAGTAACTAAAATGCTATCTCTGACACTAAAACAGTTACTGTTTAAAATGAATCTCTCACTTCCGCACCAATTTATGTTTTGCACAAACTAAATCTCAGCTCGTCTATAACCATAAAAAAGTGCACAAATATTTTTCCAAAACTCCATGCAATAAATAATCTTTGAAATCGTGTAAGCAATATGCAGTATTTTCATATTTTTTTATAGAATTACTATGACTGAGATCAGCAGTGATCTTACAGCTCAGTTAATCTACTCCAGCTCCCAATATAATCTGGTATTTGCCCAGTAAAATCATTATCTGATGCCCACCTAAGCAAAGAGAAGAGAAGTACATAAGATTGAATTGTGTGGAACATTATAATATATCAACAAGTCAAATATGGGCATACAATTGTTTCATTTTAGTAAGCTTGGAAAGGGATGACGGTAGTGGACCACTAAGGCCAGCACTATCAATGTACCTGTAATTGAGAAATACAGAAACAATACACATTAGACAAGGAGCTGACTAATCCAAGCGAATAAACAACTGGCTTGGCAGAAGAAAATAGAGTTCCCAGAACACAGTAAACACGTACAGTTGCTCAAGTTTTGCCAGGTTTCCCAGTTCTGAAGGAAGCGATCCACTAAAACTGTTTGAGCTAAAGCTCCTACAAATACACAAAAAGTTCCAGGTTAGACATGCAAATTTTACAATCTAAAAGCTTGCAGGCTATCAGCATAGTTGCCGTTCAGACCAAAATTAACTCTAAATTTGTATGATAAAATTAAACCATAAAGCTATAAAAATTTATTTCTTACAGGACTATAAGATTTGTAAGGTTCCCGAGCTCCTTTGGTACAGATCCAGATAATGCGTTGATACCCAAACTCCTTATATGTTGAAGAGGTGAAGTGTGAGGTTAAATGCCAGGAAATAAATGTATTCAGTTGATGCAATCATGTTTTGATCTCTGAATCTCACATGTACTGCATATTGGTCAACTCCCCGATGAACGATGGTAAAGGCCCTGTTAAGTAATTTTGTGCTAAATTCCTGAAACAAAAACCGAAGCAGATATAAGAAATAATTGAACTTGGTGGTTTCAAGTAGTACAGTAGGGTACATAACCAATGTGGGTTTCAAGTTCATACAGATTGGTCAAGGCTGTGAGGTTCCGCAGCTCTTCTGGTATGGGACCCACCGCGTCCAAGGCGTAAATTTTCCTGCATCGAGGCATCCCATCAGCTAACAACTTGTCTACCTACCTACCAATCGCACTCATTGGTCTAAGGAACGAGCCGCCGCTGGAACTGGCATTCCATCGAACAGGTTGAGCCCGGGAGGGGGCACTTACAGCTTGGTGATGCGGCAGACGGAGGTGTTGCCGCCGGTGCAGACTTCGCACTTGATGGCCGGGTTGAAGTTGGGGTCGTTGTCGATGTCGGTATCGTCCGTGGCGGCGCCGGTGCAGGGGTCGCCGCTGATGTTCCATGACGTCCCCGCCTTCTGGCCGAGCTTGGCGAACACCGCGTTCAGCGCCGCCGCTGTGAGATAATCAGACAAACGACATATCAGAAAGCAAAATGAGTCCAGTCACACCGTCCGATGGTGATTCGACGGCCAACAAGCAGCAAGAGCTAGCAAATCATTGGCACTCAGTCAGCTGTTGCCTGCCAATGCCAGGATAGCTGGCTGATCCAAGAACGAACAGCTTGGGGAAAATCAGCAAACAATTCGGATTCAGGAAAGATGAATTCGAGCATGCTCACCGTCACCCGGATCCGTCCTTTTCCTCTGCTGAGCATGGGCAGCCGTCGCTAGAAGCAGCAGCGAGAGCGCGGCGCCATGGAGGAGCTGGATCCATCTCATCTCCTTCCCTCTACCTAGCTCCTTCCTTCCCTCGCTTCCTCTCTGTCTGCTCTTGCAGAGCCAGGAAGATAAAACCTCAGAAAGACAGAAGGGGACATGTCTACCCTCTGGGGCTCCTTAAGACATTATTCACGAGACGGCGACTGCCGACTGGATTGGAAGCTGCGCGCCCGTCTCTGCCACTGCCGCAGCCGTCACCACCCCACTGTCCACGATCATTTCGGTGAGGTTATTTTTTATATACATAAACAAGTATTAAAATGTTTGATTCTTCATGTTTTGAAAGTCTTGGTTGGAAGTTTTATCATCTTGTATTGTTTGTTTTTTGTGATGGATGCAAAGTATTTTAATTTTTAAAATTAAAAAATGGTCTATATAATTCAAAAAGTTCTCAATAAAACTCTCAGTCGTAGATGTAAGAATGAACTATGTATCTGTAAAGTTTCATGACAAAACTATTAATCGTAACCCAAAAAATAATGCAGAGAAAAATGCATTTTAAGTACTTTATTTTACATGCCACAGAAATGCAAAACTTTGTACTAAATTTAAATTTGTGCATATTACAAAACAATGCAAATGGTTGTTGCAATATGCTTGTGTAGTGGTGTGGGACAGTCTGCCGTCCTTTGGCCTACAACTTGCAAATTTTAAAACTGCTAGCTAGCTAGTTGCTATTTTAATGACCACACGATTAATTAAACGGAGAAAAATACCTCGACTTTATCCAACCGATTCAGACATTCTACCAACATCTTGCTCCCAATGCATTGAACCAGCCCATGCCGATGCAACCAGCTTATGCGTTGATGTGACTTGAGTAGATCTTCCAGGAATCAATGGTCGAGACTAACAACTTGCAAGAGAATTTTGAATAGCGTCAGCAACTCCGCGTCACCGATGTCTACGTACGTGCTCAGCTTTTAGATGTCAGTGTTTCCCTGAAAGAGAGCCGAAAGATCAATGTGGAGATCAGGTAGCCATCACCTGTATATGGTCCAGTCCAAAAGCTACTACTGGAGTAGAAATAAACTGTATGCTAAGGAAATTGCAAAGTTCAATATAGAGAGTCATTCTTCACAAGCAAACATGTGTTCATGACGAAGGCACGGACCTTCTTCAAACATCAAACTTTAAAGTCAAAAGCCAAAATTATTGCAAAATCTTATGCGCGTCCAAAGAGGCCAAAGAATTCACACGTACACACATAAATTTACCTGCTACTCCTAACTACTGCTACTATACAGTTTCATCGCCCATGTAGGCATGAACCCTAGCAACTGAAATCAAACTACACCACCGCAAAAACTGACTGAACGACACCATCCGTAAAAACTGGCTGTACCAACACCATTCTCACAAATCTGCAACACAACAAGCCGCCATCCACTGATCGATTGTCCACAAGAATCATATCAACGGCCTTCGTCAATGACAGAGCTCAGGAATGGCATAGAACCACGCGCCGAGTCCGCGCCCCTCGGTGCCGAGCTCGACTGCCCGCTGACATTGGAGCTCATGTAGCTGGTGTCGCCCCCACCCTTGATCTGCCACTCTGTAATGTAGCTGGGCTTGCTCACCACGTCAGGGGCCTCGATGTCGCCCGTCAGCATCGCCACCACCCTCGACATGGACGGACGCTGGTGGGGCGAGCCCTGGGTGCAGATCAGTGCCACCTTGATGGCCCGGAGCACCTCCTCACTGTTGAACTCCTCGAGTCGGGGGTCTAGCATGTCAAGAGGGTGGCCATCCTCGTACAGTTCCCAGACCTGAAAGCGTTGAGATGGTACACTTGGGTTAACTTGATTCGATCATGCTTCATTTCAGGAAATGATATTTTAACCAATAACAAAGAGATCACTAGAGCCTAGAGTTCCTCCCGGTGCTTACCCATTCGAAAATATAAACCTTGTCTTGGTCCACCTTAGTGTAATAATTAGGTCTTCCAGCTAAAGTCTCCAACACCACAACGCCAAACGCAAACACATCAACCTTCTCTGTCATATGGCCTCTCATGGCATACTCAGGAGCGAGATAACCACTTGACAAGAGAAAAATCGTCGTTAGCATACCTATAAAAAAATGTAAACATAAAGGTTGGCGAGATGGAAATGCACTTACAATGTGCCAGCAACTTTCGTGCTGACATGTGTCTCCTGGTCATCATAAAGTTTCGCGAGCCCGAAATCTGAGATCTTAGGATTGAGATTGGCATCAAGTAAGATATTGCTGGCCTTTATGTCCCTGTGCACAACACGGATGCTAGATTCTTCATGAAGATAGGCCAGACCTCTTGCAATGCCTAAGAATATCTCAAAACGTGTTGGCCAGTCTAGGTGTGACCTCCCTTTTCCTGCAAATGTAGGTTCACGTTTTTAGTTGTCTATACTAAGCCTGAATTTGCAGATTTGCAGTTGCATTAAATCAACAGAATTTGTACCAAACAGAGCACGGTCCAGGCTTCCATTCTCCAGGTACTCATAAACCAGTAATGGCTTATTGCCCTCAAGGCAGCAGCCATACAACTTCACTAGATTACGGTGTTGTACTCGAGATATAGTTTCTATTTCGGTCGCGAATTCCTTTTTCCCCTGATGAGATGCTTCAGACAGCTGCTTCACTGCCACGAACCTACCATCAGTTAACTTACCCTGCAAAAGTGACATTTTTCAACAATGCAAGCTCCAGGTAACACACTGTCAAACATTCTACTCTAGATAAACTGAGATAAATCCACCCTTTATTTTAGGAACTTTATCAACAAGTACATGCAGAAACTAAAAATACAAAATATAACAGGTATAAACAGGTCTGTCTTCTGAAGTTCTAATGTTCACTTGTACTACTAGATTAGGGGAACTTCCGGAGCAAAATTATTACAGAAAATTTAGAACTATAAGTACAAGATGAACTAACCTTATAGACCGACCCATATCCTCCTTGACCAAGAAGGTTATGAGAGCTGAAATTTTCAGTAGCTGACCTCAGTTCACTATAACTGAGGACATTAGGTCTTCCCACAATACTGTACAGCTCTGCAGATATAACAAGCTTACTTCGACTACTCCTTTGGTCACTAAGAATACAAAGTGGTTATATCACATACCTTCTTGCTCCAATGATAGTTTTCTCCTTTTCTGTATCCAGACAAAGATTACGGCAAGTGCTACCAATCCTAAAACTGCCACACCAACTATAACTCCCGCAATCACGCCTGTTTTACTGCCATTTTTCTTTTGCGCAGCATTACGCACCGTCGGAGTGAAATCTGACAAAAAGTTCACTTATTAGGAAAAATGTGATGCCAATAGAATCAGTATATTTCAAGTGAGGCTGAATTAAAGGTTCTACAATCCGTATAGTATCAGCCCTCATTTATAACGATGCTCTAGTACTTCTGTTCGCTTTTATTTAACTGCTCAGGACTGCATCGGCATAATTCAAAGTTTAATTTTCCAAACGTTAACTTGGAAAGTATATGGTTATCAGAATTAAAAAAAACTCTTTCAAGTCAAGGGATGTACTTGGTGTTGCACTCAAAGCTGAGATCGCAGGACCATAGTAGCCTTGCGAAGGAATGCAACAAGTGCCCTTGCCAGCCCAGAAGAGATGAATCTCAAGAAAGTTCTTGGTGACAGGAACAGTGTACTGCCTCCTAACTGCAGTGTAAGATTTCCCGCCTGCTGCCTTCTTTATGTCAAAGTTCTGCTCCTTACGCTCACCCTATACAAACAAAAAGAAGAAAAATATGAAAGGTTCATAAGATGATACTCTATCCGTTCCTTGATATAAGGTGCATAGTTTTCTATGAAAAATTTCAATATATATGGGGTTTATTGTGGGATTTCAGGTTTGCTATGCTGAATTAGAAGTCAATATGATTAGGAGAGAGATATTCCAAGATTTCCCTATTTTTCCTCTAGTCTTGCATCAATCATCTAGGGGTATTAAAATCTAAAAGCAATGAAATTTGCCCTTTTAGTCTGTGCGTTAATATTCGTGCAAGAAAACTATACACCTTATATCAAGTAATGGAGGGAGTAGTATTGTTTATAACTTAACAGCGAGAATCTACCTGGACATATATATCAAAAACCCTTCTACCTCTACTCTTCCAGGACTGGGTGTCTGGGAAGTCAAACTCTGCAAACTGACGTGTAACTGTGTAGTTTCCATTCTCAAGTCCAATACCAAAGTATCTTAAGGATGACGGCGACATCCTTGCATTCCGGAACAGTTCCGAATCAAGTGTATTCTGAAACTGCTGTGAACTGTAGATTATATAACTTCCAGTTGATGCCTGCATGAACCATCCAACGTTGCTAACACCCCATGTTAGTGCTCCTGTAACATTATATGATGCAGGTCCAAGACTGGCATCATCAGGGTCATACATAGAACCATCTGAGCCTGATACGGATTGACTACTACCACAGTCCACAGCAAACGAAGAAGCTGCAAACAAGTTATATCATTTGGTAAGACTGCAGTTGCAGGTCTATAGTTCGTCAACTAGGCATATGCTTAAGAATTGCAAAAGGCGGAAGTCTCACACTGTGGAGAACCAAGAAAACATGGTGTATCACGCTGAAGGCATTCCCACCCCTTAGGTAAAACACTGCAAATATAACAAAGTGACATTTTGAACCCAAAAGACGAACTGAGAGAACTTGCTAATCATACTTTGTGTCTTGAGGAGATATTATTAAAATATGGACGAACCTGTTGCTGGAACTATCTGTCGCGAAATTATTTGTGACCACATTCCTAAGTAGAATGAACAATAGGCAAGAAAAAAATTAGAAGGCGTCATTCATACTTCATAGCATATTTAGGGCTTCTTTGCTATACCAATATAATAATAAAGCTTAAGTTAGGTTTAAACAATTGGCTTGATTTAGAGGCTAATGTCTTAATTCACAAGCACTAGGAGCTGAGGGCATCTTACACAATTTGGCAAAAACTAAACAGATATATGCAGCAAAACTTATTCCATGTGTACACTATGAGCCTAATAAGTATGCTCAGAAGCCTAATTCAGACCAAACATGCCCTTAGTTGGGCTGGATTTGGTTCAACCAGTAATGGGATCTTCAAAACTTGGGACTTACAACTGTGAACTTTTAGCCCAAGAAGGAACGCTTCCTGAGAGCTGGTTGTAAGAAAAATCTCTACAAAATAATAGAATGAAAGCACCATTAGAAGTTACATAAACACCGCCCTGCTTTTATTGTGTAAATAAGATTGAACCACATTACATACAAGTTTTTAAGTGATGATCCTATTGAGCTTGGAAGGCTTCCTGAAAGGCTATTATTCCCAAGAAATCTAGTCACAACAGAATTTATAAAGATTAGCAAGAAGAATGATGAATGTCTTCCTTTAGTAGAAATACACTTTGCAAGTCAAGAGAGTCCATACAAGAAGGTGAGTGAGCTCAAATTCAACAAGGTTTGTGGTACTTGTCCTGTGATATTATTGAAACTCAAATCCCTATAATAATAATAACAAACGAGAAGGAAAAGATGTCAGCAGCCAATATATAATCCATAGCAACGCATTTAAGTATCTTGCACAAAAGGCACTCGGCTCTAGTTTATTGTCGCAATAATATGCTTACAGTAAGCTTAAACTCGTGAATTTTGAAAAGTCTACTGATGCGAGATTATCAGATATCCTACAGTTCCTCAAAACCCTGCAAAAAAAACATATTAATGTTTTAGGATTGAACAACTTGGCGATTTACAACTGTAGTTTGAGCAATCAACTGAATGACAAGTTATGCATACAGGATGTCCAAAGATGTCAGATTACTGAGGAACGCCAATGAAGAAGAGCTCCCATTATATATATCACCAATTCGTCTGCAACACAGAAGTAGATTATTATTTTTTCCTGCTGCAACGTTCGCATTTAAGAATGACATTTACTCTCTCCGTTTTTAAATATAAGATGTTTTAGGTTTGTGAAGCAAGTGTATCTAGACAGCTTTTAATGTGTAGGTTCACTCGAATATACACACTAAAAGCTGTCTAGATACATTTACTTCATAAACCTAAAACATCTTATATTTAAAAACGGAGGGAGTAGGTCTTATCACCAATTATAGGCACTTACAAGGTTGTCAATTGGCCAAGATTGGAAAGAGTAGCTGGAATTGGGCCTTCAAAAGAATTGCCTTGTAACCTCCTACAATTGCATAGTTCTAGTTATTCATTTTAAAGCATCATTTCCTGACTAATGCAGTAACCTATTAGTGAAATAACAAATATCTCTATCCTTTGGGGGGGAAAAAGAAAGTGGATTTATGCAGCTTTAAGTACACCTTGTTTCTGAAGAAAAGATAGTATTTAAAGTAATTCAATGCTTATTGATACTATCTCCTTATCTGAAACTAGCAACCATCTATGGATAGTGGGGGGAAAATGAAACGTTTATCGAGTACTGAGCTAGACCTTAAATGGATTGTTTCTTAAGAGGCCACATTCGACACAGATTCAGCATGATCAAGACAGGCTATAGGAACTAAAAATGCTATATCTCTGGCCCCAAAACTGTTATCCCACTTCCACCCCAATGTAGGTTTGCTCAAATTAAATCCCAGCTTGTACATAACTACAGCCAAATGCACAAATATTCTTTCAAACCTCCCTGTAAAAAAGTAATATTATTTTAAATTGTGTAAAACAACCTATCCATAATATTTGCAATATTTTTTATTTCTACAGAGAATTGCTATGGCTGAGGTAGATAGCCATCTTACAACTCTATTAAATTCCAGCTCCCAATATAATCTGGTATCTGCCCAGTAAAATCATTATCTGAAGCCCACCTAAACAAAGAGAAAAAAAGCACATGAGATTTTGGATTGCGTGTAACATTACAATATCAACAACACGTCAACTATAGGCATACAATTTTTGCAATTCCGTAAGCTTGGAAAGTGATGACGGTAGTGGACCACTAAGGCCAGCACTGTCAATGTACCTGTAATTGAGGAACAAAAAAAACAGCACACATTAGACATTGAGCTGACTGAAAAAAACTATTGGCTTGGCAGAAGAAAAAAACCTAGACCGTAGATTTCAGTAAATACATACAGTAGCTGAAGTTTTGCTAGGTTTCCCAGTTCTGAAGGAAGCGAGCCACTAAAATTGTTTGAGCTGATGCTCCTAAAAATACAACAAAAATTCCAGGTCAGACAGGCAAACTTTATATTCTAAAAAGCCTGAAGGCTATCAGCAAAGTTACTATTCAAACCAAACTTAACTCTAAAGTTTTATGCTAAATACAATCATAAAGTTAGAGCAATTTATTTCTTACAGTGATACAAGATTGGTAAGGTTCCCAAGCTCCTTTGGTAAAGGTCCAGATAACGCATTGATGCCGAGAGACCTTATATGTTCAAGAGAGAACACGTGAGACTAAATACAAATATTGGGAGAAAAAAAGCCTTTATTCATCTCAGGGATTCATAATTAGAGTTCTGAATCTCACATGTACTGCATCGCAGTCAACTCCCCGATAAACGATGGTAAAGGCCCTGTTAAGTAATTTTGCCCCAGATCCCTGAAACAACATCGAATCAGATACAGTAATGCCTGAACTTGGTGTGAGATTGGAATGCTATTATACAAAAATAAAATCGGTTTAAAGTTAGCATCAGCAGAGTATATAAGAAATAATGCGGTTTTAAGTTCATACAGATTGGTCAAGGCTGTGAGGTTCCAAAGCTCTTCCGGTATCGGTCCGACGACATCCAAGGCGTATATTTTCCTGCATCACAAGTGTCTCGTCAGCTGCGGCATTCCGTCGAGCACGCTGTGGGCGCGGAGGGGTAAGAGAGGTACTAGCGCGGGCGGGCACTTACAGCCTGGTGATGCGGCAGACGGAGGTGTTGCCGGTGCCGGTGCAGAGTTCGCACTTGATGGCCGGGTTGAAGGGCGGGTTGTTGTCTATGTTGGTGTTGTCGGTGGCGGCGCCGGTGCAGGGGTCGCCGCTGATGTTCCATGACGACAACGCCTTCTGGCCGAGCTTGGCGAACACCGCGTTCAGCGCCGCCGCTGCGAGACAAAGAGCCGGGTCAAAAAAGAAAACTTCCACGTGGCAGCTCAACTGGACGTACGATGGGGATCCGACGGGCGGTAGGCAGCTGCCAGACTAGAAGAAAAGAAGCCGCGAGTGTGCCCAGCCAAAGGAACCGGACATGGTTTCTGACTTTTCTGTTCGAGGAGCAAAAGTCAGACAGAGACGTCGACGCTCGATTGACCTCCCGACGCCGATGGTGACATCCCGGACGCGATGGTTTCTTGGAACGGCGAGATCATGCGTTCATACTTGGCTATGGGAACGAACTGAGGATGAGCCATGGAGACGATTGTAGAAAATTCAGGAGAAACAACAAGCAGGAGCAGGCATGCAGACGAAACAGAGAGGTTCTCGTGGCTTTCATTTCATCAGCAGCAGTTGATAGAAGAACATAGCAAAACAGAGGCAGATCATTGGCGTTCCATCGCTCGGGCAGCGAGAACCAGTTGGCGATGGTTCAGCTTCAGCAGCAACAGCGTGGGGGAAACCAGCACTTTTGAGATTCAGGAAAGACGAAAATGAAGCATGCTCACCGTCACCCGGATCGGTCCTCGCCGTCTGCTGAGCATGGGCGACCGCTGCAAGAAGCAGGAGCGAGAGCGCCGCGCCATGGGGGAGCCGCCTCATCTGCACTCCGTCTCTTGCTCAGTCGTTTGTCTGTCTTGCTCTAGCTTGGCCTCTTGCGTCTTGGGAGGTAGAAAGAATAGAGGTGAGCGATGGGAGCCTGGACATTATGAAGATTAAACTTGGGAAAGGGACATGTGTACGGTGGGGCTACTGGAGGAGGATCGATTGACCAGGTACAGGCAGCCGTACAAGCTTACGACGCAACTTGATTCTTCATCCTCGAGCCGAGAACAACTCCATTGGCTAGCTGATCGACCACGTGTGTAGTCTCCGGCTATAAAATTAGTACGGTTTCAGATGTTGGACTGGAATCAGATGCATGGCAGCCGCCGTCAAGCCCCACATGCGCTATATATTGGACCGTTGCAGACAAGAGGGTAGGAAGGAAGGTTGCCAAGCAGGACCAGAAAATGTCCCATATATCTTGGCTTGTTTTGATTTTCTTTCGACTTATCCTCGTTGATTTCTTGTTTCCTTGTGAGCACGCGCGCGTGTCTGCTTGGACGCGTTCTTCGCAAGGCAGGAAGGATCTTGGTTGACTTCTTTTTGTGGCTAATAACTGGGAGACAGACAGGTGCGGGCAAAGCTGCCGCTGAGTGCATGCATGCACAATCTACTGCGTCATAATTGCTAAATCCGAATAATCAAAGATATTTTTCTATGGTGTTAATCCGATTGTCTAATTAATATCAAACAATTACCACAATAATAATTCATAATTAGCTGGTAATTTTTGAAGTGTTTGAAGTAGAGAAGGTCTATTCATGTGTTTTTGAGAGAAATTATTCGGGAGAGGAAAGTGAAACCATATTTCAAGTGAGGCTACTACAAGAAATGTGTTGACTAGTGACATTTTCTTAGTGATCTTGAAGATAAGTGTCATAAATCTGTGACGATTTTGCACCAGATAAGTGTCATAATTGAGGAGGCCAAAAGACTTAAGAATTACAACAATTTCAACCAGGAACATCATAATCTAGTGGGCACAAAATCGTCATAACCTATACCATGCGGTTTACGGCCTTATCTTAAGCTGTTTACGGCAAAAATAGATCGTTATGATCACTAATTTAAGATACGTTGAAATGACTGGACTGCCACCTCAATTGTTTCGCTTATGTGTCGACTCTCGTGTTAATTTATTCTGACATGTCGTCTCCATGTTTAGTTGTGGGACCCACATGTCATACACTGACATGCGCTCAGCCACCACGCCACCACTTCATTTGTGTCCTACTACCGCACGGGCCCTAAATAAACCATACCACACGTTGTTGGTTTGGTGCCCGTCAGAGATCATCTCTGACCCAACATGCCCTAACAGGCACAAAACCAATAGGGGTTTAAGCGCAACATCATATTTTATATTAGTGCCAGCTCGGGATTGAGGGATTTGCATAGAGAGAGGAGATTCATGTGAGGATAGAGAATGGAGGAGAAGATTACCATGACGCTAATGTAAAAAAAAACTAAATTGGACAAGGAGGCCGAGAGACTGGTTTACCCATTTTCGAGGGGTTAAAAAAGCACAACATACCATCACCACCAATTCCAAACAAAATAGGATAGATTTGCCCCATGCTTAGGGGGACTTGTGTGTAATTATAAGTTTGTAGAGAGTCTAACTGAATCTTGTGTACTGAAAGAAAGAATGAGTGAAAAACCAACTCAGCTCCGTGAAGAAGAAGAGAATTGCCCAGTTAATTTACAGAAAACCGGGCTAAAACCGATACAAACAGACCCAACCAAACAACTCACAAAGCAAGAAAACCTCACACTGGACAACCTGACAAACTCTCCCAACACACAACAACCACTACCTCCGACTCTTGCACGACACAACAAATTCTCAAAGAGAACACCTCAAGCCTTTGACAACAAGTAACGAGCAACACCAAAGCCATAGAACGACCTAAACCGGGGACAAGCCGAGAAACCAAAGATCACCGATCAAGCAATTGCGAGTGCCTTCCCTATGTCACCAATCTTCTTTTTTTTGCACCCGTGTTCATATGCAACCCCATGAAAAGTAAACTCAAAATAAGTTATAAAAAAATCTGATTTTTTCTACAACAACCTTGTTCAAATGTTCTACTTACGTGCAAATTTTCTTAATGAATTGACATTCTTGGTGCTCTGTAAAAAATAGTGCTCTAAAATGACTTTAAAGTAATCTTTTTAGAGCATCGATATTGTTTTTTTTATAGAGCACCAGGAATGATGTCATTTCTTCAAGAAACTTTTGCGCACACATAACACTAGAACATGTTTGTTATTACCAACAAAATTATATTTTTTATTTGTTTTTTTACTATTTTTAGCTTACTGCTCATGAGAGTGCACTGCATATGAGCTCGAGAGCCAAAACTCCATTCTCAGAAATGAGAAGAAAGTGTGAGGGATTGAAGCCTCGGACGACCAAACTCTCCTCTCTCGCATGGATTCTAGGCTTCTAGCGATATGACTGATGTGAGTGCCTGAGTCATTAATGAGATATGAGGGTTTCTTTTCTCGACCAAGATTTTTGAAATTTCGCCGAAAACCAGTTCTACCGGTGGCCACAGGTATTTCCTAATTTAGAACGAAATTTTCCGGTATTCAAACAATATGTTTAAATTTTAAGAATTTTGATAAATTTTGAACCAATTTAGAACTTTATTTGACAAATATCGGTCGGTATTTACCGGTATTTCGGTCGGTATTTCCGGTATTTCCAAAAATCGGATTTCTCGCTGCCTACCGGTATTTTTTCCCAAACAAGAAAAAATTCCTAGCTAGTTTCTAGGTTTAGATTGTAAAAATTCCTAATGGTATCCAACGCAAATGCAAGATTGTTCAAAAAAAATGCCAATGGAAGTATGAACCTAGCAAACGAAATCAAACCTACATTCACGAAAACTGTTTGTGCTTAGAGCCTTAGACCATCCCAAACCGCATGTGCTCTCAACAAAATCTGTACTACAAGTCATCGTGAGCCGATCGAATGACCACGCGAATCACATCAACGGCCTTCGTAGATGACAGAGACGGAGCTAAGGACCTGCGACGAGCCGCGATCCGAGTCCGGGGCCCCTGGCGCCGAGCTCGACTGCCCACTGACTTCAGAGCTCATGTAGCTGGTGTCACCGCCGCCCTTGATCTGCCACTCCGTGATGTAGCTGGGCTTCGTCACCACGTTGGGCGCCTCGACGTCGCCCGTCAGCATTGCCACCACCCTTGACATGGAAGGACGCTGGTGGGGCGAGCCCTGGGTACAGACTAGCGCCACCTTGATGGCCCGGAGCACCTCCTCGCTGTTGAACTCTTCAAGCCGGGGGTCAAGCATGTCCAGAGGGTGGTTGTTCTCGTACAGTTCCCAGACCTGAAAGTAGTGAGATGGTACAGGTTAAGTTGTTTCGGCGATGTTTTGTTCCAGGAAACGATCTTTTCACCAATAACAAAGAGATCACTAGGGGGCTAGGGTTCCTCAGTGAGCTTACCCATTCGAAAATATAAACCTTGTCTTGGTCCACCTTAGTGTCATAATTAGGTCTTCCAGCTAAAGTCTCCAACACCACAACACCAAACGCAAACACATCAACCTTCTCTGTCATATGGCCTCTCATGGCATACTCAGGTGCGAGATAACCACTTGACAAATGAGAGGAATCGCCATTAGCATACTTATAGGAAACAACATGAATGTAAAGATCGGCAACATGGAAAAGCACTTACAATGTACCAGCAACTTTCGTGCTGACATGTGTAACCTTGTCATCGTAAAGTCTCGCAAGCCCGAAATCTGAGATCTTAGGATTGAGATTGGCATCAAGTAAGATATTGCTGGCCTTTATGTCCCTATGCACAACACGGATGCTGGATTCTTCATGAAGATAGGTCAGACCTCTTGCAATGCCTAAGCATATCTCAAAACGGGTTGGCCAGTCTAGGTGTGACGTCCCTTTTCCTGCAAATGTAGGTTTAACTTTTTAGTTGTCTATACTAGGTCTGGCAGATTTGCAGCTGTGTCAATCAACAGAGTTTGTACCAAAGAGAGCATTGTCCAGGCTCCCATTCTCCAGGTACTCATAAACCAGCAATGGCTTATTGCCCTCAAGGCAGCAACCATACAGCTTCACGAGATTACGGTGTTGCACTCGAGATATAGTTTCTATTTCTGTTGCAAATTCCTTTTTCCCCTGATGAGATGCTTCAGACAGCTGCTTCACTGCCACGAACCTACCATCAGTTAACTTTCCCTGCAAAAAGGCAGCAATTTTCAACAACGGGTTTCAGGTAAGACATTGTCATCATTCGCTCCAGATACACTGAAATATATTCCCACCTCATTTCAGGAATTTTATCAACATGCACATGCAGAACAAAAAATAAAAAATATGGCCTGCATAAACAGGTCTGTCTTTTGAAGCTCTAATGTTTACTTATACTACTAGCTTACCGGAAGCTCCTTCCGGGTTTTAAAGAAAAATCAAGACTATAAGTACAGAATGAACTAACCTTATAGACCGACCCATATCCTCCTTGACCAAGAAGGTTATTAGAACTGAAATTTTCAGTAGCTGACCTCAGTTCACTATAGCTGAGGACATTAGGTCTTCCCACAATACTGTACAGCTCTGAAAGACATCACAGAAGATATAACAAACTTACTTCGACTACTCCTTTGCTCAGTTAGAATAGAAAGTGACCTAGTAATATCCCATACCTTCTTGCTCCAGTGATAGTTTTCTCCTTTTCTGTATCCAAACAAACATTCCTGCAAGTGCTACCAATACTAAAACTGCCACACCAACTATAACTCCCACAATCACACCTGTTTTACTACCACTCTTCTTTTGTGCAGCATTAAGGACCGTAGGGGTGAAATCTGCAGAAAGTTCACTTATTAGGAAAAAAGTGATGCCAATAGAATTAGTTTATATCAAGTGAGGTTGAATTAAAGGTTCTACTATCCTTATAGTATCAGCCCTCATTTTTATAATAATATCTAGTACTTTTGTTCGCTTTTATTTAACTGCTCAGGACTGCATCGGCATAATTCAAAATTTAATTCTCCAAAAGTTAACTTTGGAAAATATATGGTTGTCACAATGAAAACCACTATTTCAAGTCAAGGGATATACTTGGTGTTGCACTCAAAGCTGAGATCGCAGGACCATAGTAGCCTTGCGAAGGAATGCAGCAAGTGCCCTTGCCAGCCCAGAAGAGATGAATCTCAAGAAAGTTCTTGGTGACAGGAACAGTGTACTGCCTCCTAACTGCAGTGTAAGATTTCCCGCCTGCTGCCTTCTTTATGTCAAAGTTCTGCTCCTTACGCTCACCCTACACAAACAGAAGAAAAATATGACTAGCTTATAAGCTAATAGTATTGTTTATCACTTAACAGCGAGAACCTACCTGGACATATATATCGAAAACCCTTCTACCTCTGCTCTTCCAAGACTGTGCGTCTGGGAAGTCAAACTCTGCAAACTGAAGTGTAACTGTATAGTTTCCATTCTCAAGTCCTATTCCAAAGTATCGTAAGGATGACGGCGACATCCTTGCATTCCGGAAGAGCTCTGAATCGAGTGTATTCTGGAACTGCTGTGAACTGTAGATTATATAACTTCCATTTGATGCATCCATGAATCTTCCGACATTGCTAACAGCCCATGTTGGTGCTCCTGTAACATTATATGATGCAGGTCCAAGACTGGCATCATCAGGGTCATACACAGAACCATCTGAACCTGATATGGATCGATAACTACCAGAGTCCACAGCAAAGGAAGAAGCTGCAAGCAAGTTAAATTATTTAATAGTGGTATTAGTTTAGTATAACTGCAGTTCCAGGTTTACAGTTCCTCAAGTAGGCATATGCTTAATAAAACTGAAAAAGGCAGAAGCCTCACACTGTGGAGAACCAAGAAAACATGGTGTATCGCGCTGAAGGCATGCCCACCCCGCAGGCAAGACACTGCAAATGTAACAGAGTGACATTATAAACACAAAATACAAGCTGAGAGAGCTTGGTCGTGAGGAGATATTATTAAAACATGGACGAACCTGTTGCTGGAACTATCCGCCGTGAAGTTGTTACTCACCAGATTCCTAAGAGAATGAGCAATAATTAGATGGCATTGTTCATACTATTTAGGGCTTCTTTGCTATAGCTTAAATAGTACTCCCTCCGATCGGAAATAACTGTCGGTGATTTTGTACTAGCTTAGTACAAAATTTGTACTAAGTCACCGACACTTATTTCCGATCGGAGGGAGTACAACTTTAGTGAGGCTGAAATAACTGGCTCGATTAGTGCTAGGCTGTAAGATTGGTGTCTAACTTCACAAACAATAGGCATCCTACACAATTTTATAAATTGCTTATCCAATAGATGCACCAAAACAGACTTTTATAATTATCAAATATGATTCTTGCTTATTTCATGAGTACACTATGAGCATAAGAAGCCTTGATTGGGCTGGATTTGGTTCAGACAGTTATGGGTGTTTCAGAACTTGGAAACTTACAATTGTGAATTTTTAGCCCATGAAGGAACTCTTCCTGATAGCTGGTTGTAAGAAAAATCTCTACATAATAAGAATATGAAAGCACCATTAGAAATTAAATAAACAACTTCATGCTTTTATTGTGTAATACTGTAAATTGCATACAAATTTTTAAGTGAAGATCTTATTGAGCTCGGAAGGCTTCCTGAAAGGCTATTGTTCCCAAGAAATCTAGTCACAATAAAATTTATAAAGATTAGCTAAAAGAATTCTGAAAGTTTTCCTTCGACAGAAATACACTTTGCAAGTAAAGAGAGTCCATACAAGAAGCTGAGTGAGCTCAGGTTCAACAAAGTTTGTGGTACTTGGCCTGTGATATTGTTGAAACTCAAATCCCTGTAAAAAAGCAAGACAAAAGATGTCATACACCAATATACAAGCCATCAAGTATCTTGCATAAAAGGCACTTGGCTGTAGTTTATTTTCGAAATAATAGGCTTACAATAAATTTAAACTCGTAAAGTTCGAAAAGTCTATTGATACAAGCCTATCAGATATCCTACAGTTCCTCAAAACCCTGCACAAAAAACATAATACAAGCTTTAGGATAGCAACTCCGTGAATTACAACAAATTGTAACTGTGAGCCAATGTGAATAACAAGTTATGCATACAGGGTGTTCAGAGATGTCATATTAGTGATGAATGCCAGTGAAGAAGAACTTCCATTTACTATATCACCAATTCGTCTGCACAACAGAAGTATATTATTAGATTTTCCTGCTGCAACCTTGACATTTAAGAATGACACTCAGCTCTTATCACTGGCAATGGGCACTTACAAGCTTGTCAATTGGCCAAGCTTGGAAAGAGTAGCTGGAAGCGGACCTTGAAAAGAATTGCCTTGAAACCTCCTACAATTCCATAGCTCTAGTTAGTCATTTAAAGAATCACCTTCTTGGCATATGCAGCAACCTAGTAGTGAAAGAGGAGAGAGATCTATCCTTCCGAAAACAAAAGAAAGTGAATCTATGCAACTAAAAGTACAACTTATTATTGAAGAAAATAAAGAGTATTTCTAGTAATTCAATGCTTACTGATACTATCACTCTATCTGAAACTAGCAATCATAAGTTTGGATAGTGAGGGAAGAAAGATGCACAATGCTTACAAATACTCATCTTGCATTTAAGACCTTAAATGGATTGTTTCTTAAGATGCCACAAGCGGAAATCAGCATGGTCAATATAGGCTCTACGACCTAGTAAATGCTATCTCCGGGACATAAACAGTTACCTATTTAAAATGAATCTCCCACTTCCACGCCAACTTAGGTTTTGCATGATCTAAAACTTACCTTGTATATAACTATAGCAAACTGCACAAATATTCTTTCAAAGCTCCTTGCAATAAATATTCTTTGAAATTTGTAAACAACATATCCCATATTATTTGCAAGTTGCAACAATTTCATTATTTTACAGAATTACTATTACTGAGATCAATAGCAATCTTACAGCTCTGTTAAATTACTCCAGCTCCCAATATAATCAGGTATTCGCCCAGTAAAATCATTATCTGATGCCCACCTAAACATAGAGAAGAAAACTACATAAGATTGAATGGCGTAGAACATTAGAATGTCAACAACACATTAACTATAGACATACAATGTCTTCATCTTCGTGAGCTTGGAAAGTGATGATGGTAGTGGACCAGTAAGGCCAGCACTGTCAATGTACCTGTTATTGAGAAATACAGAAACGGCACAAATTAGACATGGATCTGACTAGTCCATGCGAAAAGATTACTGGCTTGGCAGATAAAAAATTGATTCCTGAGAATTCAGTAGATACGTACAGTTGCTCAAGTTTTGCCAGGTTTCCCAGTTCCGAAGGAAGCGACCCACTAAAATTGTTTGAGCTAATGCTCCTATAAACACCAAATAAATTCAGGTTAGACATGTAAAATTATATTCTAAAAAGCATGAAGCCTAGTATGCATAGTTACCATTCAAACTGAATTTAACTCTAAATTTTTAGGATAAAATACAATCAAAGTAAAAATCCTTACAGTGATACAAGATTGGAAAGGTTCCCGAGCTGCTTTGGCACAGGTCCAGAAAACGCGTTGATGCCAAGAGACCTTATATGTTCAAGAGAGAAATGAGATACTAAATGCAAACATCGCAAGGAAACAAAAATGCCTTTATTTCGCCTCATGGATTCATGATTAGAGAGTTCTGAATCTCACATGTACTGCATCGCAGTCAACTTCCCAATAGACGATGGTAAAGGCCCAGTTAAGTAATTTTGCCCTAAATCCCTGAAACAACATTGAATCAGAAACGAATTTGGCGAGAGACTGCAATATTATACAGTGTTGCAGTGTGAAAGTTGGGAGTCCATACAGATTGGTCAAAGCTGTGAGGTTCCACAGCTCTTCCGGTATCGGGCCGACTGCGTCCAACGCGTATATTTTGCTGCATCATAGGTGTCCCGTCAGGTGTGTAATTCGGTCGAACACCCTGTGCGCGCGGGAGCGGGGGCACTTACAGCCTGGTGACGCGGCAGACGGAGGCGTTGCCGGTGCCGGTGCAGAGTTCGCATTTGATGGCCGGGTTGAAGGGCGGGTTGTTGTCTATGTTGGTGTTGTCGGTGGCGGCGCCGGTGCAGGGGTCGCCGCTGATGTTCCATGTCGACAGAGCCTTCTGGCCGAGCTTGGCGAACACCGCGTTCAGCGCCGCCGCTGCGAGACAAAACAAAAAACTGGGTCAAAAAGAGAAAATGGACATCCGCGTTGCTGCACAGCCGTAAGATGGGAATCCGACGGCCGAGAAGCAGTAGAACAAAAGTCAACCGCCGAAATATCAGACATCGACGTGCCTCGATTGACCTTCCGATAGAGACATTCGGATCGAGCTGGTTTCTTGGACAAAACGAGATCATGTGTTCATACTTGCTTGCAGGTGATGGGGAATTGGGAATGAAGAACTGAGCCGAGAGCCGAATGAGAAGAAGCAAATAGAGCAAAACAGAGGTGAAAACGGAGCTGGTGATGATCATTCAGGAGCGAACAGCGTGGGAAAACCAGCACCTAGGAAGGAGATCCAGGGACAGTGAGGACGAAATTAGGCATGCTCACCGTCGGATGGATCGGTCCTCCTCCTTGGCGCCGCCCGCTGAGCGTGGGCAACCGCCGCAAGAAGCAGCAGCGAGAGCGCCGCGCCATGGAGGATCAGCTGCCTCATCTCCTAGCTCTAGCTCTGTATGTCTGCTCTAGCTCAGCCCGTTGTGACTCTGTGAGCGACAATAAGAAGATATATAAACCCCAGAAAGGGGCGTGCGTATGGTGGGGCTCCTGGAGCTGGAGGCATGAGGATCGATCCATACATGTAGGGAAGTCAGACGTACTAGGTTACTCGTTCCCAAGTGGAACACCTAGATAAAGGCCACTTGATCAACTAGCACGATAACTGACACAGTGGTCGGTTATCTCCTAATAGTGGAACCTGGAGCTATGCTTCGTTTAGAAAGATAAGTTTGATAACTGGGAGGGCCGGGATGATAAGAAAGATGATAACGGCAACTCCAAGAGCACCCCTCAAAACTTGTCCGCTTTGACATCTTCACTTTTCTTCATACTTCGTTTCAAAAACAAATTCTTCATACTAGAAGTTTATTTGATCAGAAGACACTCTTTCTTTGCCGCCAAGCGTTGTTCGATACTCTGAGGCGGTGACATGCGAGAACAAGATCTGCATTCGCCATTCAAGCGAAGCTGGCTGTCGTACGTTGACACCGGAGCAAGAGCGTTCGAGGGTTGAGGACCCACCTCTTCAAGCAACGATGGAAGCCTCCGAGCTAGAGAAGCTTGGATGGTGGCCAAATCTGGGCTCGGCACTCCACACGTCCCACATGAAGGCACAGCCGGCAACTCGACATGCGGCATGGTGCTACTACTCGACATGCGGCACATGGTACTACTTGCGGTGACGTCACCGTGAGAGGCTCGTGCAACAGGGCGGTACCTACGTGGCTACCGGCGACAGTGACCGAGCTGATAGTCCTCATCAACCCCGACTCGAACGAGGAGCAGAAATCCTAGTTTCTAGGTTTAAAAAATTATTTAATTTAGCTATTTTTAGTTAGATTTTTGTAAAAATATGCTTCATTTCAACCATTTGTATAATTACCATTATTCCAAAAAAATTGGTAAAAAAAGAAAATCGGATGTCGGCCAGACAAAATGTGTCGTCCCTTTGGATACCCCGCGAACATAAGACATTCAGAGCCGTGACACCTCCAAACTGAATAAGACGGACACATTACATTTTCAATTTGCATCGGCCGTTCAAGTTGCCATTAGACTCCCCGAAGTTGCCCAAAGTTTAGAAAGGACATGGGTATGTGTGCCGGAGTTGCCCCGAAGTTCACAAAGGGACGTGTGGGTATCAATCAGGGTATGCGTGCTGGGGCTCCTGGAGGCATGTTGACATGACGACTTGACGAGCATCGATGGATACGTCATGTAGCCCTCCAGCCAGGTACAGTCAACTCGTACAAGGTTATGATCGAGAACCAACTTGGCTGCTCGTTCCCAAGTGGAACCACCAGATTAGGTGCCACTTGATCACCTTAATTAGCCCCAAAACCATGTGGCTTGGGGTATAATGCCGGATGTTGGATTGGAATTGGATGTCCTCTGCAAAGTCAAGTCTTCGCGACTGTGCAGCCGCCGCAACCCCCACATGCCCACATGCTTGTCCGTTGCGGAAGGTCGCCAAGCTGGACGGGCGGGCGTACATCTTTGACATTTCACTTCACAACGAGAAAATGCATCGTCCTTGCTTGTTTTTCCTTTTGGACTCATCCGCGTTGATCTTTTCGTGTGTGTGTGTGTGTGTGTGTGTGTGTGTGTGCGCGCGTGTTGGACGAGTTCTTCGTGGGACAGGAAGGATCTTAATACCAGTTGACCTCTTTTGTTGTGAACTTATATATTGGGAAAGGCGCTGGCGTAACATGGATGGAAATGGATGTAACGGAGCTAGCCCACATTGTCTGAACGTCCACTTGGAGTAATAATGCCGACACACTAATTCATGTTTTAGTGGGGGCGTAAACGATAAGGATGAGTGATGGTTTGGTTGCGGCCATGATTTTGATAGCCGGTTCTTGTTTCGGCGTGTTTGACGGGCCTTTGCGTTGGTCTTTCTCTGCCGTGAAGGCAAAGTTGCGGTTACGTTTGGACCTGTGACGACGATGGCCTATGCCGGATGGTCCGGTTGTGATGGTCTTCTTTGATGCGAGTCTTGCATATTTCCTCTTCAGGGCTCATTGTCAGAATCGGAGTTGTCCTGTATAAAGAGTCATATGTTTGGCATAGGCCGACGCGGGCTTCATGAGGCTGCTGTGGCGAGCTCTTTCTTGGTGTTGTTCTTCGGTGAAGTCGAAGTCGCTGGCTCATGAAGGAGTGATGACGATGACGCTGGTCGGCAACCTCGAAGTAACGCTCATATGAAGTGGTGTTTGCGTCTGGTAGCCAAGGTGACTGTGTGTCCTCGCAGCGATCACGTTCCACGATGGTCATTGAGGGTGTTTGAATTGGTTTTTGGCCGATTTCCTAATAATTAAATGACCAACTCTCTTTTCCTTCCTTAATTAATGAACATGGCAAATATTTTTGCCTCATTAAAAAACAATAAGGATATTTTTTTGCTCCAAATCGCATGCCTATTCTCGTTTCCGAAGATATTATGTACTTTTATATATAGGAACCCGTAAAATGTTGGGGGTGCCGAGCAGCCCTCCGGCAACATGAAGGCCGGATAGAACGAGACGAACTTGACAAAAATTGAGACACAAGTATTTGCAGCGACATACGCCTCGGCGACGAGCGCCTCACCAACGAACGGCTTATCTTTTACTTTTAAACTGGACATATATCCATATCAGCACATATGGGAGACTATCTTATCTAAAGACTGACTCCGGCTACTGCTCTCGTCCGTTCATCGGACATACTGATTACATGGCTATATATAGCCTCACACGCGCAGCATGCAACCACTACCCATACGCGCACTCACGCACTAACTCCACTTAATCCATGCACGGGCTAGCTAACAAACTCCACTAAGCTAGTAGCTAACAACCTGGTCCTGGTCTTGCGGCACTCACAGCACGGACGGAGCTCCAGCAACGCAGGCCATGCTTGCCGTTTCTCCAACCGCGATCACACGCGGCAACGGTCAGCTAGCACACTGATCGGACGTCCAAACTTCACTGCCTCTAGCTACATGAAGAGTAGTAAAACTAAAACTAAATGCAGATGCAGTCATGCAGATACATGAAATAAGATTAACGGGCTAATATGAAAAAGATTAGGTAAAACCGAGGCCGACGAGGACCAGCCTTTGGTATGGTCATTGGGTGCGCGAGAGCGACCTAACCATTGGGCTACTACTCCATTCTCGCTTCTTAGGTTAACTACTCTCTTCGTTTTAAATTATCCTGTATTCTAGATTTAGTTAAAGTTAAACTGGCAATGCACTGAATCGCTTAATGTGCCTTGTTGTCGCCAAAAAAAAAAAAACGCCTCGCTCCGTCCCCCGCGGGCGGAGTCGGGGTGACAGAACCCTAGCCGCCGCGCCGCCCCATCCCCTTCCTCCTCCCCCACCGCCGCCGTCGGCGCAGGCCGCCGGGCAAAGCCCGCGCGGTGCCGACGGCGGCGGCCCTGCCTCTTCCCGCACGCCTGGCAAGGAGGCGCGGGGCTCTCCCCTGCCGGCGGCGGTGCCCTCCGGTCGACTCTGTTCCGGCGACGGCGGCGCTCTGCAGGGGCGCAGCTCGGGGTGGCCAGAGGTTGACGAAGCCGCCGCTTGGCGGTGGGTGGCGCGGTGGCGCTGTGGCGGCGTCCTCCCGGCCCGGATCTAGCCCTTCGGGCCTCATCTGGGTCTGGGCGGGCCAGGTCTGCGGTGCTGTACCAGCTCCGGCGGCCGGAGAGGCGGCTCGGGCTGGGAATGGCCGGACGGCGGCGTGCCTACTGCAGCGCGGCGATGGGAGCTTCACGAGCCCGCGGGCTCGGCCGGGCCAGGAGGGTCTGGTCTGCTCCTGTTGCTGCGTCCGATCGGTAACCGCCATTGGCAGAGGAGGTCGTGCCCTCCCGCGTGTCCGCTGTTCAGCCGTTCCTTGTTCCCGGATGCCCATCTTTGTTCCCGTCGGTCTCATTACTTTGGTCACGGTGAGACGGCGGTGATGATTGCAAGATTGTGGTGGCGCGAGCTGGTGGGCGACGAGTTTGGTGGAGTGCGATGGAGCTTCGGGGGCGTGGTTTTTTTGGGGGTCAGGAGAAATCCTTGTCGGAAGGCCGGCACCGATGCGGTGACCCATGGGCGCCGCCATTCCTTCTTGAAGGGCATCGGGTGTACCCCTTTTTTCCATGCCTCTCCGCGTACCGGGGGAAACCCTAGGACTAGTCCGGGCAGCAGCGTCGACATCGTCGCATCCCTTCTTGAAGGTGCTTGCTTGGTATGCGGAGCTACAAAGTGCTAAGAGCGTGGTGGGAATTCTCCGAAGGGCGCAGCGATTGCGGATCATCATCGTTTTCGTCGATCCGACGTTGTGGACATTACTTTCGTTTCTCTTTTTTCGTTTTTATTTCTCTGAACTTCCTTTTTTTCTTTTGGGCTAGATTGTGCTGCGGCCCCAGCTAGCTCGTTGTATCGTGTGGTTGCTATATTAATATAGCGGGGTGAAAGCCTGTTTCGTCGTAGTTAAAGTTAAACTTAATTTGTTAACTTTGACTATATGTATAAGAAACAATATAAAATAGATATAGTTAGAATCAATATGAAAAATTTATGTATTTGATATTATAAGACTTTATATTTTTAACAATATGTTTGGTTAAATTTTATCTAATTTAACTTTGACGAAACCTAGCATGCAGAGTAAAAATAGACAGAGGGAATAGTTTCACAAGATGACACTTAGGGCATGTACAATGCGAGGCGTTTAGATAGGCGCTTAAGTCATTTAAAAAATATGTATGAAAAAGAAAAGGTAACCAAGCGTCCACTCGTCCAACGCAAGCCACTAGCCCAGGTGTTAAAAATCTACGCGTCCGGTAAAATTCGCTGCTGATCGAACCGTTTTCTGCAGGGGAAAGAGAAGGAGCGCCCGGCGCATCTTGTAGCGTCGACGCAAGTGTATTTCCCGGGATCGATCGGGATTAGAGCAAAACGGCCAGGATCTCCGTCCTAGCGCCCGCTCTAAGCATCGGCGTTGTAGATGCCCTTAGAGGTAATATAATATAAATCATATTTTTTGTCTGCTCTAGATGACATGAATTGCATCAGAGAAAATCGTTTCAGGAATTGGCCTAACTTTACTCAGCAGATGGTTCAGAATAATCCCCGACTCTATTTCCTAATAATCCGGTAGCCCGGAAGTATTTTTATTTTTTTGAGCCCGGAAGTAGATGATGTTAGCAACAATTTCACGTGGGATATATAGTGTATCGTGTGGGAGTAATAGCGTCAGCGACTGTTAAGGTGAGAATTTAGATTTGAGAGAAAGCTCTCTAATGTCTTATGTCAAGAGCAATTGATTCCGGGAGTACATTCATGTGCACACGAACTTCCCCCAACCGATGCAGCTCTGACCCCCGCATCCCTCTCTGAGGCGGCATGGGGGGAACTTCCCTCTATCGCCGCTGGCCCCCTCCACCCGCCCTCCCTTTCCCCCGCCGTCGTCGGAGGATGCCTCTCGACGACGGACGGCGGCGGCGAGGAGTTCTCCGCAGTATTTTTTTTTCTAGTTGATTTCTTCTTGTTTCCTCCAAGATCTGATCCCAGTGATGGCCAAGATCTCGTCAGGCATTGCTTCCATTGATCAAGTTCAAGCTATTGTGGGCTTCTTTCTGCAGAGCGTCGTTCTCGGGTGCTTGGCCCGCGATATGCTCGGCCAAGGACTCGCGATGCGCTCTGTCAAGGACTCCTTTGCATCGCGCGACGACGGCTCCGGTTGGTTGCTCCAAGATGGCCGCGGCTCCCAAGCCCATGCGGCGGAAGCATTGTCATCCTCGACCGATGCATTTGGGGTATAAGGTCTACTTCCATCGGAGGTTCTTCTGTTTGCTGAGAACCGGCCGACGGTTTGGGGACTGCTGAATCGGTGTGAATAAAGGAGGTGCTTCTATGGTTCCTTCTCCTGCTAAGATGAGGATCTTCTGGATGTATGTCTCCATGGACCTGGCAGACGTATCGTCTTTCGGAATGCTCCACCAAAGATCTCCACTTGGCGCGTCATGTCTGGAGATTCCTAGATCTGATGGGATTCAATCGGGTGCACCTGTTTTTTTATTTGACCGTTTGGTTTTAGAGGGAGCGCTGCGAAGCTCCGCTGGCTATAACGGTCATACGACACGATTTCTCATTTCATGGTGAAGTCAGCTAGCGGAGAATGTCATGGATGCCGAGTTCTAGGGACTAGCAATGGCGGTTTGAGTCTTTGTGGCATTGTGGAACTTGCTTTGTGATTCGTGACTCTTATCAGCAGCATGGGTAGTGAGGGCGACGGTACAGGAGAAGTTCAGGTCCTACATTGCAGGGTGAAAATCCAAGATCTGGACTTAATTGGTTGTGCCTAGCAATGGCCTTATTGAAGGCATTGTTTTGTGAGCGAGGATTTTCTTCAGGGTGAAATCCTAAGATCTATGACAACAACGACGCTTGTGCACTGTTCTCTTCTTAGAGACGTCACTTTTGGAGATGTTGGATTTCAGGTGCTGTCTTGGTGGTGTTAATATTGTTGTTACGAGGAATTTATCAATGTAGCGGGACACTAGGGCACTACGTTGTTGTAGATGCTGAGTATAATTGGTATCTTCTTGACATTAATATATACTCCTTATCGAAAAAATATCAAGAGCAATTTCACGGATCTCTTTGAACTTGAGATGGGGCCCCATGTGTGACAAAATTATAATGACCCTCCATCATGGACGTCTGATTAGTTTGAACGTTTCAACGACTTCAAAAATAAGCAAGAGACCGATTTTTTTTTTCAAAGTACTCGTAATTTGGTTCTCAGTTAACAGTTAACGTGCCCACGATAAGTGACTAGTAAGACTCACATTAGGGCTAGAATTCGACTATTTGAGCCGAGTCGAGCGAGCTTGGCTCGACTCGCTCAAGCTCGCTAAAACAATGAGTTAGCTTAGCTCGACTCGTTAATTTAACAAGATCAGATTTAAAACTCTGGTCGACTTGGTAAGCTTGCGAGTAGTTTACGAGTAGCTCATTTAACTCGTTATAAGATACGAACATGAGCACACATAAGAAAAAACTAGCAACACTCCTACCAATTTAGTAGTAAAAAAATTATAGTCATCCCATAAGTTCACGGAGGTAAGATCAATGATAAATATATTAATCTACACCATTTTAGGTGTAAAACATTAAAAACTTAGCACTTATCTATAAAAAAAAATTCAAAATTTATATTTAAACGAGCTTAATGAGCTAAATGAGTAGCTTGTGAGTAGCTTGGTTAGCTTGGGTAAACAAACAAGTTTAAATCTAATATTCGGCTTGGCTCGTTGGACATAGAGTTTGAGCCAAGCACGAATTACTCGTTTAGCTCGCGAGTCACGAGTTTCGAGTTTTAATTCCCGCGCTAGCTCACTTATGAATGGATTGATTTTTTATATAGAAACTTATCGTATGGATGTTACATTGTTGTAGTATAGTGGTAAGGTTTTTGCCCCGTGGTGTAATCTTGGTGCCGAGATTGTACAACGGGTTTTCCTACCAAACCTTTTCCCTTTGCTCTCCTAAGTCTCCTTTCTTTCCGGTCTCCCTTTAATTCCTGTAAAGTAACCTTATGTTTCCATTAAGCGATTAATTGAAACGGTACTAGCCCAGTTGGAAAATGAATATAGTGTAAAAGATGTGGCACAAGGTGGACTACTCGTACGTGCTAAAATCACAAGAGCAAGTGGCGCATCAACTGATCGATGTACTGCATTTGTATTTAGGAGAAAAGGCTCATAAATCTATACTCCGTCCGTACTAGTTTAATAGGTTTACACGTAGTTTAAGAAAAATATGACTATAAATTTAGTTAACAAAACATAAATTAAAATTATAAAAATTATACTACTCCCTCCGTCCTGGTGTGGTCATGCGCGTGTCCCTAGATCATCATTTTGACCAATGTATTATAAATTATATTCTACAAAATATATATCACTGTAAACTTCAGATGTTGTACTTTCTAATGGTATAATTTTTGTAGTAAAAAATATAAATTATATCTGTCAAAATGGCAACCTATGAATAAGTGTAGGACCTATACACCCGGACGGAGGGAGTATAACTGAATCTGAATCCAGCGGTATAAATTTTATGCCATATAAGTTATGTTTTGTTGATCAAAATTCCGGTTAATTTTTTTCTTGAACTACGTGTTGACCCACTAAACCGGTATGGAGGGAGTATCAAATCTCCCCTGGTGATCAACCTATTTGATTAGTGTGTAAAAATAAAATAGGGGTCCTTGTAAATTAAATCACCAAATGTCTACTGCAACTGGTTTTTTCTTTTTTTGAGGGGTCTACTGCAGCTGGTAGCACACATGAGCATAGACGCTTCTTGTTCCGGCCCATCCACAGAAGCGAAATCCTGCTCTGGCCCAGTGACGCAAAACCCTAGCAAGTGAGACCAAACCCATTCATTTGTTGCGAGAAAAAAAAACACGACTTTTCTCAGTTCTGACTGGTCGGAAAGGACACAACACCTGCTCCTCACCGCGGCAACGCCGCGTGCCCCTCTCTCCCACGCCGGCGCCGGTAGGCAATGACGACGTCCCACTGGCTCGATGACATCATGCACTCCTGCCTCCCGTCCTCACCGGTTTCCGCCGCCTCCTCCCTCTCCGCTGCCATCTCCGGCGGCGGCGGCAGCTGCGAGGACCGCATCAGCGCCCTCACCGACGACCTCCTGTGCGAGGTCGTCTCCCGCCTTCCCGTCAAGGACGCCGCCCGCACCGGCGCGCTCTCCCAGAGCTAGCGCGGCCTCTGGCGCAGCACCCCTCTCGTCCTCGACGACGCCGACCTCCTCCCCGACTGTCGCCCCATGGACTGGTGCGCCCCCGCCGCCGTGGTGTCCCGCATCCTCGCCTCCCACCCGGGCCCCTTCCGCTGCGTCCACCTCGCCAACAGCCGCATCGACGCATCCAAGGAGGACGCGCTCGCGGAGTGGCTCCGCCGCCTCGCCGACAAGGGCGTGGAGGACCTCACCCTCGTCAACCGCCCCTTGTCCTTCGACATGCCCTTGCGGCTACCGCCATCCCTCCTCTGCTGCGGCGCCTCGCTCCGCCGCCTCTACCTCGGTGTCTGGCTCTTCCCGTTCACCACCGGCCTCCCGCGCAGCCCCGACGTCTTCCCCCACCTCCAGGAGCTCGGCATCTGTCACGGCATTACGAAGGAGCGCGACCTGGAGTACGTGCTCGCGTGCAGCCCCAACCTGGAGACCTTGGCGCTCATCTCCAACTACTGCCACCCCGACCGCGTCCGCATCGGCAGCCACAGCCTCCGTTGCCTGCTGCTCTGGCATTCATTGGCTGACGAGGTCGCCGTCATGGACGCCCCACGCCTGCAGCGTCTCATCGTCTACTGCACGCACCCCGCTGAGGCTGGAAGGAACATCAACGTCAAGATAGGCTATGCTCCTGAGCTCGCCGTGCTCGGCTACTTGGACACGGCCACCCATGTGCTTGAGATCGGCAACACAATCATCAAGGTTGGATTTTTCTCTCCTCTTTCTCAGTGACCGGCTAGATAAATCGTTGAGTGCTGGTTTGATTTGCATTCAATTAAACTATCAATTTGATCTTTGCAACGATTTGCAGGCTGGGGTGACAAATGTTAGCCCAAATACGGTGGTTCCAAGCGTCAAGGTGTTAGCTCTGAAGGTGCGTTTCAGAGTCGCCGAGGAAGTGAGAACTTTGCTGGCTTTCTTGAAATGCTTCCCTGAAGTAGAGACCTTACACGTCATGGCTGTGAGTTCTTACGACTGTGGCTTTATGCATTCACAATTTGCGTCATCCACCACTGCAATTTTTATTGCTCCCGTTCCATCTTTTGCTGAGTTGCACTTGCGCGTTTATTTTTTGCAGTCCGACAATGACACTGACTACTACGATGACCCGGGTGAAGTCGAGGACGGGGACAAGCTCAATTCCACGTTCTGGCAGGAGGTTGGTCCGATCAAATGCGTGCAGTCGCATGTCAAGAAGGTGGTGATCGATCAGTTCAGCGGCGGGACAAACCAGGTTGAGTTCCTGAAGCTGGTCCTTGGGAGAGCGGTGTTGCTGCAGAAGGTGATAATCGTGTTGGCTGGTCCAGATCCTATCAAGGTGAGTGAGGTCACGCACAAACTGCAGCCTTTGGCTTCCAAGAAAATGTGGGCCACTAAGGTCTTGGACACAACTTCCTTGGAGGTCTGTGGGCGTGCAAGTGGTCATATTTGGAGGTACAGCAGAGCATCTGATCTTTCCATCAGTGACCCATTCATTTCTTAAGGCACTGATGGAGCGTTCGTTAGCAGCTAGAGCATCATCTTTTGGGTGACCTATTTCTTTGTTACGGCAGTGATGGAGCGTTCATTAGCTGCTATGGCGTTATCGTTTGAATGAACCTCTTTTTTTTGTGAAGGGAAGTGATGTAGTGTTTGTTAGCAATTCTTTTGGGTGTTAGAGATTTGGGGTTTATCAACAGAAGGTCGTGCAACAGACTTCTCATGACTTTGATATGTAGTTACCTGCACCTGCATGCAGTGTGATTTACCTAGCTTTACTGTGGCTGTGACTTCCTCATGTTGTTATGATGTTACAATTAGGCAACATTTATGATTAGTTTCACTGCTTAATGTGCTGGTGTGTTGTATGTCCCGGAAAAACAGATGTGTGTTGTAAGTTCTGGAACAACTCCTGAAATTGCTAAAAGTTTCAGGATTGGTATAAGGGGTGAAAAGTTTGTATACCCTTGCAAAGTCTGACAGTGAGTTCTATGCCCTTGCAAAGTCATGTTATTGAGAACATAATCTACACGGTTACCATTAGTTGCTTTGCTAAATTCTGGACCATGATATATTAGCTAATAAGTTTTCCAGCATTGATGTGGGAACACTTTCATACGGGGCTACTTCCAAGTGACAGATAAGTTTTGGTCATTATCTTCTTCCATTCGTTCTGAATGCTCCACTTATATACCATGTGTTTGTACGTTCTGATATCCTCTTTGTTTTGTGTACGCTCTGAATTTTCTTTTTAATAATGCGTCTTCATGAACGGTTCACACACTAATTAGGATACTCTTTTTCACTAAGAACATATATTATCTCGCTTTTATCCTACTATATATTAGTTCCCAGTATTGGTTGTGCATGAGCATCTGTGGCGTGGGATAAGAAATGCATGCTGTTATCCCTATATAAGGGTTTTACTCCCTAAATACTGTTTACCACATTTTGCATGCAGTTTTGTGATAGTTTCACTTTTCCTTACTAATGAAATCTGGACCGAAATGTAGAAGTTGTCATCGCTCAAATAAACTCACTGAACATCATCATGAGGAAGATCTCCAGAAAGTAGCAGGCCTTGACATAACCATAAACTATACTGAATATTGTTTGGCGGATGAAAGCAAAGAGTATTATTGCAGTTACAGGGTGGAGTTATGGGTGGAAAATCAACAATCTTTTTTAGGTGAAAAAAGAAGCTATTGTCTACATGCTAATTTTGTTAACTCTAAATTTGTTGCTAAATGTAAAAAAACAATATTTGCATATATTCTCACTTGAAAAATTGTTTATCGTAATTTGGTCATTCTCGCTTGAGATAGCCTATTCATTCTGTATTGATGTTGCTGGACCGAAGGAAATAATTTGTGCAGCGGTATGTGGATAAATTAGTTGGTTGATATCTTCTTTATGTTGCTGGACTGAAAGTTAGAAGTTTGCTTTTCTTAGAAAAGTATATAATCGGCACCAGAGTTCAGAAAACTCTCTTTTCCATCAATGCATCGAAACGTAAAGCTTTTTGCGTTTTTGCGGAAAAAACTGCTTGGTTTTTTAGAAAGAACCAACATCATTTTTATAAAGTTCCAGTACCTCTAGCCCGTACAGTTTCATGTTCGGTACATTACATTTGAATGATTTGGCAAAAGGAAAGTCCTCCAGGAGAAACTAATATCACTGAAATGGTCCTCTTTGTGGTATTTCCCCAGAAAGGAACCTGACCAATTCTAATTTTCTGAACCTTGATGGCCATTATTAGATGCACCATAGTAGCAATAGCAGCTCCTGGTTGTAAACTGGTAATAAATGCAAGCTGATGCAGTATTAGGTACATTGACCTTGTGTTTGTTAGGGAAATACTGCTATGTTCATTTACTAACCAAAGATGTTTTTCTCAATAGTCACCTCCATGTGGGCAGACTAACAAGAAAATCGGTAAACATGCTGGGATGTTTCATATTGCTAAGAGCCCAAGACAACGAATAGTCATATTATACATATTGGTGGCTGGGGTATCCTCTAACAGAAAAGCTCTTCTACCATAGATGAATTAATAGATGAGTAGTAACTTGTAGCTGTTATTTTCTTGGTATTCAAACAAGAGTAAATGAGAGCTGATTTTGTAGAATATCTAGGCTCTTCTAAATTCTGTCATGTTTCTTAAACTTGAGAATTGGAGTTATATATTTTGTTATTCTGACATCGTAGAAATGCTGCCTCCCTGTTAATCACAAACCAAAGCTGTGAATTTTGTTCTTCTGTATTCAGAACCTAGGGAAGCGCAAATGTAAATTATATTATTTCATGGTCTTGAATTATTGCTAGTCCGACTATGCAATGCATGGATTCTTCTGAATGCTTTTATAGAAGTATGGATTCAAAACCTCATGATTACTTGTTTTGCACTTATTTGCTCACAAGGTTGGATGCAATATGCTAGATGGGACTGTCTACATTGTAGGACTGTAGACATCCAATGATACTCATTCTTATCTTCACTTTGGGTAGTACTCCTAGTAAGTACTGAGTAGTTGTGAGTCGAGCACCAGGCGGTTGGCGGTTGGTTATTTGTTTGAGCCACTGTCGACTTCTAAAATACGCATTCAAACGAGCATCTGTTCGAAACGAACACAGATATGCAATCCAACTTCTTTAGTATGACATCTGAATAGCTAAATTTTCAATTGCAAAATATATTCTTCAGTAGGTTTTTCTACTTGCATACTGAATATTCCATTAAAATTTTCATATTGTATCTTGGTAAACTGTGCTTGAACAGGTCAATTGCAATTCATCTTTGAATGTGTTAGGAATCTTGGAAAATCGTTATGGATTCAGCAATATCATTCACTCACTTTGCATTTACCTTTACATATGTTCAGGCAAAAGAAGTATACAGCCTCGTGCATACTATATGGATGGATGAAGGATTCTCTTCGGCTGTCAAGAAGGCAAATCAGGCTAAGCCGATGAGCCCCAGGCTGCGGCGGCCTCGTCCCTGAGCGCCTCATAGAGCTCCCGTGCTACGCCGACGAGGAAACGGTCGGTGCCGTGCCGCGCGAGCAGCGAGACCGACACCGGGATGCCATTGCGTATGCCCAGTGGAATGCTGATCTGGCAGAACCCCGACAGACCGGCGATGGAGAGCAGGGAGAATGCCCTCGCCCGGAAATCCTCCAGCGCCGCCGCCTCCGTGCGCAGCTTGGGCGGCGCGCCGGGGACTGTAGGGATCACCAGGATCCTATCCTCCTGTAAATCGACACAAACTTCGTTCAAGCATAGCGAAGCTGAAAGATGAATACTTTTCAACAGTAACATGATTGATGGGTTGGTTTGCTTACCTGGAGGAGAGCGGCAAGGGCGGACCTGAATTCGGTTCTTACGGCATGAAGATCTTCCATGGCCGGATCATCTGCCGACGCAATGGCCTCTTGAATCCGCTCCCGGATGCCAGCGCCGAGGTTGGGCTTCACCGTGTTTATCCACTCTGCGTGGTTTACTTTGAATTCAGACCTGAAAAGTATATTGTGCATCTTCACAAAATTAGTGAACTGCTGACATAAATGTGTGTGCCATGATATATGGTTGTAGTCAACTTATCATATATGTAGTTTAACATGATAACTGTTCAAGAACTTATGTTCTCAAAAAGGTTAACATATCTTTGTTTCTTCTCATTCTTTGTCTCAAACCGATTGTCATTTCTCAACATTTTCTGAAGCAGCAAAAGAGAAAAGAACTAAAAGGTGTTGCAAAGAAGATAATTCACAAGTCTTCTCTTTTGTCAATCTTCCTGTTATGAACAACTTCCAAGTATTATATATTGTTTATTTGTGAACTAATCAGGGGGAAGCCATTGGGCTGGAGCGAAGAAACTGAAGCACCCGAGGAGTGTTATCCAGGTTGAAGCCGAAGGATGTGTTGCTGTTGTCGAAGCAGCTGCTGATCTATGTATACAAAAAGTCATCTTTGAATCTGATTCAGCAACCATTGTGAGTGCCTTGAAGTCTACGAACTGTGGCTTTTCTGGCATTGGCGTACTGGTACGAGAAGCAAGAAGCACATGCATAGTCTCTTTTGATCCATTTGACTTTGTTTACTGGCGTCAAATTTATAATAATCTTGCCTATACAGATCATGGCTATAGGGCGAGATTTGGTAGCTCTAGCTGAATGAAGTTCCTGCCTGCTTTTCTATCTGACTTAGTCGCCTGCAATTTAGTTGTGCGCTCTGGTAAATGTAATCCTCACTTTACTGTAAGAAAATGTTGTTTATTTGTGTACATTGAAAATGTCTTTTTGTCAAACATCTGTTGAACACATGGTATTTTCTAATTTTTTCTATTCAGACAGTTTTCTTTTTGTGTTTCCATTTTTTTTTGTATATTTAAATTTGAATGTGCGCCTAGTTACTAGGTTCACTGAACTGACAAACCAGTCAACTAGGTTAAGCGTGTACCTAATCTGAAGAAACAGAAGATGCAGTAAATCGGAGCGGAGTAATGGGCCAACCCTAAATAGGAGCTCCCCCAAAAGAGCTCTGTCTGATCCGCATGAAAGGGAATCGAACTTCGCAGCCCGAGTCTGGGTCCAGTCCAACAAATAAGCGGCGGCCCCGTTTCCATCCTCTGTCTCACCCTGAAGCAAAGCCCTCGGGCCCTTTTACGCTTTGTCTCCCCCCAAACAAACCCTGATCCTGAGCAAGACGAGGGAGCGGCGATGCTAACCACGACGTGGACGAGCGGCGCCGCCAAGATGATGCAGGGCTCTCACGTGCTCGAGATCTCTGGGTACAGCCTGCACCAGGAGGTGCTCGGAGCTTTAGCCGTCGTAGATTCGGCCGTCTTTGCCGTCGGCGGTTACGACTGGAAGGTTCGGTTCTACCCTGGAGGAACCACCGATGCTTACAAAGACCATGTGGGAGTTTGGGTCTATCTACAGAGAAAGAACAACAGCAACAACAGGGTGAGGGCATTCGTTCAGTTTAGTCTGGTGGACGTCACCAGATCTTTGCCACCGCATACGATGACAATGGAATTCGATTCCTGTATGCACCGGGCCATCGGCAATCATATGTTCAAGAAAAGGAGCGAGCTGGAGGGGTCGCCTTATCTTCACGACGATCGCCTCACCATTGAGTGCGTCATCACTCTTCTTAACGAGGAATCGCTGGTCCGATCTTCTGTCCAAGAACAAGTGCCACCATCTGATATCATAGAGCATCTCCGGAAACTGTTGCAGGCGAAAGAGGACACCGACGTAATTTTTGAGGTTCGAGGAGAGGATTTTCCTGCCCATAAAACGGTGCTCGCGATGCGGTCACCGGTCTTCAGAGCGGAGCTGTATGGCCCTATGAGAGAAAAGGACACGAGTCGCATTACCATTGGTGACATGCAACCCGCTGTCTTTGAGGCCCTGCTCCAGTTCATATACACCGATTCGCTGCCCGCCTGTAGGATTCTACTCTAGATAGCTAGCCACGCCTTGAGCACTTGGACACACACTGAAACTCAAACTGAAGTGGACACAAGTAGTTTTTGGTGCAGCTCAAACTTGCTGCGTTTCTTGCTCTTCTTGTGGTACTACTTGGTGTTGTGGAGTGATACAATGGGGGTCCTATTTATACTACTAGTGAGCTGCCTGGACGAGCACTTCTACTACTCTCCAAAGTGTGAATGCTTGACCGTTGAAGGCCAAGAAGTCACGCCGTCCTGCCCCTGAATACTATCCTGACATTCTGCTACTTATCCCTGCATATTCTCTGTAGGCTGCAGCTCTTCAGGTCATCTGTTCTGGTTGCCCACTTGCTAGCCGCCATGCAAGGCTGGTGTTCACACTCCAAGAAAACTACCACTACTCTACTAGCACATGCACGTAGTAGTGCATATTAGCAACTAGTTATTCAACAATTCTCCCCCTAATCTAGTTGCTGTTGATGTTGATGATGCCGATTCTCTCTCGCAAATTCTGGAACTGAACACGACCAAGTGCCTTAGTCAGAATGTCTGCGAGCTGGTCTTCAGTACCAATGTACTCGACATCAATCTTTCCTTCGTCGACACACTCCCTGATGAAATGGAAGCGTGTCTCGATGTGCTTGCTCCAATCATGGAAGACCGGATTTTTGCACAACTGAATTGCAGACTTGTTGTCCACAAAGATTGTCGCGATGTCATCCTTCTTGCCGAGGAGGTCGCCAAGAAGACGGCCGAGCCAAACTCCTTGACAAGCCGCTGTCGTGGCGGCAATGTACTCTGCCTCACAAGATGAGAGTGCGACCACCTTCTGCTTCTGTGACTGCCAAGTCACGGGGCTGCGACCGAGCGTGAATAACACACCCGAGGTGCTCTTTCGGTCGTCGATGTCGCCCGCCATGTCAGAGTCGCTGTAGCCGATCAGCTTGCCGCCATCTTTATCCTTCACGTAGCGGCAGCCATAGTTGCGCGTACCAGCAATGTACCGCAACAAATGCTTGACAGCAGCCATGTGCTCTGTCGTAGGTTTCTCCATGAATCGGCTTATGTAGCCGACGGCGAAAGCAATGTCGGGCCGAGTATGCACAAGGTACCTTAGGCTCCCGACAATGCTGCGGTAGAATGTTGCATCCACCGGTGGGTTGGAGCTCTCCTTGCTCAGCTTGAGCCTAGGCTCCATAGGGACATGCACTGGGTTGCAGTCGCCCATGCCGGCCTTCTCGAGCAGCTTGCCAGCGTACGCCGCCTGGCCGAGTGTTATCTCGCCGGGGGACTGCTTCACCTCGATGCCGAGGTAGTAGCTCAGAAGTCCCAAGTCGCTCATCTTGAACGACTCCTTCATCTCCTTCTTGAATTTGGAGATCTCATGTGTGCTTGCTCCCGTCACGATCAAGTCGTCGACGTACACACCGAGAAGTAGCCGCATGTTGCCAGTGCCACGCGCGTAAACGGCGTGCTCCGACGGGCTCCTCTGAAACCCAAGCGACAGCAGTGTGCTGTCCAGCTTGGTGTTCCATGCCCTCGGGGCTTGGCGCAGTCCGTAGAGTGCCTTGCGTAGCCGTAACACCTTGCTTTCTTGTCCTTCCTGGACAAAACCAGGTGGTTGAGCTACGTACACCTCCTCCTGAAGATCGCCATTGAGGAACGCCGATTTGACGTCCATGTGGTGCACTTCCCAACACTGCTGCGCTGCAATCACGATGAGCACGCGCACAGAGTCGAGTCGAGCAACCGGGGCGAACACTTCGTCGAAGTCAACACCGGCGCGTTGGACATATCCCTTTGCAACAAGGCGAGCCTTGTGCTTGACGATGTCGCCAGCGGTGTTCTTCTTCAACTTGAAGACCCACTTGAGCCCGATTGGGCGATGGCCTGGAGGCAGACTTGTAAGCTCCCATGTGCCATTCTCCTTGATGGCGCTCATCTCCTCTAGCATGGCTGCACGCCAGGCTGGGTGAGGTTCAGCCTCGGCGAACGTGGCGGGTTCCTCACCCACCACTAGAAGAAGCTCCTCCGCAAACTCAGCGACGATGTTGTCGATGGTGCGGAACCTGCGGAGGCGTCCATCGCCTTCCTCCGAGGTTGGTGTCACTCCGGCTGGAGGTGACACAAACTCCACCGGAGCACCCTGACCCGCACGTTGAGCAGCAGGTACAGCCACTGGTGTTGCGGGTTCCTCCGGTTGCGGTGGGGGAAATGCTGCTCCCCCGTCGTCTGCAGTATCGTCGTCGTTACCGGCAGTCTCAATGACCGGTAAGTCGATGGTGAAAGTCTGAGCGGGGTGAGCGTCTGCTTGCTCAGCCCACTCCCAGCTTGCGTCCTCGTCGAACACCACATCTCTAGAGACGTGTGCACGCTGCGACACTGGGTCGTACAGCTTGTACGCCTTTGATCCAACATCATAGCCCATGAATACCATAGGCGTGCTTCGGTCGTCAAGCTTCTTGAGTTGAGGGCGCGCCGTCTTGACATGTGCGACACATCCAAACACCCGTAAGTAGTGCAAGTTTGGTTTCTTTCCATTCCATACCTCATATGGAGTTTTGTTGTCGACGCTGCGTGTGTAGGAGCGGTTGAGGATGTACACGGCCGTGGTCACGGCCTCTCCCCAGAACCTGCTCGGCACCCCTCGTGCCTTGAGCATGCTTCGAGCCATGGCAACAACCGTTTGGTTGCGCCGCTCCACCACCCCATTCTGCTGAGGGGAATAGGGAGCGGACATGTGCCGCTGAACGCCGTGCTCGGCGCAGTACGCGTCGAAGTCCTTGGAAGTAAACTCGCCGCCACGATCCGTTCGTAGCGTGCGCAGTTTGCACCCACTTTGCACCTCAGCGCTTGCCTTGAAGCGCTTGATTGCCGCCTCCGCCTCGTCCTTCGAGGCGAGCAGCGTAAGCCACATGTAGCGGCTGTGGTCATCCACAAGCAGTAGGAAGTATCTCTTCCCGCCTGGTGTGGGTGGCGAGATGGGACCACAGAGGTCGCCGTGCACCAGCTCGAGATTCTCCGTCGCGCGGAACTTGGCCGTTTGTGGAAACGGAGCGCGACGCTGCTTGCCTGCCAGGCATGCATCACAGAGCTTGTCGACATGGTCGATCTTCGGGAGGCCGCGCACCATGCTTGTGCGCGCCATCTTCTCCAGAGCACCAAAGTGCTGATGCCCAAGGCGCTCGTGCCAGCGCCAAGCATCATTGCCGCGGCGAGCCGAGAGGCAAACCGGCTGCGCAATCTGTAGGGCAATCCTGTATAGACGATTCCGTGAGCGTGTTACCTTGGCGAGGAGGCGTCGGCTCCTATCACGGACATACATGGTGCCGTCGCGGATCATCGTCTCGCAGCCATTCTCGTCGAGTTGGCCGAGGCTGATGATGCTAGTCTTGAGGCACGGGATGAAGTAGACCTCCGTGAGAGCGCGGTGCTCACCGCCGCGACTAGTAAACATTACGGTACCACGCCCGCAAATGCTCACCAGGGAGTTGTCGCCGAACTTCACCGAGCCGGTGACCTTGTCGTCGAGGTCGGCGAAAGCTGCGCGGTCACCCGTCATGTGGTTTGATGCACCGGTATCAAGATACCAAGGAGCATCGACAGGTTCCGCCTCGTCGCCGAGCCGCATCTTTGCACGCTCTTCATTGAGGAAGACGTGGCCACCAATGCGCTCGGGCTCCACGGAGACGGCAGTGACTTGTGCCATTAGCATCGCCGGCTCTTCGTCATCGCCGGCTTGCACCAAGTGTGCCTCATCCCGCTGTTTCTTACGGCACTCACGAGCCCAATGGCCCGGTATACCGCAGTACCGACAGTTGTTGTCACGCAGGGCGCCATTTGCGCCGTGGCCGCGTTGGCCGCCTTCGCCTCCAGCCTTGTTGCGTGCGCCGTCCTGGCCGCGCCCGCGTCCTCTGCCGCGGCGCCGGTTTGGCACATAGCTGCTACCACTGCTTCCAGACAGACCGTCGCGCTCGCGATGCATGCGAGCGCGCCACTGGTCCTCCGTGAGCAGGAGCTTGCTACTGGAGTCGTACTCGTCGTCGTCTCGTTCATCGACGACCTTGAGCCGGCCGACAAGCTCTTCAATGGACAAAGTATTCAAGTCCACGAGGCTCTCAATCGACCAGCACAACTGCTTGTACCGCTTAGGAGCGATACGAAGGAGTTTGAGGACGACCTTCTTCTCGTCGAGCGGGTCGCCGAGGACCTCCAACTCGTTGGCGAGAGCTTGGAGTCGCATGGCGAAGTCGTCTATCGACTCCCCGGGACGGAACTTGATCTCCTCGTAGTTGAGACGCAGTGTTTGCGCCCTAGACTCGCGCACACGTTCGGCGCCGAGCCGTAGAGTCTTCAGAGTGTCCCATGCTTCTTTGGCGGTTTTCTTGACGGCGAGGGTGGCGAGCATCTCCGGCGGCACGGCACGAAGGATTGCTTCGAGTGCCAGCATGTCGTCGGTGAACTCCGCGTCACCCGTCTCCACCGCCTTCCACCAACCACGACCCTCGAGGATGACGCGCATGAGCAGCGACCAGTCGTGGTAGTTGGAGCGTGTTAGGAGTGGGAAGGCCGTCGAGGACATGCCCGCGTCACGCGCAGCACGCGGAGCTGCTAGCTCCCGTCCGCCGTTCTTCGCTGCCAGCATACGAGCCGCGACCCTCTCCTCGATCTCGGCTTCGATCTCCTCCGCAGACCTTGACCCGCCTACACCTCCACCTTTCGGCATGGCTACAGAACACTAGCTCTGATACCAATTGTAGGATTCTACTCTAGATAGCTAGCCACGCCTTGAGCACTTGGACACACACTGAAACTCAAACTGAAGTGGACACAAGTAGTTTTTGGTGCAGCTCAAACTTGCTGCGTTTCTTGCTCTTCTTGTGGTACTACTTGGTGTTGTGGAGTGATACAATGGGGGTCCTATTTATACTACTAGTGAGCTGCCTGGACGAGCACTTCTACTACTCTCCAAAGTGTGAATGCTTGACCGTTGAAGGCCAAGAAGTCACGCCGTCCTGCCCCTGAATACTATCCTGACATTCTGCTACTTATCCCTGCATATTCTCTGTAGGCTGCAGCTCTTCAGGTCATCTGTTCTGGTTGCCCACTTGCTAGCCGCCATGCAAGGCTGGTGTTCACACTCCAAGAAAACTACCACTACTCTACTAGCACATGCACGTAGTAGTGCATATTAGCAACTAGTTATTCAACACCGCCATGGATGATCTTGGCCGCGATGACTACGAAGAGACAATCAGGCATTTGCTTGTCGCCGCGGATCGGTATGCTATGGAAAGGCTCAAGATGATATGTGAAGATATCCTCTGTAGAAATATTAATGTGAAGACAGTGGTGACTACACTTGTTTTGGCTGATCAACATCATTGTGGCAGATTGAATGATGCTTGCGTTCGATATATTGCATCTTTGGGTACAACGGAAATGGACGGTGTGATGGCTAGCCGAGAGTATGCTGAGCTCAAAGGAACATGTCCTTTGGCCATAGTGGAACTGTGGGAAAAGACATATAGGCTTCACAAATCAAACTCTTCGTTTCACATTGGTAATTCAGTGGCATAAATAGCTTGCTACTTTAGCGAGTGTATTGCTTAGCGAACAGTGCTATATTTTATATGCTTCAATAAGAAAAATAGTTTTGTTGTGTCGGCGATCTTTTGTCAAGATGCCGGTTACTCAGCCTAAGACACCAGCATACAAATGTTATCCTGCTGAACTACATATATGATCAGTTGACTACAACCATAGCTCATCAGTTGTTACCTCTGTTTCGAAATGTAGTATATTCACATTGGTAATTCAGTAGCATAAATTGCTTCTACTTCCTTTGTTTGTCTTGCTTGGGAGAACAGTACTATATTTTATATGATTCAGTAAGAAAAATAGTTTTATTGTGCCGGCAATCTTTTGTCAAGATGCCCGGTTACTTAGCCTTAGATACCAGCATACAAATGTGACCCTGTTGAACTACATATACGATCAGTTGACTACAACCATAGCTCATCAGTTATTCATTCCAAAAAATAAGTAAAAGGTGTTTATTAGCAACTTCATCTGGAAGGCTATTCTTTATTGTTTTTGCTTTGGAGCACATACGTAAAGAGGCATCTGAAACCGACGAACCTTTGGAGCACTCGCATGACGTGCGAGATGGCAGACAGGGCCGGCACACATGACGATGATGCAGACGAGCCGCCGACGATGAACTTGCAGATGCTCGGAACGTTGCTGGACACGAAATCACCAAGATCTTGATTGTCTACTACATCACCTGTCAGTTATGTAGCTGGAAAGTAAGTGATCGATCGAGCTTCCCCCGTTCCCTGCAATCTAAGCTGCTCTGCTAGGATGAGTTCAAAATGTGGCTTCGGCTGTGGTTGTGGTGGTACTTCCAGGCTTGTGATCGTTTTCTGAAAACTTCAGGGTTGCTGCTGTAGTTTAGGGGTAGGTTTTTTTGCCCTGTAGTATGATTTCGATGCCGAGTCATACATCTCGTTTTCCTACCATTTTGTTTTTCCTTGTGGTTCTTCTTTCCTAGTTTCCTTTAATTACTGTCAGTTGTGTCGAGAATTTCAAAGACTGTATTTACGTTTAGTGATTAATGGAAAGGGGAGTAAACCCATTTGGAAAAAAGCTACTTACTGCCGAATGCCTTGGCCACTGAAGCGTTGACGATCTCGTAGGTGTGGTCGTCCAGGGAGGAGCCCAGGATCCGGAAACAGTCTGCCGGAACTGTCACACGGCTCGGCCGTCGCCCGGTAGCATCGGCAGCTGGTGCCGGCGGCAGCATCACGTCGGTGACACGAGACAACATAGCCAGGTCTCTGGCAAACCAACCTGTAACCAGAATCTATCACACTCGGATCGGATGAATGCTCCCCTACTCTGTCTTGAAAGATCACACTGCTTAGCTAGTTAGCTTACCGACAGTGTCAAACATCTGCGCCATGGGAACGACACCCTCAGCGGACACCGACCCATGCGAGGGGCGGAGGCCGAAGATGCCGCAGTAGGCGGCGGGCACCCTGACGCTGCCGCCGGTGTCGGTGCCGAGGGCGAAGTCCGCGAGGTTCGCGGCGACGGCAACCGCGGAGCCGCTGGAGGAGCCGCCCGGGACGCGGCCGGGGGCGCAGGGGTTGGCGGGCGTGCCGTAGTGCGCGTTCTCCCCGTTGATGCTGTACGCCATCTCGTCCATCACCGTCTTGCCCACGCCCGTGGCCCCCGCGGCCAGCGCGGCTAGGACGGCGGGGGCCGTGGTGGCGGCCGGCGCGTGCGTCCGGGCCCAGTCCGGGGTGCCGAACCCGGTCACATGGCCGGCGATGTCGAAGCTGCCAATTGATCGATCAGATAATTGATTACTGTCAGTCTGGTGTTCCAGAGGAAGAAGAGAAGCGAATTTGGGACTGGTGCGTACATGTCCTTGATGGCGAAGGTGAGGCCGTGCAGGGGGAGCTTAGAGTTCGGAGAAGGAGGCGTCAGGAGGAATTTCTCCATGAAGGCGCCATGGTCGTCGTCCTTGGCCTCCATGGCTCTGCCTGCACTGCTGGGGAGGAGATGGATAGGATTAAATGTGGGAACGGCTGTGCTGCTTTCGAGTTTTGACACGCTGAGAGTGAGAGCTTAGCTAATCGGAAACAATTAATGTGCAGCTCTTTTTTCGAAAAATTCAAAAATATCAGTTTAATTTTAAAACATCTGGAAGTAAATCTACATATAGATAATGTTGTGTTCTACCAATGTGCAAAATTTCAACACAAAATATCTTATACTAGACACTATCGAAATCCCAACTATCAAAGGTTTTATCTATATTCGCAATATTCAGATTACATTATTAGTTCTTGCTTGTTCTTCGATTGCTTGTAGGAATTAAGACCCTCGTTGGTCAGGTTGATCGTGCATCCGCAAGATCAGTAACCCCCAAAGATTGTCCTAGCGATTGCATTGGCGCACGAGCTTTATACGTGTAGTCTGATCGTCAAGCACGAACTCCACCAACAAATCGAACTATCTTCATCTCATCGAAAGATCGGACACCTCTGCCCAATCATTATCGCACCTGCCGCGATAATGATGCCTTCTGCAAGTCCGTCGTAGTGGACTTCCGCCGCGCGTCCCCCATGCGCGTTCCCGGGGGTTGACTGGAGATCTCCCTGTGGGATTCGCCCGCCACGTGCCTCGTGGCCTTGTCCTTTGAGACAGGTCCTGCGTCTTCTCTCGTACGCTTCTTTCTTCCGGCTAGGAGAGATGCCTTCGCTTGTAAGCTTCCCTCTCTGCAAGGGGGAGAGGCCTTCTTTCCTTCCTTCCCAGCGAAGGGAAGGGCCTTACCTGGCGCCCGACAACACCTTGCCGGGCTGGTCACCCGGGGGAGAGCTTGCCGGAGGGCCTTCCGCAGGCATCGTTCCTGGATGCCTTCCAGGAAATGGTAAAGGGCTGAGGGGTGCCGCCATGACAGAGCTTCCGAAGATGCTGGTCAAGAAGCTCTCATGACATCTTCGAGAAGCTCTGCCGCAGGAGCAGCCCTCGCCTTCACCATACCTTTGGTGCCTATAGCAATGCGCTACTTCACCTGGTTCTCTCCCACCTCCTCTGGGAGATGAGTACCGCGGCCCCAACATATATAGCCGGGTCAGCGGTGGCCTTCGTCTTCTTCCCGCAAGTGGGCTTGCGGATGGTTCTTCGCCGTTTGGAAGCGGTGGCCGACCGTCCGGCAGTGCCTTGGTCCGGCTGCCGGGTGGTGAGGCCTTATCTTCAGCCTTCGTGGAGCGGGCCGAGCGGCCAGCGCTGGGACCCCCTTGGTCCAGAGCGACGACAATGTCATACTCCTTTCGGTCCCAAAAGTAAGGCATGTTTTTTTTTGCATGGTCTTGGATGCACAACTTTGACAACTAATATATACCAAATTGTATGGCTTCAAAATGTAAAATAATATTGTTGCATTCGTCTTGCAATTCTCTTTCATTTCATATTCTCGTGTACATTTATACAAATTTTATGGAAGTGCAAATCATAGTCAAAGTTGTAATGTGTTCACCAATGTAATTTAAGAGTGCCTTTCATTTTGAGATAGAGGGAGTAATTATCAATAAGTTGTTTTTAAAGCGAATCTAGTGATATCAGTTTCATGCCATAAAAAGCACGTATTAATAAATTAAAACCTTGTTTTAAATTTTAACGCAATCTAATACGCAGTGGAGGGATAATAATATAGTGTCAAATTGCATCTCATCATTATTACCCATACTCCACGAAGGAGAGTACTCATGAATGTCAAACTCTATAATCTCTTTCAACCGTTAGATGTACACGGCTCTACTACATTACCATTCTGTACATAAAAGAGGTCCATGGGTACAACAAAATTGGGCTGTGCTACTTGATTGCACTCTATCTGGCCTCACGAAATTTTAATCATCTGTGCCCTGAATTCTGAAGCTTCACCACAGCTTGTCCACATCCTGGAACCTTGTCCAAGAATTCGTTTCATGCCTTTTTAGTTGGTGTGTGAACAATTCTTGGCACAGTGATTTGCTAGCTACGTGAGTGCCATATTGCATCAAGTTTTATTGACCAATATAAACTACAAGATATATGAAGTTTGCTGCTTGCTCGGGGTTAAGTGCTTCGCAAATTAATCAGTTCTTTTTCATTCTTGGATGCATCAATCATGCTGTGGCAGTTAGGTGGTTCCATGCCATGGCAATGTCTTGTGCAACCTTGACAGCATCCAACGAGACACCAGAGAGGCCTCTCCTTGTGAAGCCAACAGAGTAGAGGCCTGACTGTCCCTTCCAACCATCTGGGAATGGCACCCTTGGGTACCCTTCTTGGGTGAAGAAGTCACGTCCCTAACCATGGGAAACAATAATTAGATCAGCAACTTTCGGAGTATAAAACTTGATACAATAATTAGAGGAGAGGGCCAAAATGAGATTCCTAATCTATAATATAAGAGGGTTTGGGGCTCCAGGGAGGCGCACCCAACTTAAAGACTACTTGAGACAGCATCGGGTTGATGTCATTGGCCTCCAGGAGACGATTAGGCAGGACTTTTCTATGCCTAAACTCCGGGGTTTGGAACGAGGAGGCCAATTTGTCTGGAACTGGCTACCTGCAGCGGGTCATTCGGGGGGAATGCTGCTGGGGTTCCGGGACGACAAATTTGAGGTTGGGGAATGGAGGAAAGGGACCTTCTTCATCAGCGCTACGGTGCTGCAGCGCAACGTCAAACTTAAGTGGCGCTTTGTGCTGGTTTACGGGCCGGCGGACCACTCCCGCACCTCGGAGTTCTTGGGCGAACTGGTTGATGAGGTGGAGGGTTGTGATTTGCCTGTGGTGGTTGGAGGTGACTTCAACCTCGTACGCCGGGCAGGGGACAAGAGCAACGATTGCATTAACTGGCCAAGGGTACGGCGGTTTAATGATGCAATTGTGGCGATGTCCTTGCGAGAGATTAGCCGGGCAGGGGCACGGTTTACTTGGACAGATAACCAGATCTCACCCATCAGATCGGTGCTTGATTGGGTATTTGTCTCCCCCGCCTGGGAGGCGGCATTCCCGCTGTGTTCGCTCACGGCGGTGACCAGGATAGGATCCGACCACTGCCCTCTCATCTTGGATAATGGAGAGGTCAGTATCAACCTTCCCGCCAGGTTCTTCTTTCAGACTTGGTGGTTTGAGGTTGGGGGATTCAGCGAGATGGTTCGAGGGAAGATCCAGGGCGTCCTGGAGCATCCAGGCCGGATCAGATGTAGTATTGATCTTTGGCAGGGTATTGCCCGGTCCCTTCGTCAATTCCTAAAAGGTTGGGGGGCTAACCTTGGGAAACAGAAGAGGGTGTTCAGGGAGAACCTCTTGAGCCAGGTGGCAGACCTGGATCAAAAGGCAGACTCATCCGGTCTGGACGATGAGGGATGGGCCCTTAGATACCACCTGGAGGACCAACTGATCCAACTAGACGCAGTTGAGGAGGAGTACTGGAAGCAACGCAGCAGGCTGCAATGGACCCTGAAAGGGGACTCCTGCACGGCATACTTCCACGCCATCGCCAATGGGAGGCGCCGCAAGTGCTTGATCCCTAGACTCATCACCGATCATGGGGAGGTGGATGAGCAGGCGGACGTGCTTAAACACGTCTACCAATTCTATGTGGGCTTGATGGGGTCAGCTGGAGAGGAGAGGGCCTTCTTCCTTGCACTGGACTTATGGCTGGAGGAGAGAAGGGTCTCTGACGAAGAGAACCTGGGTCTTGAGCTGACCTTCACCGCGGAGGACCTGGAGGAGGTCCTTCTTAGTATGAAGCCGGATTTGGCACCAGGACCGAATGGGTTCCTAGTCTTATTGTTTAAGCGATTCTAGGGAATCCTCAAGGGGCCGATCCTGCAGATTTTGAACGATTTCGCTCTAGGGAGGGTGGATATCGCTAGGCTAAACTTCGGTGTCATCTCACTGATTCCGAAGGTGAAAGGGGCAGAGGATATTAAGTTATTTAGACCAATCGCGCTAATTAATGTTATTTTCAAGTTTATCGCGAAGGCTTATGCGATTAGACTAGCTCCCATTGCGCACCGCACAGTTGACCTCCCATTGCGCACCGCACGGTTGACCGCAGTCAGACGGCCTTCATCAAAGGGAGGTGCCTGCATGAGGGGGTGCTGGCACTTCACGAGATTGTGCACGAGCTGCGAGCAAAGAGGCTAGGGGGCCTGCTCCTTAAGCTCGATTTCGGAAAGGCATATGATCGCGTGAACTGGGACTTCTTGAGGGAAGTCCTCACGAGAAAGGGTTTCTCGGCGATGATGGTTCACCGGCTCATGCAACTGGTGTCTGGGGGTCAGACGGCAGTCAACGTGAATGGTGAGATTGGGCCTTACTTCCGGAATGCCCGAGGAGTTAGGCAAGGGGATCCTCTCTCACCACTGCTCTTTGATTTCATGGTGGACGCTCTAGCGGCGATGCTCTCCAAGGCTAGCGAGGCGGGACACATCCAGGGGGTTGTGCCTCACCTGATTCCAGGGGGAATCACCCATCTGCAATATGCGGATGACACCATGATACTCATTGAGCCGACCGACTTGGGTTTAGCCAACCTAAAGCTTCTCTTGCTTTGTTTTGAGAACATGTCCGGGCTAAAGATTAACTTTGGCAAAAGTGAAGCTTTGGTGACCGGGGTCCCAGAGTCGGACATGATTAGGATGGCTAACATGCTCAACTGTAGATTGGGAAAGTTTCCGATCTCTTACTTGGGCATGCCGGTCAGCGACAAGAAGCTCCTGGTTGCGGACTGGGATTTCTTGACCGAGAAGGTGGGTCATCGGGTAGACCCATGGCAGGGGCTTTTCTTAGCTTCAGCTGGGAGACTGGAGCTTACAAACTCGTGTCTCTCAAGCCTCCCCATGTTTGCTATGGGGCTCTTCCTCTTGCCAGACACTACGCATGGGAGGATGGACTCGACTAGGGCTCGCTTCTTTTGGGAAGGAGTTGGCCCAAAGCGGAGGTACCACATGGTGGATTGGGCTACCGTGTGCAAACCAAAAGAGTTTGGGGGGTTTGGGCATCCTAAACACCAAGGTCATGAATATTGCCCTAATGCTCAAATGGATATGGAAGCTTTACCAAGGGTCCAATGGTCTATGGGTAGACCTGCTTAGGGCTAAATACTTGGGAGATAACGACCTTTTCTCTCCGGAGGTACCACAAAGGGGCTCACAGTTCTGGAATTCCATTCAGAAGATTAAGTGGTACTTCAAGCTGGGAGCTAGACACCAAGTACGGAATGGCAGACGTACTTACTTCTAGCTCGACTGGTGGACGGGGTCGGGACCCCTCCGAGATCGCTTCCCGAGGCTCTTCAGCTGCCGTGACAACCCGTTCGCCACGGTCTCTGGGGCGAGACACTTGGACGGGTGGCGGCTTAGATTTAGGAGGACCTTCGGTTTGCCGGAAGCGGTGGAGTGGGAGAACCTCTGTAGGGTTTTCGATCTTTGCTCCTTCTCCCCGGAGGAGGATGAGATCAAGTGGGCTTTAGAACCGTCGGGAGGGTTCTCCACCAGCTCCATTTATATGCGGCTGTCGCAGGGGGCGGCAGTGACACACTTTAAGGACGTGTGGCGTATGAAGGTTCCTCCTCGGATCAGGGTTTTCCTTTGGCAGTTGATCCGTGGACGCCTCCCGTCTTGCGAGCAGGTGGCGAAGCGTCACGGTCCCTCGGACGGTAGGTGCGCCTTATGTGGGGAGATTGAAGATTGCAATCATATCTTCTTCTCCTGTCACCTGGCTAGATTTATGTGGGCAGGAGTTAGGGAACTCCTCTCCTGTAGCTGGAACCCAGCTGGGGCTGGGGACTTTGTGGCCTTGGCTCAGGGTCTCTCGGGTCGTTTCCGTAGGCTAGTTTGGTTTACCTTCGCGGCACAGAGCTGGGCGCTCTGGAACATTCGCAATAAGTTAACGCTAGAGGGTAAACTTATCAACAATCCGGCTGATGCTATTGCCAAAATGTCTATTTATATGCAGAGTTGGAGGGTACTGGCCAGTCCGAGGGACCGGGAGCTGCTCGAGGTGGCTCTGGGCGAGGTTAGGCGCCTACATGCACGGATGAGGGCGGAGCAACAGCCGACGGACTAGACTTTCTATCTATCTTTGTATTAGCCGTGCCTCAGGGACACCCTTTCATTTGTGTGCCGTGCTTATTGTAGCGTGCTGGATTTGGATGGACTATTCTCTGGAACTGCTGTATGTCTTATGCCGTTTGGGGCTTTATCTATAAAGCCGGGCCGAGGGCCTTATGTTTAAAAAAAACTTTCAGAGTATACTTTTAGTATGTACCTACTGCCATCGTCTTAACTTTCAAATTAGCATTAGAAAGCCATACTTTGTTAGGCATCACTGCCCAAACATTTTTAGTATCGTTTTTAGGTAGAGTACACCTTTCTTTGTCCTCTTGTAAAGTTCGCATAAAAGAAAGCTTTAGAAATTAGCTATCGATCTTTTTTTGTTTTTACTTTTATAGCTCAAATTGTGAGTGAATACTACGAGATGCTTAAACTTTAACGAAAGAAAAAAAAGGCACCTACTATTAATTGTAAGTAGTATGTAGAATAAATTAACTTGTGTGCACACCTTGAGCCATTTGGGGACGTTGCTGTGGTAGCCGGTAGCCATTATCACAGCGTCAGCCGTGACGCGGCGTCCATCAACGAGCTCCGCGCCATCGCAGAAAAACCTCCTGATACCCGGTACAACCTCAATGTCGCCAGACCGGATCCTCGCAAGCGCGCCGATATCTAGCACCGGAGTCCTGCCCCTGGTGTTCTTTAGCTCCAGTGGCCCCCCGGACGGCCTCCTAATCCCGAGCTTCTCGAGGTTGCCGAGGAGCAGCCAGGCGAGGAGAACGAGGATCCTATCCACCAGCCACAGCGGCAGGAACCGGAGGAGGAAGACCGCCACCGAGAATGTCGCGACGCCGAGAATCTCCCGCGGCAGGACGTGGACCTTCTTGTCGACAAAACATCATCCACAGAGAAATTAAAGTGAGACGACGTCGTTCTGTTTCATAGTGTATCAGTTTGCGCTTTGCATACATGTATATAATACACATGGATATGCGTGCACATATGCTAGGTACGTAGTGTTATGATAAGCTAGAGTTAAGTTCATGCTCACCGAGTCCCTGACGACCATGGCGGGGAGGGCATTGTGGTCGCATAGGTCGAGGCAGACATCCATGCCGGAGTTACCGCACCCGACGACGAGCACGTGCTTGCCGCGGTATGGAGTCCCCGACTTGTACTCCGAGACGTGCGACACCAGGCCGCAGAAGTCCCTCATGCCGTCGATCTCCGGCATGGTGTGCTCCGCGTTCTCGCCCGTGGCCACGACGAGCCACCGGCCGATGTACTCGGTGACAGCCCCCGCGTTCTCAGCGTGCACCCGCCACAGCCCGGCGGCGTCGTCGTACCTTGCCGAGGTGACAGACGTGTTGAACCGCGGCTGGACGCTGAAGTGCGCGGCGTAGGCCTCGAGATAGGAGACGAATTGTGTCTTGGTAGGGTACTCCGGGTAGCTGATAGGGAAAGGCATCCCCGGGAGCTCGCAGAAGTGCCTGGGGAGGTGGAGGCAGAGGCGGTCGTAGGTGCGGTGTTGCCACAGCGAAGCCACGCAGTCGGCGCGGTCGAGGACTACCGACGGCACGCCTCGCTCCCGCAGGCACGCCGCCACCGACAGCCCCGCCGGCCCAGCGCCCACGACGATCGGCCCATTCACCCACACCACCGGGCTGGCCGCCATGGGTACATGCATGGTGGTCACTCGATTCGCTGTGAAGCTCGCTAGGGACCGTGTACCGAAGGAGAGGTGTGTGTAAGTGAGGAAGGTGGTGTATGAGTGAAGGGCCGGTGCAGGTTATAAATAGGGGAGCTAGTGAGCGGAAAGTTTTTTGAGCCTCAACTAGGGATACAAGTTGTAGCATCTGTTTAGAAGCACAACAACACAACACCACACACACGCACACCACAACGCACACCCCTGCCATGCCCCTAACTAGACCTACAACCTATACCTAACACGTCCCGAGAGACTTCCGAATGTTGAAGGGTAGACGGGAGAGAGAGAGATTGGCGGAATATGATGGATGTTTTATTGAGCCTCGGGGGCGAGTATATATAGACGTACAGGTAGTAGACTTGGAGTAGAAGACAAGTAATATCTCTACCTAATCTATCCTTAAACCTAACCGACATATATCTCTAACACCCCCCCGCAGTCGTAGCGGGAGCGTCGTGAACAACATGAACGACGTGGACGGTCAGACTGGAGATAAACCGAAGTAGACCCAGAAGGCTGACACCCTCCCGCAGTCGGAGCGGGAGCGTCGTGGTCGATGTCGCGGCGCGGATGCTTGGACTGGAGAGGAAGCCGACGAGTGCTCAGGCGAGGTGGTAGCCCTTGTGCCGATGTCGAGGAAGCCGAGAGCGGTGGGTGCTGCAACCTTGGTCGAGGTAGCCGTGCTAGGGGTCGCCGTGGTCGATGTCGTGGCGAGTGCCGATGACGAGGTACACGCAGATGAAGCCGCAGGCGCGTAGGGCGCCGTAGAAGGACGGAGACGCGTCGAGGCAGTCGTCGGGGAGAGCGATGCCGAAGTCGATGCAGTCCGAGCCGTCGAGGACGAGGTGCGGCCATGGCTGTGCCAGAACCAGGCGCACGTCGGGGACGAAAGCATACTCCGGTTGTGCCAAAACTGAGTACGCGAAGACGAACACGGGGACGAGGCGCTGCGACCAAGCTTGCCAGACTCGGGAGCGCGTCGGGGACGAATGCACGCGCCGGTGTTGCCAGTACCGGGCGTGCGAAGAACGGGACCAGTTGGAACAACTTCACGCCATGTCGGAGAGGAGACTAGCAGAGAAGGCCTCCACGACGGTTGCGAGGCGCAGAGCGGCCAAGAGAGGGTGCCGATGCAGTCCGCGGTTGTCGGAGTAGACGAGCAGGTGTGGTTATGAACAAGGCGATGACGCTGACGATGAAGTCGTGCTGGACATAGACGTAGAAGGCGGCGAACCAGCAACGACCAAAAGTGGCCATGCTGGATGCCTAGACAGGCGAAGAGGTAGTCGGCGGGACCTGCGACGGCCAGGAGGGCCATGCAGGTTACCTATGGAGATGCGGCGGCGGTACTCGAAGTAGGCGAGGAAGAACCCAGCGGCGCGACGAAGACCATGCGCGGACAGCGACAACCCACGCCGAGGGAGGTGGCGCGGTTGAAGCCAGCGACGTATGGGTGGCCGCCGGTGCGAGATCGACGCCGAGGTTGGAGTAGAGGCGCGTGGTGACGGCGGCGGTGGGCGACGCAATCCGATCTAAGATCGGTAAACCAAAAAGAAAACGCCGGTCAAGCGACCGGCGAGAAAAAGACGTAGGGCAGCCGATCAACCGATCGGCGGACGAACCCTAATACGGGCGGCGCGGCCCCCGGCGGAGATCATGGAGATCGACCTCCCCGGGGGCGGCGCGGTGCGGAAGCGGGGCGGCGGCTAGGTCAAGGTTCGGCGCCGCTCTGATACCATGTTGAAGGGTAGACGGGAGAGAGAGATTGGCAGAATATGATGGATGTTTTATTGAGCCTCGGGGGCGAGTATATATAGACGTACAGGTAGTAGACTTGGAGTAGAAGACAAGTAATATCTCTACCTAATCTATCCTTAAACCTAACCGACATATATCTCTAACACCGAAGTCACGACTCGGGAACGACGGGCACGTCGTCCTCTCGTGTGGCACGTAGACGTGTGTGAGGCACCTGCGAAATTTATTTGGGGAAAAACCCCAGGTGAGACGTCCAATATTCGCTCCTCGAAGTCGAACTTGGGTGGGGTCCTCGAGCCGAAGGTTGTTGATGTTGAACGGAAGCAGACACGTACGTAGTCTGAGAGCGATTAGACCTAGCTCGCCCGTCCTGTCCTTTTGGAATCGGAAGGGATCCAGTCGAAACATATTGCATCCAAACGAGCGGCGCCGATCATCATTAAGACATCCTTAATGTGATGTGATGTATATTAATAACGAAGTTGCTGAGTATAGTACTACAACAGTAGTTTTACCAATTGCAGTGTGGTGTGAATTGGAGCTGCCGGATGTCAGGAGCACTTGAGTGCAAACTAAACTAAGCATGGCAAACTAAACTAAGCATGGCTGCATGCATGGGCTATGCATGGGTAGCGTATAGTACTTTTGACTTTCCGTACTATAGCTGGGGAAATTGGGAGGAAAGCCGCTCCAGGATTGTTAAATCATAGTCCTCATCTTTAGGAGAGCACGCGCAAGCTGTAGCATCTACGCAATCCCATTATTTGATGAATTAATGCATGGCTCCATCAACAAACGGTAGGATTTTTCTTCAGTTCATGCATCAACTTTAGGGCTTTTGCTAGCTAAGTCCTGCCCACTGGCCATGCATGCTCTCATCGAACCCTCCAGACGAGCCCGTGTGACCGTGTCGGTGATATATCAATGCTTCCACTTCCCGTGTTTGCTTGAAATATATAGCAGTATCCAACTCACGCACAACGGCAAGAGTGCATGCCATACCTTCCAAAACTAACGCAACCCCTCTAAGCAGGGGTGAAGCCAGGGAAAAAGGTCGCCGGGGTATAAAAAAAAGTATAACCGATTCATATCTCATAATAATATATAAGAAAATTAGTGTATATTATAGCATCTCGCATCAATGAAAAAGCAGTACAGAAATGACCCATTATAATTTTTTGGTATCTGCCAATTTCCTATAATTGGTTCAATAAAATACTTAAACTATTATAGAGTATACATTATAGTACAAATTCTACATAGTATCTTGCTTCACCCTATAATCGCAGGGTGCGATTTAAGGCATAACCTTGATAGTGTAAACTACCTAATCACCAATTCAAACTTTCGTGATTATGAAAAAATCAACACATCCAATAAACCCTAAAATAATAGGGGAACTGAAAATCTAGAATATTAAATCTCTTGCTTGGCCTTAGATGCAGATCAGAACTGCAGGCAGAATCATCGAATAATGTTTATATATAGAGACTAGCGTGTGGCGACGAGGGACGGGTAGACGGTCGATGGGGCAGTTCTCATAACATGCCATCGATGAAGCGGCGACAGGGGAAGAGCGATCTGGAAAGGAAAAGGAGCGATGCAGCGAGACTGTGAGAGAGAGCGAATTCAGAAAAGAATATAATGGTTGTTTCTTACTGTCAATAGTTGACATCACCCGCCCCCAACCCTAGCCGCCACGACACCACCAGCCCCCTCCCGCCGCCGCCGTCGGTGGTGCCACCGGGCAAAGCCCCGGGGCGTGGCTGCGGCGGGGGGCCCTCTCCTGCTGCGCCGGTAGAGGTTTGGCTTGGATCCTAGTAGGGCTTTGATACGTCTCCAACGTATCTATAATTTTTGATGCTCCATGCTTGTTTTTATACCATTTGCCTATTGTTTCGTTACACTTCGTGGTACTTTTATGCATTTTCCGGAACTAACCTATTAACGAGTTGCCACAGTGCCAGTGCCAGTTCCCTGTTTTCTGCTGTTTTTGTGTTTCAGAAGTGATACACAGGAAATATTCTCGGAATTGGACGAAACAAGTTCCTGAAGTCTTATTTTACCCGGAAGCTTCCACAGATCCGAAGGAGAGTAGGAGGGGGGCCACCAGGGCCCCACACGCAGGGGTGGCGCGGCCAGCCCCTTGGCCGCGCGAGCCCCGCGTGAGGGCGCCTGGCTCCTCCTCTGACATCGCCCCTTCGCCTATAAAGACCTCCCGACCGAAAAAACCTAAGTACCCGATCAGTTTTCCAAAACACATCACGATCCGCCGCCGCCGTCGACCCGAAGATCGGGAGGGTCCAGAAGCTCTTCCCGGCACCCTGCCGGAGAGGGGAATCGCCACCGGAGGTCTTCTTCATCGCCATGCTTGCCTCCGGAGCGATGAGTGGGTAGTCTACCTTGGACTATGGGTCCATAGCAGTAGCTAGATGGTTGTCTTCTCCACCATGTGCTTCATGTTTAGATCTCATGAGCTGCCCTACATGATTGAGATCACCGTTATGTAATTCTACATGTTGGTTTGTTGGGATCCGATGAATATTGGTGTTTATGATTGAGTTGCTGTACTGAATATTATCTTTTGTTATCTCTATGTTGTTTATGATCTTGCATGCTCTCCGTTATTAGTAGCTATCTTGGCCGAGTAGTTGCTAGTGACTCCAAGAGGGGGTATTTATGCTCGATAGTGGGTTCATGCCTCTATTTCACCTGGGGGAGTGACAGAAACCTCTAAGGTGGTAGATGTGCTATTGCTACTAGGGAGAAAACAACATTCATATGCTCAAGGGCATATGCTTTGTTTACATTACACACTTTGCTTAATGCAATTATCTGTTGTTCGCAACTTAATACTTTTGGGGTGTTCGGATTGATATCCCCGGGAGTGGATTATTAGTCATAGATGCAGTTGGATGGCGGTCTATGTATTTTGTTGTAATGCCCAGAGTAAATCTCATAGTGATCTTCTTGACATATCACGTTTATCTTTATTCTATCAATTACCCTACTGTAATTTGTTTACCCAGCATGTGTTATTTTATCTATGGAGAGACACCACTAGTGAACTGTGGATCCCGGTCCTATTTCCATCATATTGCTATCACCTGTTTACTTTCTCGCACTGTTTACTTTACTCGCATACTTTTACTGCTTTCCACTCGATACACTCATAACCTTTGTTTCAAGCAAACCGGTGAGATTGACAACCTCATCGTAAGTTGGGAGCAAAGTATTTGTTTGTGTGTGTGCAGGTTCCACGTTGCAGCTAGCAAGCAAAGCTTGGACGAGGCGCCATATATAAATTGTCCGCAGCTGTCGCAAACTAGCAAGCATCACCTTCAGTCGCCTGTCTCTCCTCTCCAAGAACGATAAACCTTGGTTTCTAAACTGAGGGAAAACTAGCTGCTATACTCATCACACCTTCCTCTTGGGGTTCCCAACGGGCTGGTCATTCACCACGCATCAAGCTAATTTTCTGGCGCCGTTGCCGGGGAGGAAGTAGAAGACTTCTGCGAGGGGAGTTTTTCGCACGCACATTCTTTACTTTGTTATTGCTTTGCTTTACTTTATTTATTTTACTTGCATCGTTTTATATCAAAAAACCCAAAAAATTAGAATCCTTGGTAGTTGTTATTTCTTTACTTTAGTTTATCATGCTGTTCCCTAAGTTCATTATGGAGGACCTCTCAGTAGGTAGTGGTTCGATTATTGGCAAAAGTAACATTGAGGAGTTCTTTAATCACATTAGTATGCATGAGGAAGTCGAGGAAAAGTCTTTGGTTGAGTTAGCTCCTAGTTATGAAGTTGCTTCTGCTCATTTAGTTGACATGTTAGAAGCTAGGTTTGCTAGTCTTAATCCTTTTATGCAATACATGTTCCTTAAGCTTCATGATATTGAGGATCCCGAAAAGAAAGCTTTTATCTTGGAAACTTTGCGCATAGAATTTAAGGATGTCGTTATTGAAGCTAGGAAAGTTCTTAAACGTTTTAATAAACTCGGTTCACCTATAAAGGTTATTAGTACAAATGATGAGGGAGCCGAATACCTATACCTTGCAAGCTTTTGGGATTGTGTGAAGCTTTCGAAAATAATTTTGACTGGATCTGTCCTGAAAATCTTTTTGATGAAAATAGTGTACCAAAGCATGATCACAAAGGGTCTTCTAAAACTTATGTGGATGAAATACAATGCCTTATTGATAAGACCTCTGCTGTTGATCTTAATGCTTCTTCTGAAAATACTTGATTCACAATTTTCTGCGCCTAGCTCAAAGGCGTTAAAGAAAAGCACTCTTGGGAGATAACCCAATGTTTTCTTTTCAGTACTTTTTCTTTTATTTGAGTTTTGGAAGTCATTACTACTGTAATGACCGCTCCTTATCTTGTTTGTTTCATTTTTGTGCCAAGAGAAGCCTCTAATTTGAGCGAGGTAAAGATTTGGGGATGTTGCTGTCCTGAAACTGTTTTCGGTGCTGCACCGTAAAAATTCGTATAAATTCTCTGTTTATCTTTTGGACCTGCGATTTCTTGTGCATATGCCCCAGGTTATATCCAAACTTTTCTTAGTTGAACACTTTTTGATTTGAGCAACAGAAAATCCCTCAAAAATTCGACCTTTGTCAGCTGTTCAGTTTTGACAGATTTCTGCCAATATTTGTGTTTGCCACTTTATCGCTTTCTTTTGAGTTCTTTAGATCACGGAACTTTTGAGGAGGTTGCTACAGTAGTATTTGCTATATATGTGGTGGTTTTGAGTTGAAACCTGAAGCAAAAAGAGGATCGATTATATGTTATGCTTACACTAATGTTGCTAATAGAATTGTGTTTAGTTTTGTATGAAGGAAGTTTTCAAGTGTAGGGATTGGAGAATGATGAGATGAGTTGAAGAATGGACAAAAGCTCAAGCTTGGGGATGCCCATGCATCACCCCAAGAAATATCCAAGAAGTACAAGCGTCAAAGCTTGGGGATGCCCCCGAGGCACCCCTTCTTCATCGGCAAAAATCAGGTCACCTTTCAAGACACTATATTTTTATTGCTTCATGCACTATGTGTTTTTCTTGGAGCGTCAGTTGTTTTAGTTTTCTTAGTTGGTTTAGTTTGTTTGTTTGCTGCAATAAATGGTTGGACCCCAACAAATTTCCTTTGGAGGATATGTACTTGTTTTCATTTGCAAAGAACGCTCTAGTTTTCACTCTTATTAAAAATCGAGCGTTCTTCTTTTTCTGCTGCTGCTTTTGGTTTTCGTTTTCGCCTTGATTTGCGTTCAGACTTTGTCATATCTTTTCATCAAGGTGTATTTTTTCCTCTGATCTTTATTGGTTTTCATCAAAAGTGGTGTTTATAAAAATTTCAAATGGTGTTGGAAAAGAGAAAAAGCTTTGTGCAAAATAGTGGTACAAGAAGGAGCTTGTGTAGACTGCGGCTTAGGCTTTTTCATGTCATGCTTGATGTCTTTTTGATAGTATGCTTAGTGGTTTTGTTGTAGCATGACCTGTCTCAAATAACTGAGATTGCTTAATGAGCCTTTGAAAAAATCATGCGTTGTTTTTATTGTATGGAAGCATTATTTTGGTTTTCTCCTTGATGCTTTATTTGGGTTGACTTGGCGCATGCTCACACATGTTAGACTCTTACAAAGTCGCCAATAGCCTTCATGATCATTTATTTTTGACTTTTGATGCCATCTTATGCTTCTTTTAATGTCGCTTTGTCGCTTTGCATGATTATGGCCATTATTGCTCTCTTAGTTGGTCGCTCCCAGTCTTTTGCTAGCCCTCGCCTTGTACTGAGTATGAGCTCTACTCGTGCATCCAACTCCTAAAAGCCAAAGTTTTCCAAAGTGTCCATGCTACTCGGTGATGACGCCAGAAAAGAGTTGTGGCGTGTAGTTGACGTGGGAGCAGTAAGTCCTTGTGCGTGGTGATGACCAGCCCGTTGGGAACCCCAAGAGGAAGGTATGATGAGTGTAGCGGCAAGTTTTCCCTCAGTTAAGAAACCAAGGTTTATCGAACAGGAGAGGAGAGACGGTGACGACTGAAGGTGTTTGTGGAACCTGCACACACACAAACAAATACTTTGTTCCCAACTTGCGATGAGGTTGTCAATCTCACCGGTTTGCTTGAAACAAAGGTTATGAGCGTATCGAGTGGAAAACAGTAGAGTATGCTAGTAAAGTAAACAGTACGAGAAAAGTAAACAGGTGATTGCAATATGATGTAAATAGGACCAGGGTCCACAGTTCACTAGTGGTGTCTCTCCATAGATAAAATAACACATGCTGGGTAAACAAATTACAGTTGGGCAATTGATAGAATAGAGATAACGTGATATGTCAAGAAGATCACTATGAGATTTACTCTGGGCATTACAACAAAATACATAGACCGCCATCCAACTGCATCTATGACTAATAATCCACTCCCGGGGATATCAATCCGAACACCCTAGAAGTATTAAGTTGCGAACAACAGATAATTGCATTAAGCAAAGTGTGTAATGTAAACAAAGCATATGCCCTTGAGCATATGAATGTTGTTTTCTCCCTAGTAGCAACAACACATCTACCACCTTAGAGGTTTCTGTCACTCCCCCAGGTGAAATAGAGACATGAACCCACTATCGAGCATAAATACCCCCTCTTGGAGTCACTAGCAACTACTTGGCCAAGATAGCTACTAACAACGGAGAGCATGCAAGATCATAAACAACATAGAGATAACAAAAGATATAATTCAGTACATCAACTTAATCATAAACACCAATATTCATCGGATCCCAACAAACCAAACATGTAGAATTACATAACGGTGATCTCAATCATGTATGGCAGCTCATGAGATCTAAACATGAAGCACGTAGTGGAGAAGACAACCATCTAGCTACTGCTATGGACCCATAGTCCAAGGTAGACTACTCACTCATCGCTCCGGAGGCAAGCATGGCGATGAAGAAGACCTCCGGTGGCGATTCCCCTCTCCGGCAGGGTGCCAGGAAGAGCTTCTGGACCCTCCCGATCTTCGGGTCGACGGCGGCGGCGTATCGCGATGTGTTCTGGAAATCTGATCGGGCCCTTAGGTTTTTCTCGTCGGGGGGTATTTATAGGCGAAGGGGCGTCGTCAGAAGAGGGGCCAGGTGGCCTCACAAGGCGGTGGCGCGGGCCAGGGGCTGGCCGCGCCACCCCTGTGTGTGGGCCCCTGGTCCGTCACCTCCTACTCTCCTTCGGATTTCTGGAAGCTTCCGGGTAAAATAAGACTTCAGGAACTTGTTTCGTCCAATTCCGATAATATTTCCTGTGTATCACTTCTGAAACACAAAAACAGCAGAAAACAGGAAACTGGCACTGTGGCACTTGTTAATAGGTTAGTTCCGGAAAATGCATAAAAATGCCACTAAGTGTAACGAAACAATAGGCAAATGGTGTAAAAACAAGCATGGAGCATCAAAAATTATAGATACGTTTGAGACGTATCAAGCATCCCTAAGCTTAACTCCTGCTCGTCCTCGAGTAGGTAAGTGATAACAAAAGAATAATTTTTGAGGTGACATGCACCTACACAATCTTGATCATATATGTAAGCATTGGTGAGCTGGGATCAATAGAACTTAAAACATGGGCATGAAGATATAATCATGACAATAAGAACTTAGCAACCATGTTGTAAACATGCAAATGAACACAAACAAAAGATCATGATAATGAAACAAGGAAAGTCAAACGTGTGTTCAAATCATAAGGAAAAACATACAAATGGTTTTCAGCTTGTCCTTTAAAGAGAGCAAAACATAAATGCATATGACACCTTCAAGTTTAAGAGGGCGACTAGATACAAATAATTTAAGAACAAGTGAAACGAACAATATGAATCAATCAATGAACTTTGGGACAATGCATATCACACTAAGAATGACAACTATGCTCTCTTAATGGTGCATAAAGAAAGAAGGTGGTGACTCAACATAAAAGTAAAAGAAAGGCCCTTCGCAGAGGGAAGCAGTGATTGCAAGTTTTATAACCTTCAAAAATTATGGTACTTACCGGTTTTGAGCTCTCATTGCCCCCATCATAAGCATCTTGAATGGTTAAAGTTAATGCGAGAACAATTATGATGCATATGCTTGACAAATCATAAGTTGAAAACCTCGTGCCCCGTGAATACGAGTACCCAAACCTCATGCTACTTTACTTAGAGTCCCAAGCAAGGCTCTTGTCATTGTAAGTATATGCATATCATTGAGAACCGCCAATGGGGTACCTCCGTGCCCGATGACATGGAACAAGCCCACACCAAAATGACAGGACAAGCAGACAATGAACACCTCGACATCTCTTTTATTTGCTATATTGTTTAGCTTTTTATTGTGAGATGTGTCGTCGAATGTTCACCATGGGTATGCTGCAAATTTACACCATGAATTATGCATGGCTTAGATTGGCGGCCCGGCGTTTCCCTAACACATATACAAACTCCATGATCCCTACAAGATTCCCAATTCATTTCACACCGCGGGCATCCATAAACAAAAGATCACGATATCAACTCAAATAAGAAGTGCAATGTTGAAAGCTTGCCCCATGACAGCATGGCTGGGCTAGAATCCAACTTACAACTTGCAAGCATAACAACTCAACATAAGAGACCACAATGTAAAATTTTTAAGAACAGGAAAAAGTAAAGTGTGCCTTCCGGTTCGTGAGAGCTTTACTAACCGAGTTTCGCATAACACTGGTAAGAGTTTAATTTGAAGAGAATATAAAAGCAAGCCAAATTTACTTGGAATAGCAAATTGCTAGTAGGTATGTATGGTGGACACTTTGAAAAACTTTGGCTTTTAGGAGTTGGATGCACGAGTAGAGCTCATACTCAGTACAAGGCGAGGGCTAGCAAAAGACTGGGAGCAACCAACTAAGAGAGCAATAATGGCCATAATCATGCAAAGCGACAAAGCGACATTAAAAGAAGCATAAGATGGCATCAAAAGTAAAAAACTAAATGATCATGAAGGCTATTGGCGACTTTGTAAGAGTCTAACATGTGTGAGCATGCGCCAAGTCAACCCAAATAAAGCATCAAGGAGAAAACCAAAATAATGCTTCCATACAATAAAAACAACGCATGATTTTTTTCAAAGGCTCATTAAGCAATCTCAGTTATTTGAGACAAGTCATGCTACAGCAAAACCACTAAGCATACTATCAAAAAGACATCAAACACGACATGCAAAAGCCTAGGCCGCAGTCTACGCAAGCTCCTTCTTGTATCACTATTTTGCATAAAGCTTTTTCTCTTTTCCAACACCATTTGAAATTTTTATAAACACCTCTTTTGATGAAAACCAATGAAGATCAGAGGCAAAAATACACCTTGATGAAAAGATATGACAAGATCTGAACGCAAATCAAGGCGAAAATGAAAACCAAAAGCAGTAGCAGAAAAAGTGGAACGCTCGATTTTTAATAAGAGTGAAAACTAGAGCGTTCTTTGCAAATGAAAACAAGTACATCTCCTCCAAAGGAAATTTGTTGGGGTCCAACCATTTATTGCAGCAAACAAACAAACTAAACCAACTAAGAAAACTAAAACAACTGACACTCCAAGAAAAACACATAGTGCATGAAGCAATAAAAATATAGTGTTTTGAAAGGTGACCTGAATTTTGCCGATGAAGAAGGGGTGCCTCGGGGGCATCCCCAAGCTTTGACGCTTGTACTTCTTGTATATTTCTTGGGGTGATGCATGGGCATCCCCAAGCTTGAGCTTTTGTCCATTCTTCAACTCATCTCATCATTCTCCAATCCCTACACTTGAAAATTTCCTTCATACAAAACTAAACACAATTCTATTAGCAACATTAGTGCAAGCATAAAATATATTCAACCTCTTTTAGCTTCAGGTCTCAACCCAAAACCACCACATATAAAGTATATACTACTGTAGCAACTTTCACAAGAGTTCCATGATCAAAAAGAACTCAAAAGAAAGCGATAAAGTGGCAAAAACAAATATTGGCAGAAATCTGTCAAAACAGAACAGCTGACAAAGGACGAATTTTTGAAAGGTTTTATGTTGCTCAAATCAAAAAGTGTTCAACTAACAAAAGTTTGGATATAACCTGGGGCATATGCACAAGAAATCGCAGGTCCAAAAGATAAACAGAGAATTTATACGAATTTTTACGGTGCAGCACCAAAAACAGTTTCAGGACAGCAACATCCCCAAATCTTTACCTCACTCAAATTAGAGGCTTCTCTTGGCACAAAAACGAAATAAAAAGGATAAGGAGCGGTCATTACAGCAGTAATGACTTACAAGACTCAAATAAAAGAAAAAGTACTGAAAAGAAAACATTGGGTTATCTCCCAAGAGTGCTTTTCTTTAACGCCTTTGAGCTAGGCGCAGAAAATTGCAAATCAAGTACCTTCAGAAGAAGCATTAAGATCAACTGCAGAGGTCTTATCAATAAGGCATTGTATTTCATCCACATAAGTTTTTGAAGACCCTTTGTGATCATGCTTTGGTACACTATTCTCATCAAAAAGATTTTCAGGACAAATCCAGGCGAAATTATTTTTGAAAGCATCATTCAATCCCAAAAGTTTGCAAGGTATAGGTATTTCGGTTCCCTCATCATTAGTATCAATAACCTTAATAGGTGAACCGAGTTTATTAAAACGTTTAAGAACTTTCCTAGCTTCAACAACGACATCCTTAAATTCTAGGCGCAAAGTTTCCAAGATAAAAGCCATCTTTTCGGGATCCTCAATTTCATGAAGCTTAAGGAACATATATTGCATAAAAGGATTAAGACTAGCAAACCTAGTTTCCAACATGTCAATTAATATAACAGAAGCAACTTCAATACTAGGAGCAAGCTCAACCCAAGACTTTTCCTCATCTTCCTCATGCATACTAATGTGATTAAAGAACTCCTCAATGTTACTTTTGCCAATAATCGAACCACTACCTACTGAGAGGTCCTCCAGAACGAACTTAGGGAACAGCATGATAAACTAAAGTAAAGAAATAACAACTACCAAGGATTCTAATTTTTTTTGGGTTTTTGATAAAAAAGCAATGCAGGTAAAATAGATAAAGTAAAGCAAAACAAATAACAAAGTAAAGAATGTGTGTGCGAAGAACTCCCCTTGCAGAAGTCTTCTCTTCCTCCCCGGCAACAGCGCCAGAAAAGAAGCTGCTACTCGGTGATGACGCCAGAAAAGAGCTGTGGCGTGTAGTTGACGTGGGAGTAGTAAGTCCTTGTGCGTGGTGATGACCAGCCCGTTGGGAACCCTGATATGTCTCAAACGTATCTATAATTTTTGATGCTCCATGCTTGTTTTTACACCATTTGCCTATTGTTTCGTTACACTTAGTGGCATTTTTATACATTTTCCGGAACTAACCTATTAACGAAGTGCCACAGTGCCAGTTTCCAGTTTTCTGCTGTTTTTGTGTTTCAGAAGTGATACACAGGAAATATTCTCGGAATTGGACGAAACAAGTTCCTGAAGTCATATTTTACCCGGAAGCTTCCAGAGATCCGAAGAAGTGTCGGAGGGGGGCCACCAGGGGCCCACACAAGGGGGCGGCGCGGCCTGGCCCCTGGCCGCGCCACCCCTGTGTGAGAGCCCCTGGCTCCACCTCTGACATCGCCCCTTCGCCTATAAGTACCCCCCGACGAGAAAAACCTAAAGCCCGATCAGTTTTCCAGAATACATCACGATCCGCCGTCGCCGTCGACCCGAAGATCGGGAGGGTCCAGAAGCTCTTCCCGGCACCCTGCCGGAGAGGGGAATCGCCACCGGAGGTCTTCTTCATCGCCATGCTTGCCTCCGGAGCGATGAGTGAGTAGTCTACCTTGGACTATGGGTCCATAGCAGTAGCTAGATGGTTGTCTTCTCCACCATGTGCTTCATGTTTAGATCTCATGAGCTGCCCTACATGATTGAGATCACCGTTATGTAATTCTATGATGTTGGTTTGTTGGGATCCGATGAATATTGGTGTTTATGATTAAGTTGCTGTACTGAATTATATCTTTTGTTATCTCTATGTTGTTTATGATCTTGCATGCTCTCCGTTGTTAGTAGCTATCTTGGCCGAGTAGTTGCTAGTGACTCCAAGAGGGGGTATTTATGCTCGATAGTGGGTTCATGTCTCTATTTCACCTGGGGGAGTGACAGAAACCTCTAAGGTGGTAGATGTGATGTTGCTACTAGGGAGAAAACAACATTCATATGCTCAAGGGCATATGCTTTGTTTACATTACACACTTTGCTTAATGCAATTATCTGTTGTTCGCAACTTAATACTTCTAGGGTGTTCGGATGATATCCCCGGGGGTGGATTATTAGTCATAGATGCAGTTGGATGGCGGTCTATGTATTTTGTTGTAATGCCCAGAGTAAATCTCATAGTGATCTTCTTGACATATCACGTTATCTTTATTCTATCAATTGCCCAACTGTAATTTGTTTACCCAGCATGTTATTTTATCTATGGAGAGACACCACTAGTGAACTGTGGACCCCGGTCCTATTTTAATCATATTGCAATCACCTGTTTACTTTTCCCGCATTGTTTACTTTACTCGCATATACTCTACTGTTTTCCACTCGATACACTCATAACCTTTGTTTCAAGCAAACCGGTGAGATTGACAACCTCATCGCAAGTTGGGAACAAAGTATTTGTTTGTGTGTGTGCAGGTTCCGCAAACACCTTCAGTCGTCATCGTCTCTCTTCTCCTGTTCGATATACCTTGGTTTCTTAACTGAGGGAAAACTTGCCGCTACACTCATCATACCTTCCTCTTGGGGTTCCCAACGGGCTGGTCATCACCACGCACAAGGACTTACTGCTCCCACGTCAACTACACGCCACCAGCTCTTTTCTGGCGTCATCATCACACGAGTAGCAGCACTTTTTCTGGCGCCGTTGCCGGGGAAGAGAGAAGACTTCTGCGAGGGGAGTTCTTCGCACACACATTCTTTACTTTGTTATTTGTTTTGCTTTACTTTATTTTATTTTACCTGCATTGCTTTATATCAAAAACCCAAAAAAATTAGAATCCTTGGTAGTTGTTATTTCCTTGCTTTTAGTTTATCATGTCTAGTTTAGTTGCTACTACTATGTCCCCCGAGGACATGATCTTTACCTTTAAGCAGAAAGATGAGGAAAGCTTTAAAGAAGCTTAGTCTAGAATTTATGATTGGCATGGAAAAACTGAACCTAAAATGACTTTGAGTTTGCTTCTTAGTAGCTTTTACTTTGGACTTTCTCTTCGTTATAGATATGCTTTGGATGCTACTACAGAAGGAGATTTCCTTCATTGTGATGGAGATCAAGCCTTCAATATTATTAAAAAGTTGATTACAATTTATAGCATGCCAACCTACTTTGATTCCTCTCTTGTGAGCATTTTTAATAGACTTAATACTCTCGAGTCTCGCACTGCTAGTTTGAATTCTTGCTACAATACTTTGCGCCAGCATTTTGATTATGTGCCAACAAATACTGAACCTTCGAGCTGGTATCCTACAATAAAAATCACCATTAGTGGTGAAACTTTTCATGCTCGTTGTGATATTATGTCTGATTTTTCTCTCATGCCAAAGGATGTTTATGAATCTTTGAGCCTTTGGAAGCTTTCTGAGGGAGGAGAAGAAATTTTTCTTACTAACAATGCCACCATATCTCCCCTTGGAATAGCTGAAGGAGTCTTTACAAAAATCCTAGGAAGAATGATATCTACTGATTATCTTGTTATTGAATGTGTAGGAAAAGGACAAATCACACTTGGAAGATCCATTCTGAAGCTCCTTGGCGCCGTTATCGATGTGGGAAAAGGCAATATAACATTTACTACTCCACCTTGCAATAACCATGTCTTTCCTAGAGTCAAGAGCAAAGGTAAGAAAGGGAGACGTAAGGCACGTGCTGATCCTAGCACTTCATCACTTGATATTACTTGATTCGCAATTTTCTGCGCCTAGCTCAAAGGCGTTAAAGAAAAGCACTCTTGGGAGATAACCCAATGTTTACTTTTCAGTACTTTTTCTTTTATTTGAGTCTTGGAAGTCATTACTACTGTAATGACCGCTCCTTATCTTGTTTATTTCGTTTTTGTGCCAAGAGAAGCCTCTAATTTGAGTGAGGTAAAAATTTGGGGATGTTGCTGTCCTGAAACTGTTTTCGGTGCTGCACCGTAAAAATTCGTGAAAATTCTCTGTATATCTTTTGGACCTGCGATTTCTTGTGCATATGCCCCAGGTTATATCCAAACTTTTCTTAGTTGAACACTTTTTGATTTGAGCAACGTAAAATCCCTCAAAAAATCGTCCTTTGTCAGCTGTCCAGTTTTGACAGATTTCTGCCAATATTTGTTTTTGCCACTTTATCGCTTTCTTTTGAGTTCTTTTTAATCATGGAACTCTTGTGGAAGTTGCTACAGTAGTATATACTTTATATGTGGTGGTTTTGGGTTGAAACCTGAAGCTAAAAGAGGTGGAATATATTTTATGCTTACACTAATGTTGCTAATAGAATTGTGTTTAGTTTTGTATGAAGGAAGTTTTCAAGTGTAGGGATTGGAGAATGATGAGATGAGTTGAAGAATGGACAAAAGCTCAAGCTTGGGGATGCCTATGCATCACCCCAAGAAATATCCAAGAAGTACAAGCGTCAAAGCTTGGGGATGCCCCCGAGGCACCCCTTCTTCATCAGCAAAAATCAGGTCACCTTTCAAAACACTATATTTTTATTGCTTCATGCACTATGTGTTTTTCTTGGAGCGTCAGTTGTTTTAGTTTTCTTAGTTTGTTTAGTTTGTTTGTTTGCTGCAATAAATGGTTGGACCCCAACAAATTTCCTTTGGAGGAGATGTACTCGTTTTCATTTGCAAAGAACGCTCTAGTTTTCACTCTTATTAAAAATCGAGCGTTCTACTTTTTCCGCTACTGCTTTTGGTTTTCGTTTTCGCCTTGATTCGTGTTCAGATCTTGTCATATCTTTTCATCAAGGTGTATTTTTGCCTCTGATCTTTATTGGTTTTCATCAAAAGAGGTGTTTATAAAAATTTCAAATGGTGTTGGAAAAGAGAAAAAGCTTTGTGCAAAATAGTGGTACAAGAAGGAGCTTGTGTAGACTGCGGCTTAGGCTTTTTCATGTCATGCTTGATGTCTTTTTGATAGTATGCTTAGTGGTTTTGCTGAAGCATGACTTGTCTCAAATAACCGAGATTGCTTAATGAGCCTTTGAAAAAATCATGCGTTGTTTTTATTGTATGGAAGCATTATTTTGGTTTTCTCCTTGATGCTTTATTTGGGTTGACTTGGTGCATGCTCACACATGTTAGACTCTTACAAAGTCGCCATTAGCCTTCATGATCATTTAGTTTTTGACTTTTGATGCCATCGTATGCTTCTTTTAATGTCACTTTGTCGCTTTGCATGATTATGGCCATTATTGCTCTCTTAGTTGGTCGCTCCCAGTCTTTTGCTAGCCCTCACCTTGTACTGAGTATGAGCTCTACTCGTGCATCCAACTCCTAAAAGCCAAGTTTGCCATTGTGTCCACTATAAATTCCTATGCATGGTATTTGTAAGCCATTCCAAAGTAAAATTTTCGTGTGCTACCTTTCAAAAACCTTCAAAACACTTCTCGTTTTGTGACACTGTTTTCAGCTCATGGGGACGTAGTGGTCGGATTTGCTATCTTCCATATTGCTTATTCCAAAAAGAAAAAAGAAAGGAAAAAAAAGAAAGAAAAAAGGCACTCCTCCAAAGAATGTGAATGTTGGTGGGCACCCGATGGAATCGGTTAGCCATGGTATGTGAAAGGAAAAGGTGGGGAGGAGTGCCAAGTTTTATAAAAAGAGCATAAGAGTGCCAATCTCTCTCTCAAAAACTTGCTTTATTTTTGTATGGAAGATAGTAAGAACCCCATTGCCAGTCGTTGACAAAGACAACCACCTCTCAAAATCAAGTTTTATCTCTCTGTTTTACAAATGAAAAGCTCTAGCACAAGTTTAAATCACTGCTTCCCTCTGCGAAGGGCCTTTCTTTTACTTTTATGTTGAGTCACCACCTTCTTTCTTTATGCACCATTAAGAGAGCATAGTTGTCATTCTTAGTGTGATATGCATTGTCCCAAAGTTCATTGATTGACTCATATTGTTGGTTTCACTTGTTCTTAAATTATTTGTATCTAGTCGCCCTCTTAAACTTTGAGGTGTCCTATGCATTTATGTTTTGCTCTCTTTGAAGGACAAGCTGAAAACCATTTGTATGTTTTTCCTTATGATTTGAACACACGTTTGACTTTCATTGTTTCATTATCATGATCTTTTGTTTGTGTTCATTTGCATGTTTACAACATGGTTGCTAAGTTTCTTATTGTCAAGTTTATATCTTTCATGCCCATGTTTTAAGTTCTTATGATCCCAGCTCACCAATGCTTGCATATATGATCAAGATTGTGTAGGTGCATGTCACCTCAAAAATTATTCTTTTGTTATCACTTACCTACTCGAGGACGAGCAGGAGTTAAGCTTGGGGATGCTTGATACATCTCAAACGTATCTATAATTTTTGATGCTCCATGCTTGTTTTTACACCATTTGCCTATTGTTTCGTTACACTTAGTGGCATTTTTATACATTTTCCGGAACTAACCTATTAACGAAGTGCCACAGTGCCAGTTCCCTGTTTTCTGCTATTTTTGTGTTTCAGAAGTGATACACAGGAAATATTCTCGGAATTGGACGAAACAAGTTCCTAAAGTCTTATTTTACCCGGAAGCTTCCAGAGATCCGAAGGAGAGTAGGAGGGGGCCACCAGGGCCCCACACGCAGGGGTGGCGCGGCCTGGCCCCTGGCCGCGCCACCCCTGTGTGAGAGCCCCTGGCTCCTCCTCTGACATCGCCCCTTCGCCTATAAAGACCCCCCGACGGAAAAAACCTAAGTACCCGATCAGTTTTCCAGAACACATCACGATCCGCCGCCGCCGTCGACCCGAAGATCGGGAGGGTCGAGAAGCTCTTCCCGGCACCCTGCCGGAGAGGGGAATCGCCACCGGAGGTCTTCTTCATCGCCATGCTTGCCTCCGGAGCGATGAGTGAGTAGTCTACCTTGGACTATGGGTCCGTAGCAGTAGCTAGATGGTTGTCTTCTCCACCATGTGCTTCATGTTTAGATCTCATGAGCTGCCCTACATGATTGAGATCACCGTTATGTAATTCTACATGTTGGTTTGTTGGGATCCGATGAATATTGGTGTTTATGATTGAGTTGCTGTACTGAATATTATCTTTTGTTATCTCTATGTTGTTTATGATCTTGCATGCTCTCCGTTATTAGTAGCTATCTTGGCCGAGTAGTTGCTAGTGACTCCAAGAGGGGGTATTTATGCTCGATAGTGGGTTCATGCCTCTATTTCACCTGGGGGAGTGACAGAAACCTCTAAGGTGGTAGATGTGCTGTTGCTACTAGGGAGAAAACAACATTCATATGCTCAAGGGCATATGCTTTGTTTACATTACACACTTTGCTTAATGCAATTATCTGTTGTTCGCAACTTAATACTTTTGGGGTGTTCGGATTGATATCCCCGGGAGTGGATTATTAGTCATAGATGCAGTTGGATGGCGGTCTATGTATTTTGTTGTAATGCCCAGAGTAAATCTCATAGTGATCTTCTTGACATATCACGTTTATCTTTATTCTATCAATTGCCCAACTGTAATTTGTTTACCCAGCATGTGTTATTTTATCTATGGAGAGACACCACTAGTGAACTATGGATCCCGGTCCTATTTCCATCATATTGCTATCACCTGTTTACTTTCTCGCACTGTTTACTTTACTCGCATACTTTTACTGCTTTCCACTCGATACACTCATAACCTTTGTTTCAAGCAAACCGGTGAGATTGACAACCTCATTGTAAGTTGGGAGCAAAGTATTTGTTTATGTGTGTGCAGGTTCCACGTTGCAGCTAGCAAGCAAAGCTTGGACGAGGCGCCATATATAAATTGTCCGCAGCTGTCGCAAACTAGCAAGCATCACCTTCAGTCGCCTGTCTCTCCTCTCCAAGAACGATAAACCTTGGTTTCTAAACTGAGGGAAAACTAGCTGCTATACTCATCACACCTTTCTCTTGGGGTTCCCAACGGGCTGGTCATTCACCACGCATCAGGCTTCGGGGGACGTCGTCAAGATGGTGGGGCGGCGTCGCGTCAGAATAAGAGAGCCAGAGCTCGATCCCCGTCTCGGCAAGGCCACTTGTGGCGGCGCCAGCGAGCTGCTAGCCTGGTTTCCTCTCAGATCTGCGGATCTGGGGAGGGTGGGTTCTCTAGGCGCGATCGTCTTTTGACATGGCCGTGGAGTTTCTTGAGTATGTTTGGGTGTCGGTGGGCTGCTGATGTTGTTGCTTTTCCCTTGGCTGGCCGTGGTGACGAGGGAGTGGAAGGGGATGGCACTATCATCTTCCTCGTTAGGGTTGTTTATGGTCTTTTTTTGAGATGCGACTGTCGCGGCGTGAAGCTTCTTCTGGCCGGCCATGGTGGCGAGGGGAGGATGCGGCTCGATGTGACGTCGGTGGTTGGGACCTACTGCTCAGGGATCTTGGATTGGAGGTACTGCTTGGTATTCTCCATCTCGTGCCTGCCTGATGTTCTGGAAAAGGATCTTAGCTCTCACCCCTCGGGGTGGGCACTCTTGCGGTGTTCAAAGCCCATTGTAGCGATAGTGGCGGCGGTGGCTCGATGGTGTCTGAAGATGAGCTACTTCTAGGTCTGGTACCTGTACTTGGTTGGTGACGATGAGGACGATGGGCTTGATGGTGCTTTGGAAGTACGGTGTGAGGTTATTCTTGCAAAAGTCTGGGACCATATTATGTTTTCCTTTTTTTATGGAGTCGTTTGTAATCGGTTTCGCTATTGTTGAAATACCATAAGTTGTTATCTCAAAAAAAAAAAAACAAACGATCGATTTTGTCAAGGAGCGCTCTATTCATTGATTTCCTTCGTGGATAGAGCAATTTGTGGGCTACTTGCGTTGCATTCGTGGGCTTAGACAAAGTAATGGCCCACAGGGTTGTACATTTCACTTGCACATAAGCTGGGGGTGGTGCTCCTCCCTGGGCGGAATCCTATACACCGCCTTCTGCGGCGCGGTGTTAGGCTCCGCGTAGCCTGTTTGCTGTCACCTCTTTAACGGGCCAGGCCTAGTAGTTACAAATTTTTGTTTTCCGGTTTTTTCCTTTTCCGTTTATTTTCTCTTTTTCGGTTTCTTTTTTTGTTTCTTTTCTGTTTCTTTTTTTGTTTGGATTTTGAATTTGTTTAATCCAAAATTGTTTAAATTTTGAAATTGTTCAAATTCGAATTTGTTTCTATTTTGAATTTTTGTTCAGATTTCAAATTTGTTTGGTTTTTCAATTTTTGTTCAGATTTCAAATTTGTTTAGATTTTTAATTTTTTTTCAGATTTAGAAACAAATTGTTTTGGATTTTGATTTTTGTTCAGATTTCAAATTTGTTTGGATTTTGAATTTTTGTTTGGATTTTGATTTTGGAATTCGTTTATATTTTAAATTTTTGTTCAGATTTCTAATTTGTTTGGATTTTGATTTTTTGTTCTGATTTCAAATTTGTTTCGATTTTGAATTTTTGTTCAGATTTAGAAAAAAATTTGTTTTGGGTTTTGATTTTTTGTTCATATTTCAAATTTGTTTGGATTTTGAAATTTCTGTTTACATTTTGAATTTTTGTTTGGAATTTGAATTTTTTTAATTTCGATTTTGTTCAGATTTTTTTTGTTAGAATTCGAATTTGTTCATATTTGGAATTTTTTTCTGATTTCAAATTTATTTAAATTTTGAAATTTCGTTCAGAAATTAGGAAAAAAGAAAAAGAAGGAAAAAGCGCTGATGGACCGGCCCGTTTGGAAGGAGGCTGCGTGCGGCGCTAGCTTCCGTGCCGCAGAAAGCGGAGGCGAGGAGCGCCCCTCCGTGGCGCATCAGGCGGCTAACCCTATGCTCTGCCCGTTAGCGGGACGGAACCCCGCTCCGCCCGCGTGCGGCGTGAGTTGGGCCGGCCCGTTAGCGTGCCTGGAGGTGGTTTTTCATTTTTTTTTTCGTCCGGTTTTTTCTGATTTGTGTAGGTTTTTTCTTTTACGTTTTTTTTTTCAGGATTTTGGTTCAGCTGGTTTTCTTCTGATTTTAATTTTATATATTTTATTTTTCGTTCTTTTTTCTTGAAAATTATGAACATTTTTTATTTTATTGTTTTTAAAATTTGAACATTTTTACATTTGAACAATTTTTTACTTTTGAACATTTTTATGTTTGAACAAATTTATTTTTGAATATTTTTAACTTTGAACTATTTTTACTTTTGAACATTTTTATGTCTAAACAAATTTCGAATTTGAACAAATTTCAAATTTAAACAAATATTAATTTTGAACAAATTTCAAATTTGAACAAATGGTAAATTTGAACAAATGTTAAATTTGAACAAATTTCGGATTTGAACAAATTTCGGTTTGAACAAATTTCGGATTTGAACAAATTTTGGATTTGAACAAATTTTGGATTTGAACAAATTCGAAATTTCAACATTTTCTGAATTTGAACAAATTCGAAATTTCAACAATTTCTAAATTTTATAAAATTTCTAATTTAAACAGTTTTTTCCAAAATCCGTTGTAATTTTTTTTCCAAAATCCATTGTAAAATAATACAGAAAAATAAAAACGAAAAAAGACAGTATACCTGTACCTAGGCCGGTCCAATAGAAATGGCTTGTGGACGTTGCTCCAAAGAAGAAACGGGTCCTCCTCCCTGGCGCATGCGCGCCAGCTATCTCTTATTTCGCTGAAGGAATTTTTAATGGGCTTTCTCTCACCGGCCCATTCGTTTTGTTCCATTGTTCCGCAGATTTGTTTCCGTGTGTCTGGTTTTGTTCCCTAGGCTCGCGCGCAGGTGCGCCGGCCTTTTTCAAATTCGGTGGGCTTGTTCAACTCTTGGTACAATGTTTCGGACGAAATGGGCTTATAAACTGGTCAAAATTTTGGTCAGCTTCCGATGTGGGACTATTTTGTCCGAAGAACCTAACGTTTTCTTCGTTCGTTTGTTCCATTGTTCTGCAGATTTGTTTCCGTGTGCATGGTTTTGTTCCCTTACTGATTTTCGGCCGTTTATTTTGTTCTTTTGTTCCGCATGATTTGTTCCCCTCCGCATAGTTTTGTTCCTTGCTGATTTTCGGCCGTTTTCGTCGTTCGATTGTTCCGCATGGTTTTGTTCCTCTACAGTTTCACTAAAATCTAGGAATAAAAATTAAAATAACTGGAAACTAAAAATTACCTCCAGGAACAAAAATTTTAAAAATTTGGGAACAAAATTTACAAAAATTCAAGAACAAAAGTTACAAAAATCTGGGAAATAAAATTACAAAAAATCTGGGAACAAAAATTCAGGAACAAAAATTTCAAAAATCTAGGAACAAAAGTTAAAAAAATAGGGAACAAAATCCATGTACGAAAATGTCAACAATCAGAGAACAAAAATGACAAAAAAATCTAGGAACAAAAATTACAAAACTACCAAAACTAAAATTACAAAAATCTGGGAACAAAATTTTAAAAAACTAGGAACAAAGTTGCAAAAATCCGAGATCAAAAAGTTACAAAAATCTGGGAACAAAAATGATAAAAAATCTGAGAAAAAAATTACAAAAATATGGGAACTTTTATTCTCAGATTTTTATAACAAAAATCCAGGAACAAAGTTATAAAAATCCAGGAACAAAGTTACAAAAATCCAGGAACAAAGTTATAAAAATCTGGGATCAAAATCAAAGAAAAAAAATTTCAAAAAATTGGTAACAAAAATCAGGGACCAAAAAATACAAAATTCCGAGAACAAAAATTCCAAAAATTTAGGAACAAAAGTGAAAAAAATCCAGAAACAAAATCCAGGAATTAAAATTTCAAAAATCCGGGATCAAAAATTACAAAAATATGGGAACAAAAAGTAAAAAAAATCCAAAAACTAAAATTACAAAAATCCGGGAACAAAAATTTAAAAAAATCTGAGAATAAAAGTTACAAAAATCCGTGAACAAAAGTTACAAAAATCTAGGAAACATGTGCATACTCAGTGCGCTACTACGCAAAAATACGAAAAGAAATGTAGAGATGGAAAGAAAAACGTAAATAACAAACTCATCGTGAGTGTTTACGATTTACGAAGAAGGAAAAGAGCTGTACTGTACGTCCGAACGAACGAAGAAAACGCAAACAAAAAAAGGAACGAAGGAAACGCAGGGAAGCTTATCGGGCCGAGCCCATTAACTAAACGCTTTAGCGAAACGAGCATTCCGTAGCGGGCGCGCGCCACGGAGTCGTTTCGGAAATTGCTCGCTAGCGCGCGCGCTAGGGAGCTTTCGTTTCGCTAAAGGAGTTCTTCTTGGGCTCGGCCCATTTATCTGTTATCGTTCAACTAAATGCACCATGGTTTCGTTCGAGCAGTCCGTTGCAGGAATCCATGCATCGTTCTCCTTTTTTTTTTTCCTTTGACTTCCTTTCTTTCTACGTGACGTTGTCCACTTCTTTTTATTTTCTTCTATCCATTTTTAGTTTTTCGTTTATTCCTTTGTTGTACGTACCCTTTTTATTTTTATCTTTCTTTTTCTGTTTCCTTTTTGTTCTTTCTTTTTCTAATTTTTCTTTTTTTTTCTTTTTCCTAATCTCTTAAAAAATAGGATATAGCGAGTTCCACTTATTTTAGAAAATTATTTTTAAAAAAGTTTTGTTCTTGATTTTTCCCTGCTATATTCACTTTTGTTCCCATGTAAATAGAAGTTTGTTCCTTTATTCAAAAGATTTATTTCTCTTATTACTGAAAATTATTTCTATAAATTCCTTGATGTTTATTTGTTTCTTGTGACTCTCAGTTTTGTTCCTATATATATAGCCGTTTTTTACTTTATTTAAAAAGATTTTTTCCTCAATTTTTTATTTCTTCGATGTTTAATTTATTCCCTGTGAAATTCATTCTTGTTCCTGGATGTATAGTTTTTTGTTCCATCATTAAGAAAGATTCGTTCCTCTTGTTTTTAGTTCCAGAAATTATTTTGTTCCTTGATGTTTGTTTTTGTTCCCTCTGAAGTTCATTTTTGTTCCCAGACGCATAATTGTTCCTTTTATTCAAATAGATTTGTTCCTCTTATTTTAGAAAATTAGTTCCACAAATTATTTTGTTCCTTCATGTTTATTTTTGTTCTCTGTGAAGTTCATTTTTGTTCCCACACATATAATTATTCCTTTTATTCAAAGAGATTTTTTCCTCTTATTTTAGAAAATTAGTTTCACAAATTATTTTGTTCCTTGATGTTTATTTTTGTTCACTGTGAAGCTCATGTTTGTTCCCAGACGTATAATTGTTCCTTTTATTCAAAGAGATTTGTTCCTCTTATTTTAGAAAATTAGTTCCATAAATTATTTTGTTCCTTGATGTTTATTTTTGTTCCATGTGAAGTTTATTTTTATTCCTACACATATAGCTTTTTGTTCCTTTTATTCAAAGAGATTTGTTCCTCTTATTTTAGAAATTTTGTTCCACAAATTATTTTGTTCCTTCATGTTTATTTTTTATTCCCTGTGAAGTTCATTGTTGTTCCCAGACGTATAATTGTTCCTTTTATTCAATGAGATTTGTTCCTCTTATTTTAGAAAATTAGTTTCACTAATTATTTTTGTTCCTTGATGTTTATTTTTGTTCTATGTGAAATTCATTTTTATTCCCAGACATATAGATTTTTGTTCCTTTTATTCCAAGAAATTTGTTCCTTTTATTTTAGAAAATTAGTTCCATAAATTATTTTGTTCCTTGGTGTTTATTTTTGTTCCCTGTGAAGTTCATTTTTGTTCCCAGACGTATTATTCCTTTTATTCAAAGAGATTTGTTCCTCTTATTTTAGAAAATTAGTTTCACAAATTATTTTTGTTCCATGTGAAATTCATTTTTATTCCCAGACATATAGATTTTTGTTCCTTTTATTCCAAGAAATTTATTCCTCTTATTTTAGAAAATTAGTTCCACAAATTATTTTGTTCCTTGATGTTTATTTTTAATTCCCTAAGTTCTTTTTTTGTTCCATAGCTTATGTTCTTACTAAAGTAGTGTTGTAGTTTAGTTAATTTTGCTTCTCAGAATATAAATTTATTCATACAACCAAATTATGTTTTTATTAAAGTAGTGTTGTAGTTTAGTTTTAGATGCGCATTATAGTTAATTAACCAGGCAGACTACCAATAGGGAATTCGAACCTGCAAAACATACGCACGTGCATGCATCAGTGTACTACACTACTACTGCGCAGTGTACTACACTACTACCAGAATAGGCAAATGACTTTTTAATCCATGGCTCACGAGCTGCACCAACGATCGAGTGGAGACGCGCGGGCGGATCGCGCACGAGCTGCACCATCATTTTAGTCCCACATCGATCAGCGAACAAAATACGAACCAATTTAAATAGCATGTTTCCGTGGTAACAACCATTCAGTCAACTGCGTCGAGGGATCCGCACGGCGACCGCCCACCGGTTCCTAAGACAGCTAGCTGGCCCCTAAATGGGCTTCGCTGATTCCTTGGCCTAGCAGCAATTTCTAAACCGAATTTGAGCGATGGGATCGCGCGGCCGCTAGCGAGGAGTCCCCGTCGTTTCCGAAGAAACTAAGGCAGAATAAGCGCGGTTTGACCTTAATGGGCCTGGCCCATCTCAAATCTTACGCGGGCGGAGCTAGCGCGTAGACTAGGAGCCCCCGCATCAGGCGATCTATCATTTCGCTGAAGGAGCAGTGAGAAGTAGGAAAGCCCATTAAACACGATTATGGTGCCTTATAGGGCCCAATCAAGTTTCGGTTTGCTTCCTTCTGCAGCGGCAAATCCTATGCTCCGCCTGCGGGCGCGCCTTAGCAGGCTCCGCCCGCAGGCGGAGGGTTAAGGGCCGCGGCCTGTTTAACGAAAAATCCTATACTTTCTGTATTTTTCTGGTGGTTTTTCTTTTTCCCTGGTTCACTGTTCGGCTGGTTTTTTCGGTTTTTCGTTTTTCAAACAATTTTGAATTTACATAAATTCAAAATAAGAATAATTTTCGAATTTGAATAATTTTTGAGTTTGAACAATTTTGAGTTTGAACAATTTTCGAGTTTGAACAATTTTCGAGTTTGAATAAATTTCGAGTTTGAACAATTTTCGAGTATGAACAATTTTTTGAAATTGAACAATTTTCGAATTTGAACAATTTTAAAAATTGAACAATTTTTGTATTTGAACAATTCTTCGAAATTGAACAATTTTGAACTTTGAACAAATTTTGAGTTTGAACATTTTTCGAGTATGAACAATTTTTCGAAATTGAACAATTTTCGAATTTGAACAATTTTCATATTTGAACAATTTTTCGAAATTGAACTATTTTGAATTTTATAAAGAATAATTTTTAGAACATTTTTTAACATTGAATTTTTTAAAAGTTTGAACAATTCTCGAATTTGAACACTTTTCGAATTTAAACATTTATTAAATCTGAACAAATTTTGAATTTAAACATTTTTTCACATCTAGAGATTTTCAAAAAAAATGAAGCAAACCGAATCTGAGTTAACAAATTTAACGATGAAGTGATCAAATGGGCCGGCCCACCCGGGGTCGCGTTTCAGGCAGAGCTACGCTCCCTCCCGCTCACGAGCGGAGCATAGGAGCCCCCTTCTGCAGCGCACAGCGCTGCGGCCAAGCGACGGACAAAACAGCTTCACGTAAAATCTTCGCGTGGAAAGCTATTTAAACTGTTACTAGTAAGCGGACACGTGCAACGCACGATCTGATCATACATTAAATTTTCTTTTACATTAGTTTACCCATATAGTGTATCTACTTATCTGTGCATGCTTTTAGAAATACCATTCCAAGAATCATATAGTTTTATGTTTTTTACTCTAGACAAAACATATTTCCCTGCCTTTTCTTTAGTAGATAAACGATGAGCTGCATATACATATAATCCCACATTTTTTCAGTCTCATAGATGGACCATACTCCCTCCGTTTTAAAATATAAGATGTTTTAGCTTTGTAAAGCAAATATATTTAAACATCTTTTAGTGTGTACACTCGAATATACACACTAAAACGTGTCTAGATACATTTACTTCATAAACTGAAAACATCTTATATTTTGAAACAGGGGGAGTACATCATTACTTTTGTTGGTCAATGGATCCTGAAGCGCATATATGCCGGCGGAAACATTTACAGTATCATAACATTGATCTCATCTGAAGTAACATAGTACAAAAAATAGGCTAAAATGAACCGACTTGTTTCCAACTCATAAGCACATCGGATGTTTCATATGCTATGTTTATTTTTAGTCTACCATTGCAGAAATTATGATTATTCAACATTGTCAACAATAATGCAATAATCATTATCTCAAAATCTCTATATATTGGCATGGTATTTTGGAGAATGAAAGGAACTACAACATGAAAAAAATGGATCATAAATTTCTCAACAATCTGGAACATATTGCAGATGAATTCTTTTATAATTATTCAGACTTTGGTTCCACGATATATTCACTGGTTCCGACCTTGGTTCCATGAAAATTAATGCAAGCTTTTTCTTGTCATCAAGAACTGAGAGCTAAAATTCATCAAAAACAATAAAAATCAGAAAATGGTAGGAGAAATAAATGTAGATGCCACAATGATCAGGAGTCTCCAAGGAAACAAATCACGAACATATCTGAATCATACTGGAGTGTTCAGCAGCGTTGGCCAGCAGCCTGCTAGCCTCGGCACATGCACGTACGCCTAGAAGCTCCACGCGATGGCCTGGTGCCATCAGCGACATCAGCCTGGCGCTAGCTGCTGTCGAGGTCGAGGCCCATTCCAGATCAGTGGAGGCTGTCTGGGAGGACAGGATCGATGGAGACGACGTGCAACTCCTGCCTCCTCGCTGGCGTCTGCATCCTGGTGTGTCCACGCCAGACCAGCTGGCCCCATCGCCTCCGTTCAACCCACCCCGTTCCTCCATCTCTCCGACGGCATCATCTTCTCTAACGACTGGAGTATCCATCCCACGCCGACATGCTTGTGTGCGGACGTTCGAGGTGCCCGACCTGCTAGCGAGGAGGCAAACGGAACATGGAGACCGGTTTATCTTCTGATTTTGTTCTGTAATTTGGGGATACAGGCATCGAGCGGACCGGGACAAGGACCTGCGTGAGGGAGTCTGTCGTGTGTACGTGAGTTGTCCGCCGGCAGAACTTTAGATCTTAACCGTCGATGTGATTGTTGTGTACTTGATGTAAGGTAGACTGTTGGATTTGTCTAAGGTGATTACATCGGACGAGTCTGGTTATTCCGTGTACAATTAGTGATGTGGCTTTAGGATAATTTAAGTTTGCTCTTTTATTAGTAGTTTAGATGACTCTCTGTCGATTGTGTTTAGAGTAAAAGTATTGAGAGAATGAACTCTTGATTTCATTGATGATTGAGGGGCTTATATACCCTTGGAACAGGCGTCAGTAAAGGCGGTTTACAAGGTGTCCCTTCGCTTAAGGCGGTGGACAAATCCTAACTGCTACAATTAGTTTAATTCTAAAACTAATTATTCCTAACACTCCCCCTTGGACAACGCCATTCTTCAAAATGTCCTGTATAATCTTGAGGAGACTTCCAGCATAGTCTTGAGAGTGTTCTTGCACATTAATGATGATTCCCTTGTAAACGACACTGTCCTTTATGATTTCAATCATCTTGAAATTCTTCATCTTTAGAATCTCTCCTCCAAAAACCCCGTGGGAAAAATATGAGGAGAGTTGTATTTGATATGTTGTTAAAACTCCTTTAAATCCAGTGGGATAAACAAGGAGAATACAACATATAGTGATTGTTATCTCCGTAATAACTCATATGAGAAAAACCTTGAAAAGGAAAAATCTCATTAGTGAGTTCAGAGAATAACATATATATGTCTCAAGTACTTCCTTCTAAAAACCCCGATGGGGAAAAATAGGAGGTATGACATATATCTTATGTAAATACTGCAAAGAGTGCAATATGATGTGCCACTGAAAACTCCTTTAAAACCCAATGGGAAAAATATTAGGAGAAAACGATATGGCATATCAGAACACTTGTATTTATATTGTCTCATTAAAAACCTTCTATGAGAAATCAGTAGGAAAAACTCATTAAGGGAAAAAGAGTACAATATATATATGATCTGAAAAGATCATCAATGGGTTATAATAAGGGAGTTTACTCCCCCTGAATTGTGCAAACCTTGAAGTTGTCTTATACCAATTCCATGACATAGTTATGGAAAACAGAACTTGGTAATTTAAGACATTGCGAATAAATCTGTTAGATTTTCACAAGATATGTTTGCAAGAACAATACTCCCACTTTGGGAAATGCTATCCCACTAGCAATTTCTTTGATATTTTGTTCTCTATATAACCCACATGTATATGAGTAATATAAGTGTGCATTATCTTGATAGATATGGTAGGCAATTCTGTTGAATCCTAACCACATGATTTTGAATGTGGTTAATCATTCTGTGAAGCCATATAGATTTTATGATGCTTCAAAGTATAGTAATTATTCCCGAATGATTAATAAGGATAGACATTAGAGTCTATTATGAAGATATCCTTGAGAAGGACATTCTAGTGACTTCAGTCCATGATATGGCATTTATTGGGATCAGCTAATTACAGCCAATATATGTATATCACACGATGGTCAAATCTTGATGTTCCTGAAGGAATTAATCAAGATATATATTTTGTGCCTCGAAGATACCAAAGGATATTACTTCACCCAACATTTGGTTGGATGCTGCACTTTAATAAACAGACAATAAAAATATTGTCACATATGATGTAGTTTGTGAGGTATGGAACTACAGGTCCCAATATCACTTCATCATTGATACCATTAATGAATGATTTGTACCTTGATAGGAATAATATGACCATATGTGTTGATATGGTTTATCCATATCTACTTTCTACCACATTTTATGGATACATGAAGACTGAAATATATGTATTCCTGAGGGGATATATCCAAGTTGTGAACCCGATTGGTAGTTGGTTTAATCCAAATTTCCATCATAAGATGATTGTAAGCACCTTTTATGTATATAATTCGATGATAAAGTCATCTACATGTACAAAGGTCATGTATAATCCAATTAGGGATTTTGTTTATGACTACATGTAAGCAATCATCATTATTTGAGTAATCCATTGAAGAAGGAATTCTCTTGGTCAGTTGTACCATATAATTTTTCTGACCATCTCTTCAAGTCATAGACTGACTATTGAAGATTTACACAAATATATGTTGCGATTTTCTTTTGGATATAATCCCTAAAGGGACTTTAATATAGGTATCCAAAATGAGTGATCCATATGCGTATGGATCCATCAACTGCATGAATAGTTTATTTGTAACTGCCAATAATAATAATATCGAAACTTAATCCACATATACCAAGAGGGTATGCTGCATCATAATTGATGTCAGGTCTCTGCGTGAACCCTTGTGCTACAAGCCTCGCTTTTTCACCACCTCATTATTTTCGTTATTAACGAAAAGTTATTGATCTTCTAGAGGAAAGATCCATATAAGGAGTAGGTATTAATAAGGTAGATACCTCTCTTTTGTTGAGCGAGTGCTATTCTTATTTAATTGCTTTCTTCTAGTTGAACCAATATACGAGTGCATGAGGCACTCTGCCATGGACTTTGGTTCAGGGCCCTAAAGCTTTTAGCAATTTTAAGAATAAATATATGTCGACAAATGTAAGCTTTATATTATATGATTCTGTTGAATCAATGGATTTGTGGAAATATTATTTACGTCATTTAACTCCTTATGATTTCCCATAACAATGGAGTCAGCGTGTTTCGATGTCCAACACTTAAAATCGTGTGCACATTTGTGTTGGTTTGGATGAGATCATCTATTTTGTGTTATTCAACTTGAGGTTGAATTACATTTACAGTTTGAGGATATCATTTCCTCTATATCCGCGGAAGCATATGAGAATTTAAATCCCATGTGATAAGATTTCTCCCCCTTTTGCTCTCATTTGGGGAGAAGAGTGGTTGAATTAGGTACCTCCACTCATGTTGTATATTGCTTGCATGAATAATATGATGTAGTGACATCTTTATTCTCTATAAATGTATGTGGCAGATTTGCAATGTGTTGCAAATTTTTGATTGAACTTCATGTTCAGATTTTTCAAGTACGTGAATATAAGGACTGAACATCTATGACATTTTTAATTTATTTATCAGCATTCTTTGTGGTACTAATCTCCCCCTAATGCCGAAAATATCTTTATTGCTAATGCAATCAACGTACGGACTATCAATAACTCCCTTCTTAGGGCCAAGTATTTGATGGATAATACCTTAGTTATTTCTCACATAGATCCCAATTTGATGTGAGAGTCCATGATGTACATTGGGGTGGTGATATCGGTATATGACCGAATTGTCGCAGATGGGAAATACTTGTTTGATTTCCACGTACTTACTGCAAGGAGAAGCAGTTTGATATGCAGTTATTATGATCTTGACCAGATCTATGCCATGTAAGGACGCATGTCTCCAACAAGAGGTTGGTATAATTTTAATTTTCTTGATATGGTCGTTTAATTAGTTACTCTTTTGATAAAGATTTAGTTGCACCATTTTGGGTGTGTACATGAGTTACTTGGTAAAATCATAAATGCTCATTAAGATGACATTCACATGGTTTTAATCCATGTCTTAGGATAATTTGCTCTAATTTGATAATTGAGCAATTAATTTATAAAGATCATGGGTCTGTGGAGAGTAGAGACCCACATAAGGCCATCTATATGATGCGCCTATGGATACCATGAAGTACTTATATGACCCATATAATGGCTGAATAGTCCACCTGTATCTCGTATATATTCAAGAATATGAGTGGCTCATTTCTAATTTTAAGGCGAGAGAGCCTTAAAAATAATAATTTCTCATGGTACATGTGGTGCACATAAAATCTGATGACTTGAGAATTTTGCAACTTTTAAGTTGTGACCAACAAGATTATTGATAATTTTTCGTATCATCCTTATGATGGGGTGACTATGGCGATTATGCCAAATGCTAAATTTATCAACATTTGAAAATTTATTTTGTACGCAACAAAATTAGTATGAATTTGGTTCACACATTTAATTGTCATGTCGAAAGAACATGATATTATTGGACAACATACCACATGTAGTAGTATAATTATAGGCTAAGTGACATAATGGGATAGTTATGAGACTAACGATGTCACCAAAATATCTTGGTAATTTTCTTCTAAAAGCAAATTATTATCGCACATGAGTGCATCTCTTACGGAGCTATACTTATGTTCTCTTTCTGATGAAGATTATAAGTACAATGTGCAATCATATTATTTTTCGGTGCTTATCGAAGTGAGCTTTGAAGTTATCCCATTGAACTCATATTAATTGATGCATTTGTGGCATGACCTAACCAATGATATGGGAATTGGAAATGCATATGTATGATGATTCATACAATAATACATTTTTGATAAACTTGATAGTTATCTTATCCCTTTTAATAGTGCATTTGAAATGCATCTTATCCCTTTCTTTCTGTTTGTCGTTTCACCTCAACTTTACATTGGTTTCTCATGGTTCATTTTGAAACCAATGAGATATGTAGTACTTTGGGTACTAGTATGAATTTCAGGTAATTGTATAACACCGTAGGGTGTATTTAATGATTCTTTAGAAGAAGATATCATATCGTTTTAGCCTGAAATAGAGACAATAATGCTAATGCATTATTCTCAAAGGAGGATGTAAAGTACATTAGAGGTTTTGTTCATCTTTATAACATTTTTCTGATCACAAAATATCAACTTTGAGTTGATTCTATAAACAACAGAAAGAGGAAAAAAACTCGCAATATAGTAGAAGTCCTCAAAAGTGTTTGAGAAACTATTATCATTGCGTTTATGCATCATATATCTCCTTGATGGAGATTTAGAGGAAACTCGATAGTCAATCAATTTCTCATGTAATGTGAGTTCAGCGATTTCCACTAATGGAAATAATAGCCATGTCCTGCATGAAATTATCATGCAACTCATTTACTATGATAGTAAAATTGATGAAATATGCTTCGAATGAGCATATACTAATGGTCAAGGTGATTCCTTAATGACCATAGGATAGACATTTAATATTGATATATTAAATGATCTTTCTATAAATTATTTGGACTTCATTCCCAAAGTGATGGGCTATGTTACATTTAGTGCCCAAATATAGATATATATATATTTCACATTGGTTATTCATGATGAATATAATGTCACCATTTGATGTAGAACCTTTACTAGTTTATGAGAAATATCTATTTATCATGGATTGTCTTGATAGACATTTCTACAATATCCATTGATCATAGATCTCACATCTTACCAATGTATAATAGAAGCATGGAATAATCATGCATGAATTGTTTTTACTATGATGGTAAAATTTATTTTGGTAAACAACAAGTATGTTCTAGAGGAACATTTTGGAATTTAAGCATATGATTATAAGTCATATATGTGTAGATCTTCGAATTTCAAGTTACCACATTGTAGATAATCTCCATATTTATGGAGTACATCTCTCAGCAGTAGGAAGCATAGTCTGACGTGTGTCAGTAGACGCCTTATCCTATTACCTTGTGTTATACTTTGATATTGAATCATTTGGAAGAACACTTTATAGGTAATCTTATTGTCATAATGACGAATAAGTGTACCTCGTAGTAATGGATAATCTGCACTTTATACAGTAGATACCATCACCTTGTGTTTCACAAATAATAATTCGAGATAATCACATATATATCTTTATCTCATATTTTTCTAATGATAAATTTTGCAAGAAAAGTAAATTTCTAGTGCAAAATAAAAATTGGTGTACCAAATAACATGTTATAAAATGCTAAAGGCATATATATTAATAACATGTCATATTACATGTTTGTATGTTATTTTGGACCGAAGGTCTAGAATCTTATCTCATTGTTGATTTTACCTCATATTTTGAGTGAAAATTTTGCAAGAAAATTAGCTTTCTATTGCAAAATAAAGTTGTTGTACTAAAATGCATGTTATATAAATGCTTGAGGCAAATATATACAACATCATATAATTTAGAGATTCAAAATATAAGTAAAATATTCTGGCCCAATATATATAGACTTAAGGTCTTCATGTGGTACTTTTACGTGATGTAAAACAGTACATTATTATGCGGAATTATAAAGACCATACGGAGTCTACTACGTATATTAGTTGTGAAGCCAAAGGCTTGAATGCAATAATAATAAACTGTAGGTTAAAGCACTAAGAAAACTTAGTTTATGCTGCAAAATTTAAAGACCAGATTGATTGATTGTCCAATAGAATAGGACATGGACAAATCAGCTTACAGAATTAAGCCAAAATGCTTAATAGAGAAAATTAGGGGCCATTGTGAATACAACAAGAAGTGTATGGAGTACGGAGGAAAACTACCGAAGAGATAAGATTCCCCAATCTTTCTCCCGTGAGTTTCCGATGAAACTTCTACATCAGTAGAACACCTCATCCCAATTCCTTCTCTGTCGTGAGGAGAGAGAGGTAGAGCGCCGCCATGCTGCGTGCACTGCTGCCGAGAGCAGCTGCCGCTGCCTTGGGGAAGAGCAACCCCGGGGACCGGTCGATGGGACGCGCTCGGAGGAGCAGGGCCGGGGGCCACGGTTGTGGTCACCGACAGACGGCTGTCGATGGGGCTGGCTCGAGCAACGTCGGAGGGCGCTGCTGGGCATGCTGGCTGTTGCCGGTGTGAGCCGAGTACCAAAGAGGTGCCGGCCGCTAGGAGCCGCGGGCTCGGCCGCCGCTAGTCTACGCGTTGGATGAGCCATGGGGGGCCTCGTCGGGAGCACTATAACCGCCGATGCCGTAGTCACAGGTGAGGTCGCTCGAACGCCAGCATCGAAGGCAGTTATGGCCATGATTCTTACCTCTGTTTTCCTCTTATCCTCTGTGATGTGGCCTTCTCGGGAGGAGAAGCTCGTGGGGCAAGGCCGAGGACTGCTTCCTCTGCAGGCGCCGGAACGCCGCGAGGGCACCGCATTGGTGCGCCGGAGTTTGCCGGAGCATCGCTGCGGGCTTACCTTGCTGGAATTGTAGCCTTGGTTCTTGCCGACGACGGTGCCTTCCGTCGTTTTTATGGTGGCCTTTTGCTCTCAGGTAGAGCAGTGTGCCTGATAACGTGTTTAGAGTAAAAGTATTGAGAGAATGAACTCTTGATTTCATTGATGATTGAGGGGCTTATATACCCTTAGAACAGGCGCCAGTAAATGCGGTTTACAAGGTGTCCCTTCGCTTAAGGCGATGGACAAATCCTAACTGCTACAATTAGTTTAATTCTAAAACTAATTATTCCTAACAGATTGTCGATATTGGACTAAAAAATAGCCAAATCTGCGCCGCCGGTCTGCTTGGAGTGCTAATCCTTGCGCGAGTTGCTCCGCACGCACTGCTAAGCTAGCTCGTCGATGTCACCTGCGTGCATGTGCGTCAGTGGCGGAGCCAGCATAGCAATCCTGTATAGTCAACGGAAACTTGTGTAGTTAAATACATGTAATTATATGAATTGGTAATTATTTTTGAATACTTTTAGCTTGTATTTTCCAAAAGCTCCAAAGGGTGGCTCCGCCACTGGTGCGCTACAGTATCGATTCTAAGCTAAAGACCGTAGAAGTGAGAACGTGGGTGTCAGTCTGCATGCATGCATCCTTTCCTTGGACGCGGATGCACAGACACAAGCAAAGCTAGGACCAACTAGCTGATGTAGACATGGACAAAATTATATTAATTAATTTGCACAGTATGCGTGGTTCTACTGCCAAGAATAAATCATGATTAATGAAGAGAATAAAATATCTGATAAAAAAGAAACATAAATTTATCTCCCATGAATTTTAGTTTCTAGAGAACAAAAAGTTGTGTCCGTGGAATCGAAAAGAAAGGAAAATCTGCCGTGCATTGGTGAGCCCATGTAGCTTATGCATGCAATTAGCGTGTAATACAATCTGCTAAATAGGATTCGCCGCATTAGACAGTCCCGAGGGCTGGGGCGCTACTAGTTCCCCACGCGTGAGCCCGCCTAACAGCGTCGTTGTTGGGGTGGTGGGAGCAACGTCCGGGCAAATAAATCTGTCTCAACTCTACTCCCACACCGGCGGCGATCTTCACGGCGACGTCTCGGAGTTGATGGCAAAGTGTGCTTGTCGATCCTTCAGATCGGCAGCGTGGTCTTCTCGCCGTTTTTCAGATTTGGCGAGATCTGTTTCTCGAGTTGTCGCTGGTGCCCGTCGTTATCCACGGCGGCGCTGGGGGCCGGGGCGAGGTGGGTGCTCTGGAGCACGGATGCTGGTCCGGAGGTGGTGGATCTATCGTTATTCCCCGACTTCGTCGTTGGGATACGATGGCTCTTGGTCCAATGAAGTACGGGGACATCCCCCGGTCGACGTGCCACAGCGACATGTGCCCTCGCTGCTTGCAGCAGGCCTGTTCATCGACTCAAAAAGCCTTGTTGGCGACGGTGCTTCTTTGGATCTGGCAATGGTGGAGGCTCGGCATCTCTTTCGACGTACGTCTTGGCGGCGATGGAGTGTGGCGGCGGCCGCTAGTTTCGGCGAGTGCGGGAAAATCTAGGGATGGTTTTGTATTTTTCCGTCCTTTAGATTTCTCTTTGCAAAGTGTTCAGGATAACTATTTTCTCCTGGTCTGTCTTTGTCTTTCAGTTTCCACGTTTGTTTACTCATGTAACTTGATTTTCTATTAATGAAATATGTGGTTGCTCTCAAAAAAAAAAAAAACAGCATCGCGCTCGCGTGGTGCTTCGTGCTAGGTACGTTCTTCTCCAGTTTTTTCTTTTTCTATTTTTTCTTTAAATTTTTCTTTAAATATGTTCAAATTTTAAAAATGTTCATATGCAAAAATTGTTTGAACTTTAAAAATGGTCAAATTTGGAAAAAATTCAAACACAAAAAATGTTCAATTTTGAAAAAAAGTCAAAAGTAAAAAAATATTCAAACATAAAAATTGTTCAAATTGAAAAATATTGAAATGTATAAAATGTTTCATAAATTTAAAGAAATCAAAATTTAAACATATTCATAATTTTCAAAAATAAGAAAAAACGACATAAAAACAAAAACCTATGAAACTAGGAAAAAACCAAAGAAAAATAAAACCAGAAACCCCGAATAAACCACAACAGGAACACCTGAAAAAAACAGGTGATCCGTGATTTTGGGCCTGTGGTCCATGTAGGGATTTCCGCGAGCACGACGCACTCTAGCGCGCCTGCAGGGGGCTCCTAATCATCGCGCGAGCGCCAACGTTGTAGGTTTCGTGGGCCGGCCCATTAATGATTCGCAAACGTCACGGTTTGGTTAATCTTCGGGATTTTTTTTTGCGGGAGCTTGTAAGCTTGCACGTTCAAACCATTACGGGACGTTTTCTTATATTTTTTTCTTTTTTCGTTTTTTCCTTTTTGTTCAGAATTTGTATTTTTGTTCAAATTTGAAAATTCTTCAGATTTTTCAAATTTTGTTCAATTTTGAAAATTGTTCATATTTTGAATTTTGTTCAAATTTGAAAAATGTTCATATTTTGAATTTTGTTCAAACTCGAAAATTGTTCATTGAAAATTGTTCATATTTCGAATTGTGTTCAATTTTTAAAATTATTCAGATTAGAAATTTCGTTCAAAATTTAAAAATTATTCTTATTTTGAATTTTGTTCAAATTTAAAAATTGTTCATATTTCAAATTTTGTTCAAACTTAAAAATTGTTCACATTTTGAATTTTGAAATTTGTTCATATTTCAAATTTGTTCATAATTTGAAAATTATTCATATTTCAATTTTTGTTCAAACTTAAAAATTATTCATATTTTGAATTTTATACAAACTTGAAAAAAAGAAAAAGAAAAAACAAAGACAGTGAAACCCGTAACTGGGCCGGCCCACGAAGAGAAATCACGTTGGCGCGCCTGATTACAGCGCGCTAACGCGCGATGAATAGGAATTGCCGCGCCTACATGCGATAAATAGGGGGAGCTCCTGTACGCCGCTTATAGCGGCGCGGGGCGGAAGCGCCGCACAAGGACCACTACGCGGCGCCTTAGTGGACCGCGGTCCAGGTACTCTCTTTTTTTTCTTTTTTTTTGCCTTTTGAAAGTTTAACAAAAAATCAAATTTGAATAAATTTTAACAAATCCGAAATTCGAATAAAATTTAACATTTTGAAGAAATTCTAAATTCTGAATAAATTTTAATTTTGAACAAATTTCGAATTTTGAACAAATTTTGAAATCTAAACAAATTTTGAAATCTAAACAAGTTTCAAAATCTGAACAAAGTTTAAAATGTGAACAAAATTTCAGATTTGAACAAATTTTGAAATCTGAACAAATTTTCGAAATCCAAACAAATTTAAAAATTTGAACAAAATTCAGAACTAAAACAAAAATGTAAAGCAAAAAGAAAAAAGAAAAAGCTATACTGACGAACAAGCTAATCTGAACAGATTGGGACGGGTTGGGACGATACTGGGCCGGCCCACTTGAAAAAGCTAGTGCGGCGCGGGTAGGAAATCCCGCTATAAGCGATGTATAGGATTGCGTGGGCCAGATGACCGCGTTTGTTTTCTGCCATGGACGGGCCGGCCTTCAAGAAATGGATATTGAGTTTTTTAGAGAGAGATGGATATTGTGAGTTGCCTTACAACTGATTCTGAATTGAATTTCATCCCATAAAAAAAAGGATCGAAACTGTCAAGTGTTACTGCATCATCATCGTCCCAGGATCGGACGCGATTGTCGCACCAATTGGCAACTGGACTGCACACTCTATCTATGTTCTACGCACCGATGATGATCCCAAGCTACGGCAGCACCGGCGCTCCCGATCCAACATCACCCGACCAACGCCGTCTCTGGTTGACGGGTCCCCCTCCAGTCCACTCAGCTTGATGCCGGCCGCTTTGTCCAGTTCACTACACCAAGGGGCAAATGCCAATTTGGACGACGCAGCAATGATCTGCAGACCAAGCATTGGGGCTCCTGAAGCGTCATGGAACCTGAAGGCATTTGATTAATCAGCTCGTGTGTTGTGTGCTGTCTCCAATTATCGATCAGGCCTGGACACATCTCTGTGTCTCGAGCGCCTGGCAGGGCACTAATGATCGATGTTGCTGCTTAAGAGGAATCAAACGTACGCGATTTAGTAGTTTAGTGTTTCTGCAGATATACATGGCCAGTCTCATTCTGTTTTTGCACTAACCCCTGTGTTTGCTTTTTTCTCAGAGAAGATGGGATCTTCCCTGAACAAAATACAGTAGCTCGCTTTTCGCAAAGGGATAAGCACTGAACAGAGCATACTTTGATCCACAAACCTAAGACGAGGAATTTCGCAGCATCGACTAGCTGATGCTGCTTCAACCGAGAGCAGAAAATTAGCCACTTGCGTAAACAAAACAAGTGCTTGATCAACCTCCGGGAAAGACGTTTCGTTAGCAGCCAAATTAAGCGGATTTCCTGTGTCCATACTCCATACTGATCGCCTATCAGCATTCGATCAAACTTCATCCAAGAACCTGAAAAGCTTCTGCAGTTCTATTCAGAAAAATACATAATTGCTCATGTTGCAGAGAAAAAATCGTGCCAAGAAATCGTGGATGGTCCTCCGGGTGGTAGCTGTTCCTTCTGCCTCCGCGGTTGGGTATGTCCCGTCATATATCATTGTGCTTAATTTCTCGGGTGGTACTTGTTTTTCCCAAAGGGATAAGCACTGAACAGAGCATACTTTGATCTACAAACCTAAGAGCATGTCTAACAGATCCTGTATTTGCTCGCCCCGTATCGAGCGAATACAGGACCCTGTATCAAAAAAATTGCTCACCACGAACTATTCCGTCTAACAGACCCCTTATTTCACCCCCGTATTTTTAAAAATGCAAACCCCGGGAGAATTCATAGATAGTTCTTCACATTGATCATAGATAGTGGATATACAAAATTGCGCGATCCTACTGGATCGCGACTTCTACAATGCTAGCCTAGTCGTCGAGGATGATGAGCGGAGTGGTGGCGGCGGCCTCCCGAGCCATCAGCTCATTGACGGCGGCGATGGCCTGCGCCGCCTCCTCCGCCTCCGCCCGAGCCTTGTCGACGGCCTCCTTCTTGGACGCGGCCACCGCCTCCAAGAAGAGGGGGTCCTCCCCCTCGTCCGCCTCCTCTTCCTCGTCGCCGGCTCGCGGCGCTCCGCCGCTGGAGCTCCCCTCCCACGCATGCTTCTGCTCCCATGCGGCCTTCCACGCGCGCTCCTGCTCCCACCCGCGCCGCCACTTCTCGAAATCGCCGCCGCTCATCGGCTTCAACGGCGGGTCGACCTTGTGGTAGCGGCCGCCCTCCGCGAAGTCCCGGAGCATCGGCGGCATCCACTCGGAGCCGACGTACTTGCACGCCGCACGCCGACTCCCGACGGCGGAGTATTTGCAGTGGCGGCGCCACGCCTCCTCCACCGTGTCCGGCTTCGATCCGGCGGCGGGCGAGAGGCTGCTCCGACGCGAGGAGCTCATGCTAGCGGCGGTGCAAATGCGGCGGCGTGCGCGTGGGAATTGCTCGCCGGAGTGGTAGAGGCTGGCGGCGGCGCACGGCGGGGCTAGGGTTGCGAGTGAGGGGTTGGACCCCCACTCGCACCTTCACCCTGTATTTGTAGGGGGCGGCGGGGTGGGTTTGACGGGCCCCGTATTCTGCCGATACGGGCCGGCCCGAATACGGGGCCGGCTAGACGGCTCATTTCGCCCTCACCCCCTATCCCGCCGGAATAATACGGAGTACCCACGTTTTGAGGGGCCTGCTAGACATGCTCTAAGACGAGGAATTTCGCAGCATCGACTAACCGATGCTGCTTCAACCGAGAGCAGAAAATTAGCCACTTGCGTAAACAAAACAAGTGCTTGATTTACCTCCGGGAAAGACGTTCCGTTAGCAGCCAAATTAAGCGGATTTCCTGTGTCCATAGTCCATACTGATCGCCTATCAGAATTCGATCAAACTTCATCCGAGAAACTTCAGAAGCCCCTGCTGTTCTATCCAGAAAAATATAATTGCTCATGTTCAAGAGAAAAAATCAAGCCAAGAAACCGTGGATGGTCCTCCGGCTGGTAGCTGTGTCTTCAGCCTCCGCGGTTGGATATATCCCATCATAGCTAGCTGCGATTTGGATTCGATCATCCACCTGACCGTTTGTTTACTGATCCTAGACTGAATCAAGCAGCTGTGCTCGCCTTTCTGAGCAACAATTCCGTTCCTATCACCTCAGCCTCTCTCTTTCCTTCCTTCATTTGACTATAACTCTCCACACGCCTTTTGTGCGAAGGAGTCATCGACACACTTACGGGAGTACAGCAACCAAATTTGCCACTTGATAAAACTAACAGTCGCTTACGCTTACAGCAAAGCCGTTATGTTAGCAACAAACAGACAATCGCCAGTGAAGAAGCGACCGATCAGAATTAGTTGGTTCCACTATGGATGGCCATCCTCTCGACTGCACTCTACATTACTACATATACAAGCGATTGGATTATGCTGTGCCACCATATATCTCTGCTCTTATTCGATCATCTGCTTGACTGTTTGTTTATGATCCTGGACTGGACCAGCTGTGCCATTCCCATGCGATTCCATATCTTATCAATCACCTCCACTCGCGCGTTTTTCCTTTATTGGTTATCCCAACAAACAGTTTTGGAATATTGTCTGCACAGATCAGCTACATGCTACATATATAACCTCTACTACTTTCCTTTTGATGAAGGCCATCGATTTGGGTGAGCATCGAATTTAAGCAGAGGTGTTCGTTTCTATGTTTGACTAGAAAAATGGTGTACGTTGCTACGGGCTCAATAGACTAAACATTTTCTTGTTTCCTTTGTCCTTGGGGAGTAGTTGGGACTTAAGATAGGCAGCAGGTGATCCAGACAGACGGACAGAGCGGAAAATATCTGGCAATGGCCAAGGGGAAACCAAAATCATCAGAAAAAGTCTTCATTTCGAAATATTCATATTATAGAATTGATTAAAAGCAGACCACAGATACATCTGTCGACGTTGAAGGCAATACCTAGGGTTGGCAATGAAGACCAAGTTGCAGACTGATGACGGACTTGTTTGGACTTTGGACATACATAACATCTGGACTGCATTTGGGCCAAGTGTATGTGAGAGTAAATGCTAGCAACTACTTACATGACCAAATTTTCTATATTAGTATGAGCTAATAAGGAGTATAAACCAAAATTACTTTTTTTTTAGAAATGGGGTGTCCCGGCCTCTGCATCAATCGATGCACACAGCTGTTTTATTAAAAAAAGTTTAAGAGTTTTACAGGTATCATACACCAACAGGTAGATAGCAGCTAGTCATCGGCCAACGACGACTCTGCTACAAGTCATCTAAAAATGGAGTACAAAGCATTGCTAAACATTCTCAATCCTATTAGAATGCCGCCAACCACCCTGGCTGAAGATAGCCTGAACGACCGCCATCAGTCGTGTGCATCCAGAATCCATATACCCCCGCTGGTCTTCTGGAAGTAGTAGCGCCCAAGTGGTGATCCAATGCGAAGTTCTGTTGATAACCTGCAGAAAGGGAGAGCAATTTGCATTGTTAAATATAATATCATTCCGGCAATTCCAGATTGCCCAAACCAAGGCACAGACACCAATTCTTATCCGTGCCTTGGCAAATTTGTCAATTCCGTTCAGCCAGTTTCCAAACATATTCTTTATATTACTAGGGGGTGGCATATTGAAGGTGAAATGAACAACTCTCCATATCAGGGTGGCGAATTTGCATTTGAGGAAAAGGTGTTCTATGGTCTCTTCCTCATCGCAAAATGCACATTTTTTGCAACCATTCCAGTTTCTGTTAGCCAGGTTGTCCTTAGTTAGGATCTCTTTTCTATTTAGGAACCACATGAAGATTCTAATTTTTAGTGGTACTTTACACTAGTAGAGATTTACTTATAGCTAGCATCACTATCGCCGGCGCATAATAATTATATTCGCCGGTGGTAATAATACCCCTGGCGCATAGTTCATATTCGCCAGTGCAAATGACTTACCGCCGGCGAATAGCTGCCTGGTGCGCGGGTGATATGCCGGTTACCGCTGGCGAATACAGTCTACGTACGCCAGGAGTAAAATATACCAGGACTACGAATAGGGTTGGGCGATACCGCTGACGAATTACGTTTGGTTCACCGGGCGTATTTTAATTACCGCCTGCGCACCACAACGCACATGCGCCGGCGACCCACCCACCCACCCACCCACCCGCACGACCATGACCCACCCACCCACTCCTGCTTCACACGGATCCCCTTTCTCCCACGCCTGCGGCACATCTAGCCGCCGCCGGTCGACGCACTCGCCGGCGCTCCCAAGCCTCACCCACGCACCCAGCTCCCGCCCGCACCCACGCACCAGATCCCGCCGCCCAACCTCCTCCCTAGCTCTCACTCCCGGTCCCCCATCTGCCCAGATCCCGCTTGCTCGCCGCCGCCCCGGATCGACCGCCACCGCGTCGCGCCCCGGATCGACCGCCACCGTGTCGTGACTCGGATCCGTCCCGGCCGACGTGCTCGCCGGACGCAGGTGCTTCTCTCCTCCTCCTGCCTATCTCCCCGCTAGGGTTTTCCAGGTCCTGCACATGAGCTAGAATCTGGCCGATTGTACAAAAACCATGCCATGTGTTTAATATTCTGTAGCTTGCTTGTTCTGAACTTGCTTGGTGATCTAGCAAACATACATATTGTTGTTGTAGTATTAACCATTCACTTGCAAATTGTTAGCATTCCTGAACAGATCAAATGAGAACATTAAGATAAACTTATCTACAGGAACTGTAAGATTGTCCCAGCCTTCCGATGTTTCATGTGCATCTAATTATTCTATTTGGGAGTAATATTAACATATGCTTCCATATATAGGTTCTGATGTTCATTACAATTTTTTAGAATATATATCATCATGATGTACACATATGCGTTTCATATCTTTTAAAATATATGTGGTGCTGTTTTAGTACTTGCCGGAGAATCACGTGTATTTTATTTCTCTCTGTGTTTTTAGGTACGCCTCCGCCGCCATGGTGCGCCGCACGATCACCACCTACGCCATGATGAGCTGACGCCCACCACCACCCCCTCCCCCTCCGATGCCGCCTCCAACGCCGCCACCTCCAGCGTCCGACGGCGAGGAGGAAGTCCCCGAGGTGGACTACCCGGAGGACGAAAAAGAGAACGACCGCCTGGAGGCAGAAGTCCAGGCGGAGATCGACGACACGGAGTGGGCCATCTCGGACACCGAGGATGAAGAACAGGCGGCCATCCATGCCTCGTGGCGTTCTCTGCGGATGGAGAACAAGGAGGCGGCGCTCGACGACGAGCTCGACGACCGACTTCTTGAGTCGGGGCTCAAGGAGTCGCGCGACCGCCACATGACGGAGGAGGGAGCGCGCGGCTTCATGGAGTTGGAGCGGCGGCGCCTCTTGGAGCTGCTCGCGGAGGACTCCGGTCGCCTCCACAAGATTGTGGAGGATGACTTCCTCTCCGCCCCCGCCGCCGCACGAGATGCTCGGTCGGGCCTAGCGGCGCCAAAGAAGGGGGCCAACGACGACGAGGCGGGCCCCTCTAGGCGCTAGAACTTTTTTTTTGTATTATGAATTTCTTAGTGCTAGCGCATAGTTCATAGCAAAATTCGCCGGCGATAACAGCTGCTGCCGGCGCATAGCAGTATTCGCCAAGGGTAACACATTACCCCTGGCGAATGCTGCTATGCGCCGGCAGTAGGTACAGTTATCGCCGGCGAATATGCAATGCGCCAGGGATAATGCATTATCGCCGGCATTGGTGTCGCTGGCGAGTTGTAATTCACCGGCGGTAAGTAAATTTGGTGCGTCGGCGGTAGACTTTTCCCTACTAGTGTTAATTTTCCACAAATATTTCCTAAGAAATTTTGTATTCCCGTTTAGAAGTTTAGCGTAAAGAGACCTGACCGAGAACTGGCCGGATTCCGTCAGCTTCCAGATGAAAGTGTCTTTTTCATCTGTGAGATGAATGTCCATTAACCTCTCCACGAGGTCGAGCCAAGACAGCCATTTATCGCCAGCGAGATTTCTCCTAAAAGAGATGTTCAAGCCGTTCTCGGTGATGGTGTTTGCCACGGTGACATTTTTATGGTTCACGATGGCATATAGGTTAGGGAATTGGGAGGCTAGGGGTGCATCGCCAAGCCAGGGGTCTTCCCAAAAGCGAGTTCCTTCGCCGTCACCAACACGGAATGAACCATATTTGAAAAAAAGTATCTTTCTGGTTCATTAACCCTTTCCAAAAAGGGGAGTCCGTGTGTTTGGTTTGTACCTCACCTAAGTTTTTGTTTTTGAGGTACTTGTTGCATATCAGCTCTTGCCACATCCCTTCTTCGTTAATAATGTTGAACAGCCATTTGCTCAAGAGGCAACTATTTTTGATGTCCAGAATTTCGATACCCAGACCGCCTTGGTCTTTTGGTCGGCATATCATATTCCATTTTGATAGCCTATATTACTTTTTGTTCTGGTCGCATTGCCAAAAGAAGCGGGAGCGATAGAAGTCCAACCTCTTCCTTACCCCTATGGGTATCTGAAAGAAAGATAGTAGGAACATTGGCAGGCTAGTGAGAACCGAGTTTATGAGGATTAGCCTATCTCCATAAGAAAGGATTTTGCCTATCCAAGAGGCAAGTTTCTTCTCAAATCTATCTTCGATAACCTTCCATTCTTTGATGAGCAGTTTTCTGAAATGGATAGGGATACCAAGGTACTTGAACGGAAGTGCACCTATTGCACATCCGAAGATCTCCTTGTAATCGTTCTGGTGATTTTTCGCTTTTCCGAAGCAGAAAAGCTCGCTTTTGTGGAAGTTTATCTTTAGGCCAGAGAGTTGTTCAAATAGGCAGAGAATAAGCTTCATATCCACTGCTTTGTCCATGTCGTGTTCCATGAAGAGGATTGTGTCATCCACATATTGGAGTATTGATACCCCTCCTTCTACAAGGTGAGGTATTAATCCTCCAACTTGACCATCTTCTTTGGCTCTATTGATGATGATGGCAAGCATGTCTGCTATAATGTTAAAGAGCATGGGTGAGAGGGGACCCCCCCCTGCCGAAGCCCTTTGAGCGTTTGAAAATAGTGGCCGACTTCATCATTCACTTTGATTCCCACGCTACCCCCTGGGTAAATTTGGTTACCCATTCGCACCACTTGATGGGAAAACCTTTCATTCGGAGAACTTGGTGGAGAAAGGGCCATTTGATCTTATCATATGCCTTCTCGAAATCAATTTTGAACAGGACTCCATCTAACTTTTTAGAGTGAAGTTCATGAATGGTCTCATGCAATACTACCACACCTTCCAAAATATTTCTGCCAGGGATGAAAGCAGTTTGGGTAGGATTGATTATTTTCTGGGCCATCCCAGTGATGCGGTTAGCACCTATTTTAGTGAAAATTTTGAAGCTCACGTTGAGAAGACAAATAGGTCTGTATTGTTCGATACGACTTGCATCATCTTTTTTGGGAAGGAGGGTTATGATACCGAAGTTGAGCCCGAAAAGGGGCAAATCTCCTGCCTGGAGCTGGTAGAACATGGCCATCATGTCCTCTTTTATAGTGTCCCAGAACACCTGATAAAACTCGACCGGGAAGCCATCGGGGCCAGGAGCTTTATTCTTTTTCATTTGCATCACCGCTTCTTTCACCTCTATTTCAGTGAAGTCGGCTGACAGCACATTTTTCTCTTCGGAAGATAGTTGGGGATATCATCGATCCTATCCTCAAGAAGGGTGAAGTTGTTTTGAGGAGGCGCCCCAAAAAGACCCTTGTAGTATTCGCTAATGAATACTTTAAGGGTTTCTTCACCAATAATCGTGCCTTCATCTTGCTCTAGTTGGAAAAAAAAATTCTTTCTATGTTTGCCATTTGCAATGAGATGGAAATATTTAGTATTTTCCCCCCCTTCCTAGATGTGTTTTACTTTGGCCCTTTGAGCCCATTTGGTTTCTTCATCTCTCCTTAAGTTAGCCAGACGCTCATCCGACTCCTTTTTAAAAGATCTTTCAGATTCACTGAGGGGAGAAGTTTCTGCTTTAATATCAAGGCTATCGATGATATTAAGCAGGCGTTCTTTTTCTTTCTTGTAGTCTCCGCTGATGTTACGAGCCCATCCTCGAAGGAATTGCCTCAGGTGACGAATCTTCTTCTATCAGGACTCAATTGGCGTAGATTCATTATGTACTGAACGCCATTCGTTCTTTACCATATCGATGAAACCCTCTTGCTTGAGCCATGAGAGCTCAAAAGAGAAGGTTAAGTTTTTTCCTCCGTGTGCCGGACTCCCAAAGTCCAATAGTAGAGGCGTGTGGTCAGACCCTGATCTAGTAAGGGCATGTACACTTAGAAGCGGAAATTTTTGTTCCACCTCTACTCTTACAAGAATGCGATCAAGTTTCTCGTACGTGGGGACAGTGCGCCTATTGCCCCATGTGAATTGTCTCCTGGAGAGAGCTATCTCTCTCAGGTCCAAACTCTCAATGATGGCATTAAAAATAAACGGCCACCTAGCGTAGAAGTTATCGTTGTTCTTTTCTTCTTATGATGTTGAAATCGCCCCCTACCATTAGGGGTAGCGTTTCATTTTCACATATCCTCACCAGCTCGGCTAAGAAGGCTGGTTTGTGTCTATCTTGAGCTGCGTCATACACAGCCACAAGCGCCCATTCATAGTTATCTCTTTTGATCTTAAGATGGAATTTGACACAAAAATCCCCAGCGATCACCAAAATTACTACTCCGAGTATAATATATTCCTTTGCTTTGATTGCAAAAAAGGGAACTAATCGGTTACCCAAATGAAGCAGACTGCAGTCTCACACGGAAACGACACAAGGGCAACGATTATCAAGTCCACGAAGTTGATAAGCATCTCATAGATCTGGATGTACAAATTTACATACATGTCATTATTGAGAAAAGGGAAGAAGCAGAGAAGCAAATGAAAATCTAGCTAGAAGCCTCTCGGTCGTTTCCTCAATCCCAAAACACGTGTACATACATACACAGCCCTGCACAGCCACCCCTCAAGCTCAAAGAAACGGACGGATCGAGAGTCGAGACGCTACAATCAAGGAAGCTCTAGGAGCTGGCTCACCCGTGGTCGGTCAGACGACGACGGCGTAGTGCGGGAGCGCGAGCGCCCTGCAGTCGTCTCTGCCCGCGAGCGCGCTGAGGAGGCGCCGGAAGGCGGCGGCGGGGCAGGGGATGCGGAGCGGGCCGCGCCTGCCGTAGCCGTACTCCTGCGCGGCACGGCGGAGGAGCTCGGCGATGGCCGGGCGGCCCAGTAGCTCGGCGGGCACGAGGAAGCGCTCCGTCTCCTCCCCCTCCGCGCCCACCTCCACCGGCACGTGCCCCGCCGGCACCTTCCCCGGCGAGGATGGGGAGGACGGGGAGGCCACGGCCCCCGGCGCCACCCTGCACGCCCCCGTGGACACGCAGCCCAGCAGGCCCCCTTTCTTCATCGTCGGAGGGGCGGAGCTCGGTGGGTTTGCTAGGACAGTGGGGTGGAGTAATGGAGGACGTTGGAGATGACGTAGCGGTAGCTTCGAGTGAATGGGCGCACTGTGCAGGACGGGTGGCGCAGACGGTTGCTATATAGACGGGGGGTGCGCAGGCGTTCGCTTCACCGACACGGACAGGTGGGCCAGGTCATGTTGGGCCCGCGTGGAGGTGGGAGGGACGGGGGAGGCGTACGACGAGGACCACGGAGAGTACTTGCCGTGCGAGGGGAGAGAGATGAGGGGGAGCTCGGGTGAGTGGGACGGGAATCAGGATCGGCTGCGCGCCCATCTCCTGTGGCCGTTCGTGCACGGGACGGGCAATCGGCCCAGGCGATCCCTTGGCCCTTGCTCGACACGTCGACCAGACAGCATCCGGCCCCGGACCAGGCGAAGTGAATTGCCTGTCTGTTCACGCCGTATAGCGCTGCTACGACCACACGGACACGGTGAACATCCATGGCGGAACGGGCGCGCACGCGGCGAGCGCAGCGTCGCGCGCCACTTGTGGGCAGGCGAAGGGACCAAGGAACGGACGGGCGAGGCGCTCCCGTCGCCTCACGTGAAGGGCGGGCCCCGCCTGTGTCGTCCCTTCCGTACCTGCTGCTGTACGGTTCCGTAACCGCGGAATGGGGAGGGCGACGCCCGCACGTGGTGGGCTCCACGCCGTACGGTACCCGTCGCTGTCCATCTCACCATCTGTCCAGCGCGCGAACCGATCGCCGGGGAAACTGCATCCGCCGGGAGCTGTGCCGGGCTTCGCCCGTCGGGTACAGTACGGAAGCCCAGACATCGCGCGTCCAAAAACGTTGCCGACGCCGCACCAAGCGCTGCCCTTCCCTCCGTGTTCTAGATGGAAAACCTGAATTCGTTTCGCCTATGGGCATCTCGAGCCGGCGGACTTAAACATACAATGCGTGTTCCAAATTGTCTGATTAGATAGCAAATGGCAAAAAGGACACCCTAACCGGACTCAAAGGATATATGTGCGTTAAAATATGGTCGGACGGACAGCGACCACGGTGAATAGTTGTCCGGACGTGTCCAAGCACCTGGGCCCATATGTCAATGACATACAAAAAAAACCACGGCGACGCTGGGTCCGCATGGCCAAGAATGTTGGGTTAACCTCCTACCCACTGGACATGCATCATTGTAATGTTCGCATCTCAGCCTAAACAAATTGAATCACTCAAATTCAAACACCTAAGGACTCGTTCGGTAGTTCGGGCTTCAAATGTTTCAACGTGTAACTTACCAGGCTAACACTGCATAACACGCTGAAACACTCCCTGTGCTATTCGGTAGGCTTGTTTTAGACGGGCCAAGCCCATCAATCCACTTGAATACTCTGAAATACACGCCGGATCGACAGGGATCGGAGACACCCCACCCACCTAGCGTTTCTTCGGTGGCTCAAATCTGGCTGCTCTGGGCACCTTTTCTCTGCACAGCTGCGTTGTCAGGCCCGGGATCGACGGGCCATGCTGCGATGTCTTATTCGCAACACATGCGTGAGCGCCAGAGCCCCGAGCCAGAATACCAAATACGCAGTGAATCACAGTGGTGCCTAGTCAAGTAATCCACTAGTCACCCAAAGCACTCCATTTAAAACTCTGAAAGACATGCTAAGTCACGTGTGCCGAACGAGGCCTAAATAGATCAGCCTGTGGTACCCGCTCTGTAGGCACGGGACAGGGAGCGGCTGGACAGCATGCTGGAGGATCTTCTTATGGTGGATCATCATATATCTTTGCAGTCCAGTCGTTGATGTGCTCTTTCGCTTTATGCTAGAGTTGTATCTGTCCTTGTGCTGTTGCCCAGCAGACTTTGTTTCGTTTGCTCTTTTTACTTGGTACTTGAACTTGTTGTATAGATGTAATTGTTTTATTTATAAAACGGGGCAAAAACCTGTTTCAAAAAATAGAACAACCCGTTACAAATGCCATAACCTCTACAGCTAGTACCCCGGGTCGTCGTACCCTTCCGTACAGGAAAATGTACCGGATAGTAGCACGGCTCCCTTTTCTTCCGAGACCGACCGGGACGAAAGCAAGCGACGCGACCCTGACGTACGCTTCCCCGATCGAAACGCAAAGGCGGTGCGGCCCAACCAGATCCAGTAGACCGGGACCAGCCAAGCTGCGTGCGCGCGACCCGCGAGCAGCACGAGTTTGGATCTTGATGATTTAATGGGTGTTAGGTCAGCTTCTTAATCCTGCTGCCGTACGGTACGGCCCTTCAGGTTAGTTACGCTTCCAACATCCATGTGTGCATATGCCTGTTGTTTGGACCCTGTTTGATTGGACAGTGGAGTGGTATGTCTGGCCAACCCAGACAGCCAAGACCAACTGTCATGATCGTGGGTCGACCGTACCGTACCCATGGGTCGTACCTAATGTTCAGTTTTCTTCTTCTTATAAAACTGGCCGTACGTAATGCTTTAGTTGAGTAAAACAAACGCAGGTGAAATGTTGTTTGGTGTGGTAGTAGGTGATTACGTGATAAGACCAAATTGCAGTTCTAAAATAAAACACCAACGTGCTCTACCGATCTCGACAATACACTAGTGGAAAAAGAGGCTTCTATCCGCCACCTTTAGTCCCCAAACTATTTGGGCTGGGACTAAAGGTGGCATTAGTCTCGGTTCGTGCCGCTGGGGCACGGCCAGCACCTAGTCCCGGTTCGTAATGGACCTTTAGTCCCGGTCGTTAACACGGACCGAGACAAAAGGGTTGGCGGGCGGGAACCCCACGGGCGGCGGCCTTTAGTCCCGGCCCGTGTTAACGACCGGGACTAAAGGATGACCTTTAATCCCGGCCTTTAACACGGACCGGGACTAAATGCCTTCGCCTACAAAATCGAGCTTCTCTTCCCTCGAGCCTGCCAGTACACTAATGGTGGTCGGAAGCTCGGATTGAGTGGAGAGGTCATGCCCGATTTTTTTATCAAAATTATCCAAGATTTTGAGTTATTTCATCTATCTAATTGGTTCAAAAGGTTAGCAACTTTACTCTCTCATCTTTAATTGCTAATTTAGCTCATATAATGCTCTAGATGTGGTGAGATTTGTGGCTATAAATTGGGAGTAATTATAGGAGTTTATTTGATTTATATAGCATTTGAGCTTAAATTAATTCCTTAGTTTGCACATGTGTAGAGATGCTGTACTTGTATGTTGACCAAAATGAGTATGAAGTAGAAATTTGTCATGCACATATATAGCTTTTTTTATGCTCAAAAAATAGAGGGATTTGTGGAGTAATTAATGTTAGAAAGTAATGTGGGAGTAATTGTGAGCTTATGTGATTTACAATAATAATTTTTGAGTAGGATTTATTTGCAATAATTTTTGTAACGTTAGAGACTAATGTGGGAGTATATATGATTTATATGCAATGTGAGTTTATTTCTTGTATTAATTTGGTTTATTATATACTTATATAATGATGCAGATGAACCGGCAATGGATTTACGGTAGCCGAGTCTCAAGCGAGTTCATTAAGGGCTTGCAGGATTTTCTCCATGTGGCTGATACGAACAAGCGGAATGGTTTTGTTGTCTGTCCATGTAGTGTGTGTAAGAATCTGAAGAATTACTCTTCATCAAGAACCCTTCACGTGCATCTGCTTCAGCACGGTTTTATGCCCAGCTACAATTGTTGGACCAAGCACGGAGAAAGAGGTATTACAATGGAAGACAATGAAGAAGAGGATGATGACAACTATCCTGGTTTCCCTGAATATGGTGATACTTTCATGGGAGAAGCTGAAGGGGGAGCTGAACGGGGAGCTGAAGGGGAAGCTGAAGGAGAGACACATGATGAGGCCCCTGATGATCTCGGTCGGACCATTGCTGATGCACGGAGAGAATGCGAAACTAATAAGGAGAGGGAGAAGTTGGATCGCATGTTAGAGGATCACAAAAAGTCCTTATACCCAAACTGCCAAAATGGTCTGAAAAAGCTGGGCAGCACACTTGAATTGCTGAAATGGAAGGCAGAGGAAGGTCTATCTGACTCTGGATTTGAAAAGTTGCTGAAAATGATGAGAAATATGCTTCCAAAGGATAACGAATTGCCCACCAGTACGTACGAAGCCAAGAAGATTGTCTGCCCTCTAGGTTTAGAGGTTCAGAAGATACATGCATGTCCTAATGACTGCATCCTCTATCGTGGTGACTATGAGAATTTGACTGAATGCCCGATATGCACTGCATTGCGGTATAAGATCAGAGGAGATGACTCTGGTGATGTTGAGGGCGAGCCCCCCAGAAAGAGGGTTCCTGCCAAGGTGATGTGGTATGCTCCTATAGTACCACGGTTGAAACGTTTGTTTCGGTGCAAAGAGCATGCCAAGTTATTGCGATGGCACAAAGAGGACCGTTTGTCAGACGGGATGTTGAGACACCCCGCTGATGGGTCTCAATGGAGAAAGATCGACAATAAGTTTAAAGATTTTGCAGGTGACGCAAGGAACATACGGTTTGGTCTAAGTATAGATGGCTTCAATCCTTTTGGGGAGCAGAGCTCTAGTCATAGCACCTGGCCCGTGACTCTATGCATCTATAACCTTCCTCCTTGGTTGTGCATGAAGCGGAAGTTCATTATGATGCCAGTGCTTATCCAAGGTCCGAAGCAACCCGACAACGATATTGATGTGTACCTAAGGCCATTAGTTGATGAACTTTTACAGCTGTGGGCCAAACCAGGCATACGTGTGTGGGATGAGCACAAACAAGAGGAATTTGACTTACGAGCGTTGTTGTTCGTTACAGTCAATGATTGGCCTGCTCTTAGTAACATTTCAGGACAGACAAACAAGGGATACAAGGCATGCACACACTGTTTACAAGAGACTGAAAGTATATATTTAGCTAATTGTAAGAAGAATGTGTACATATCGCACCGTCGATTTCTTAGCAAAATTCATGTCGTAAGAAAAAAAGGCAAGCATTTCAACGGTAAGGCAGATCACCGGGAGCCACCTAAGGAAAATACTGGTGATGATGTATTCGATATGGTCAAAGATATAGAAGTAATCTTTGGAAAGGGTCCTGGCGGATAATCTATTCCGCATGACGCAGACGGACACGCACCCATGTGGAAGAAGAAATCTATATTTTGGGAGCTTGAGTATTGGAAATTCCTAGAAGTTCGCTCTGCAATCGACGTGATGCATGTGACAAAGAATCTTTGCGTGAACCTGCTAGGCTTCTTGGGTGTGTATGGGAAGACAAAAGATACAAAGGAAGCTCGACAGGACCTGCAACGTGTGAAAGACCCAGAAGACCGACATCCGGAACTGTTTCAAGGTCGCGCTAGCTACGCTCTTACTAAAGAAGAGAAGATCACCTTTTTTGAATGCCTGAACAGTATCAAGGTCCCGGCTGGATTCTCATCGAATATAAAGGGAATAATAAATATGGCAGAGAAAAAGTTCCAGAACCTAAAGTCTCATGACTGCCACGTGATTATGACGCAATTGCTTCCAGTTGCATTGAGGGGGCTTCTACCAGAAAATGTTCGACTAGCAATTGTGAAGCTATGTGCATTCCTCAATGCAATATCTCAGAAGGTAATTAATCCAGAAGATCTACCACGGTTACAAAATGATGTGGCCCAATGTCTTGTCAGCTTCGAGCTGGTGTTCCCACCATCATTCTTCAATATTATGACGCACCTCCTGGTTCACCTAGTCAAAGAGATTTCCATTCTCGGCCCTGTATTTCTACACAATATGTTCCCCTTTGAGAGGTTCATGGGAGTCTTAAAGAAATATGTTCGTAACCGTGCTAGGCCAGAAGGAAGCATCGTCAAGGGATATGGAACAGAGGAGGTCATTGAGTTTTGTGCTGACTTTGTTCCCGACCTTAAGCCGATTGGTCTTCCTCAATCGCGTCATGAGGGGAGACTTAGTGGAAAAGGCACGATCGGAAAGAAACCAATGATATGTAGGGAAGGTCATTCGTTGACTCAAGCACACTACACAGTTCTACAAAATTCCCTCTTGGTGGCTCCGTACAGTGAGGAATACAAGAATATTGTACGCCAAGCAAACCCAGGGGAGCCTGAGTCCTTTGTTTTACAGCTCCACTTGGCGACTTTCGGCGTTTGGTTGCAAAGACGTCTCATGAATGACACTGTTGTTGAAGAGCAGCTGTACTTGCTGGCCAAATTACCATCTTCGACTATATTGACTTTCCAAGGGTACGAGATAAATGCGAATACATTTTACACGGTCGCCCAAGATAAAAAAAGCACCAACCAAAACAGTGGTGTCCGCTTTGATGCAGTAACTAGCAAAGGGCGAACGGACACATATTATGGTTACATAGAAGAGATATGGGAGCTTGATTATGGACCTAACTTTAAGGTTCCTTTGTTTCGGTGCAAATGGGTGAAGATGACAGGAGGCGGGGTAAAGTTGGACGAGCAGTACGGAATGACAACGGTGGATCTCAACAATCTAGGGTACCTTGATGAACCATTCGTCCTAGCTAAAGATGTGGCTCAGGTTTTCTATGTGAAGGACATGAGTAGCAAACCAAGAAAAAGAACCAAAGCGAATACATCATGTGATGAACCAAAGCGCCACATAGTTCTTTCAGGAAAAAGAACCATCGTGGGAGTGGAGGACAAGACAGACATGTCACAAGATTATAATCAGTTTGGTGAAATTCCGCCCTTCAGAGTGAACACTGACACAAGCCTCAAGTTAAATAATGAAGATTCTCCATGGTTACGCCACAATCGTAAGCAAGGGACACTAGCGAAGAAATGATGTGTAATCATGTATAATCATGTATTGTTCTAATCATGTATTGTTCTAATCATGTATTGTTCTAATCATGTATTAAACATTTTATGTAATATATTGTTCTAATCATGTATCACAATAACACTCACGAGAGGCGGGGAAACGATTGAACTGGAATTAAAGTACATGGTCAGATTAAGTCACCATCGACCGAACTTGTTTTCGAATGTTGGAGTGATTCAGTCATAGTCGTGCCTAGCCCTATAAACGTCACCACTGTAGTCGTCATAGTCGCCGACGTCGTCGTCGCTGGCATCGGAGTCGCGGTAGTCGAACCTCGGCCGGTGAGCACGTGTGGGCTGAGACTGAGGGTAGCACAGGCGGGGGCCACGGTAGGCCATGACGCTCTGGAGAGTCCGGCCGCGCCACCACAGCCGACGGCCGGCCTCGTTGAAGTTCGAACGAGGCGGGCCGTCCTCCTCGTGCCTGGCAAGCGCACTCTCACGCCGATTGATGAAGAAGGCGTCCCAAGTCGGGCTGTAGTCGGGATGCCACTGGGGATTCCTCCGCTGCTCTGGTGTGAGCTCGAAGTAGTAGTGGTTTGTGATGGCCATCTGGCGCGCCACACCTAGAGGGACAGGAGGGACCGGTACGCCTCCGACGCTCAGCATCTAGCCGGTGGGGACGCGGTAGCCCGGCGGGCAGGGGTAGTTTAAGGCGCAAAGCGCCTCTGCCTCCTGGGGGGTTAGAGATACGATGGAAGCCATGGAAGAGAGTTATGAGGTTTGCAGATATGAGTCTAGATATGATATGTAAATGGAGGCCAAGCCTACATATATATAGTGAAAAATGGCGGGAAGACGGAGGCGGGAAGCGGTGGAAAGCGCGGGAAACCTTTAGTCCCGGCTGGTGGGTGCAATCGAGACTAAAACTGTCGGTGGGATAAGGACGTGTGGGTAACCTTTAGTCCCGGCTGGTGGGTACAACCGAGACTAAAACTGTCGGTGGGATAATTAAGGACGTGTGGGTAACCTTTAGTCCCGGCTGTTGGGTGCAACTGAGACTAAAACTGTCGGTGGGATAAGGATGCGTGGGTGGATGCACTGCTCGATGAGATAAAGCATGTAGCGCACGACGCCCCTGTCGGAGGAACAAGACAAAAGTAGAAGCGGCGCCGTGCCTATAAAAGGAGCATCGATACGCCATGGCAAGCACAACTCGAAGGCAGGGAAAGTTTCATCCCATGGATGGAGGAAAGGGTTGGGAAATCTCCCGTGGCGGAGTTTCTCGAAGATGTCGTTGGTGCTCATGCCCTACGACATCTTCGGAAGCTCCGCCTCGGAAAAATTTCCCTGCAAGCCCGTGAAAGACTCCATCTTCGGAAGCTCCGCCTCGGTTGTGTTTTAATTGAAAATGGCAAAATAGTTAATTGTTTGAATAGTTAGAATAATTGATTTTGAAAATAGAAAATAGTTTTGAATTAGTTATTCAATTTCAAACACTTTTCATATTCAAAGTTTTGTCAGATTCTAAAATATTCAAAAAGAATATTAATCAATATAGTTTTAATTGGAAATGGCAAAATAGTTAATTGTTTAAATAGTTAGATTAATTGATTTTGAAAATATAAAATAGTTTTGAATTAGTTATTCAATTTCAAACACTTTTCATATTCAAAGTTTTGTCAGATTCTAAAATATTCAAAAAGAATATTAATTAATATAGTTTTAATTGGAAATGGCAAAATAGTTAATTGTTTAAATAGTTAGATTAATTGATTTTGAAAATAGAAAATATTTTTGAATTAGTTATTCAATTTCAAACACTTTTCATATTCAAAGTTTTGTCAGATTCTAAAAAATTCAAAAAGAATATTAATCAATATAGTTTTAATTGAAAATGGCAAAATAGTTAATTGTTTAAATAGTTAGATTAATTGATTTTGAAAATACAAAATAGTTTTGAATTAGTTATTAATTTTCAAACACTTTTCATATTCAAAGTTTTGTCAGATTCTAAAATATATAGAAGTTATTCAAATTGAAATTGAAATTTCATATTCAAATGAAATCTGAAAAAATATAAGGCCTTGGCGCGCATTTATTATACCTTTAGTCCCGGTTGGTTCCACCAACCGGGACTAAAGGTCTGGAAATCAGGCGCGAACCGCCGAAAATTCTTTAGTCCCGGTTGAATCCACCAACCGGGATTAAAGACCCTTTAGTCCCGGTTTGTGGTTTCAGCCGGGACTAAAGACCCCCCTTTAGTCCCGGTTGGAGCTACCAACCGGGACTAAAGGCTGGGGGTATAAAAGCCCGCGCCGCCCCTCTTCTTCTTCCCCACTCACACTTAGCGAATTTTCGATCCAGTCGACGGAGGCCCCCGACGCAAAACACGCCGCCGATTGTTGCGGTTGGCCAAAAACTCGCCGTCGCCGCCGTCCCCGAGGCCTCCCCGAGCCGCGCCGCCGTCCCCGTGGCCTCCCCGAGCCGCGCCGCCGTCCCCGTGGCCTCCCCGAGCCGCGCCGCCGTCCCCGACACCTTCCAGTACGTCCCCGACGTACGCCTCCCGCCGCGCCGCGCGCCGTCCCCGACGCCTTCCTAGGCCGCACCGCCGTCCCCGTGGCCTCCCCGAGCGCCGCGCCGCCGTCCCCGACGCCTTCCAGAACGTCCCCGACGGCCTCCCGCCGCGCCGGCCGCCGTCCCCGACGCCTCCTAGGCCGCACCGCCGTCCCAGAGCCGCGCCGCCGTCCCCAGCCGAGCCCACGCCGTCCCCGAGCCCCTCGGTAATAATTAAGGTGAGGAGATCACCGGCCGCCGCCGCCGCCCCCTTTGTATTTTTTGTTAGAATATTAGGTTAGCGTTTTAGTTAGAATATTAGGTTAGCATTTTAGGTTAGAATTTAGATAGAATTTTAGGTTAGAATTGTTAGAATTGTTATTTAGTATTTTAGGTTAGAATTGTTAGAATATTTGAAATGTTAGATTTATGTGTACTAAAAGGGGGCGTTGGCCGGGCGCCGACGCGGTGAGGGGGTCTTCCCCCCACCGCGTCGGCGCTCGGCCAACGCCCCCTTTTTTTGGGTTATTGATCAAATCTGTGTACTAAAAGGGGGCGTTGGTCGGGCGCCGACGCGGTGAGGGGGTCTTCCCCCCACCACGTCGACGCTCGGCCAACGCCCCCTTTTTTTTGGTTATTGATCAAATATGTGTACTAAAAGGGGGCGCCGCGTCGGCGCTCGGCCAACGCCCCTTTTTTTTTGGTTATTGATCAAATATGTGTACTAAAAGGGGGCGTTGGACGGGCGCCGACGCGGTGAGGGGGTTTTCCCCCCACCGCGTCGGCGCTCGGCCAACACCCCCTTTTTTTGGTTATTGATCAAATATGTGTACTAAAAGGGGGCGTTGGACGGGCGCCGACGCGGTGAGGGGGTCTTCCCCCCACCGCGTCGGCGCTCGGCCAACGCCCCCTTTTTTTTGGTTATTGCTCAAATATGTGTTACTAACTTGTTTTACCTGTCTTTAGAAGAGACATGGACGGTGAAAATGACCCACGCCACCCCGAAGAATTCTTATTTGGCATGATACGTGAGAATGTATATGTGCCTCAAGAAGGTGCCGATCGAGAAGACCCCAGAGTAGCCGGCCGAGAAGGAGTCGGCCGAGAAGGTGCCGGAGAAGCTGAAATTGAAGATGATGTTTCATCATTTCTTAACCCTTCCGGTGACGGAATGGAGATAGAAATGTTTGACGATGAAGGGCAAACAAACACCGATGCCGAACGACAATTGCAAACAAACGCCGATGGCGAGGTATATAGATTTAGCTTTTGGTGATACGAAGGGAATATGCACATTTGTATTAACGACTTTTTCTTTTTTCAGCCCTCCGGATCGAGCAAATCGCATTCTAAACGAGGTCCGAGCCAAAAGTTGAGTGCGAATCAGAAGCTGACCATCGATGTAGTATCTCCAGATGGCAAACCGTTGGAGCCAACACAACACGCAACAAAATTTATAAATCAATGCGGAGTGATTGTTAGGGACATGATCCCGATCACGGTTCAAGAATGGCACGAGCCAAAGAAGGCACGTCTTGGAGCTACTTTTGTGAACAAAAGATCCAAGAAAGACCTTTGGAGGAAGCTCATGGAAAATTTCATTCTACCTCTGTAGTACTCCAAGAAGGATGATGATGGAAATGAAATTCCGGGTGGACGTGAAAGGAGAAGGAGAGTTAAACAGTTCGCTCTCAAGAAGATGGCTGAAGCATTCCGGGGCTTCAAGAAAATGTTATACGCGAAGTATATCGCAAAAAATAAAACTCCAGTGTTCGAAGGAGCATACGAGAAGTTGAGACAACAGTGGCCTGAATTTGTGGCATTCAAGGCATCTGAGAGAGCCAAGGAAATGTCAGAAAAAAATAAGAAAAATGCTTAAAAGAAGGAACATCACCATGTTTTGGGGCCAGGCGGCTACGTGAGAGCAGTGCCCAAGTGGGAATCTATGGAGAATGAATTGAGGAATAAAGGAATCACTCCAGGTACAGAGGGATGGCCCGAAAGGGCCAAGCACTGGTGGTACGGACATGGAGGATCGTTAGACCCGGCAACAGGACAGTGTGTTCATCGGAAACAGACCTTTACTCCCACAGTAAAACTTATTAAGGCAATGGAGGATGCTCAAGCGGGATTGATCCGTGTCGACTGAGAGAACGACGAGCTGACACACGCCCTCGGGAATCCAGAACACACCGGACGAACAAGAGGCAAAGGCGCCGGTGTTCCATGGAAGGAAGGGTTTTCTCAGCACGAAGATCCGTACGGTTACAAAAGCCGTAAGAGAAAGAAGGATCGGGAAGCAGATCGGATCGGCAAGGTAGAACGTGAATTAGCCGACATGAAGAGTATGATACATCAACTTAGCCAGGGAGGCGGATCTCGGCTGCAGGAAGATCCAGCATTGGATCTTAATAGTCAACGGAGAAGCAGCGTGGCTTCCACGGAGGTCCCAGCTGATGAGCATGAAGCACCGGGGTCTCGCTACCCCGTGGATGATGTTAGGGAGATGACAAATTGTGAGCTACATCAGCCAATGAAGAACATGACCATCAAGGTGGCGAGCGGCGACGCTTTACCTTGTCTACCTGAAGCACTCCACCATGGGAACCCGATACCGGCTGGCTATGCTCATGTCTCAGTGCTTGACATAGTCAGCTCGTTCGAGGACCTAGAGCTTGATTTTTCTACACCTGAAGGGGATCGGAGACTTGGAGATGTCAAGCGCCAAATCGTTTTATGGCAAAAGAAATACATCAAGTTTCCAGGCTCAGCGCCAAGGCCACCGACTCCGAGGAATCCAAGTCCACCCTCCCCCGGTGAACGTCGTCCACCTACGCCGCCCCCGAGTCCACCTCGGGCGCCGCGTCAGCAGACGCCACCCCCGAGTCCACCTCGGGCGCCGCGTCAGCAGACGCCACCCCTGAGTCCACCTCCAGCGCCGCGTCAGCAGACGCCACCCCTGAGTCCACCTCGGGCGACGCGTCAGCCGTCGCCGCCCCCTCGTGCACCTCCCGCGCGTCAGCCAACGCCGTCCCCCAGTGCACCTCCTGCGCGTCAGCCAACGCCGTCCCCCAGTGCACCTCCAGCGCGTCAGGCGAAGCCGCCCCCCAATACTACTCAGACGGGGAAAAAGCGGAGCAGGTCCGCTACGGTTAGTACTATTGATAAGGTAGTACATAAGACCACGAAGATACCAGAGCCATCGCTAAAGCCTCTTCCCAAGAGAGCTTATGACCGGACTCCCGAGGAAAACGAGGCGATAGTACGCGCCGAAGTGAAGGCATTTCTTACACCGAAAGTGCCTGAGCCCAAGCCGACATACACGCAGAAACAAAAGGACTGGGCTTATGCTATGCTTACTGCAGAGCCCCAATATAAGATGAATCTGCCATCAGACTATAAACGCGAAATTGAAAGGCAAAGTGACTTGGCCAAGGCAAAAAGAAGCGGGAAACAAATTCCCCAGCTTGGAGAACAGAAGAATCAATCGGTCGCCCCGCTCATAGTCGGCCCCCTCGATATCGATACGTCCTTCAGAGCCGATTTGGAAGAGGACCGATTGTTATTGGACCCCAGAGTAGTAGCAGCTGCTCAACTATTGGGTTTAACTGTAAGGGTGGCAAAACAGAACGCGGACCTCTTGAATGTGCCTCTTGTAGTTATGTTAGGCCTTGAAGAAGCGCCACTGGGAGAGATAGTAGAGCAACATGTACTGGGGGGGCCTCTGATCAAGCCTGAGGACGAACGCGGTCTATCAACACATATGCGAAATCTGCTCGGCTGGTACAAGGTGCATATACAAAAAAAGGACTTCAAACGTTGGATCCTCTTGGACGTTAGAGAGGAGCATTTCTTCAAAAAATACATCTTACATATTCCAATGGACGAATTGTTTCATATATTCAATCAGCGCGATCTCGACAAGTCTACCATCAGTTGCTATTGTCTGTAAGTGATTTATATTCAAGTATCTAGCTAAGCTCGTTCATTGCCTATATATCTTCATTAACTGTATGATTTTTGTATGCTATTATGCAGATTTAAGATGTTTGAATGCAAAAAAAAGGGAATCCATGACGTTGGGTTCATTGACCCATATATCATTAATGAAAGGATGTTAAAAGATCACCCCAGAGACGTGGAGAGGGACCTCTTCAGATTTTTTTTCAAGCAAAGTCTTAAAAGAGAACTTCTATTTCCTTACAACTTCAAGTGAGTGTTTCTATCTTCTAGACATTCATTTTTGCTTACTCGATGTTAAGTGTAATTGATGAGTTATGCATGCGTGTCTGCAGTTACCACTGGATTCTGCTAAAGATTCAATTGGACACATCAACTGTTTATATCTTGGACTCATTGGATAAGCCCGACGTCCTGATTAACGACATGAAAGAAATGCTGCAAAAGTAATTTCAATCATTACCCGACTATATCAGCTCCTTTCATTAATTTGCTGATATCAAGTATTTAGTAACTCATTTGCTCATTTTCTTTGCCCTGTAGAGTTTGGACACGTTTCAGAAGGTCGGTAACAGGTGAATTCAACGAACATCTAACTTTTAAAAAGAAAAAGGGTTTGGTGCAACCACCGGGGACCAATCTCTGTGGATTCTACGTCTGCGAGTTCATCCGGTGGTATACCAGTGAGCGGAGAGCACATTCCACGGACTTTGATGTACGTAAATAATATTCACAGTTTTCTTTTATTATAATCAATTGTGTTGAGTTTCATCCAACTTATATATATCCATATCGATCTTCTTAAAGTTGTTAGTGATGCGGGAGAAGCTCCTACCAACCCAGCGCCTAAAAGCAATTCAAGAGGAGCTGGCGGGATTCATCATGAGGGAGGTCCTCGATGAGAAAGGAGAACATTATGTGGAGGACGACGAACGCTATCTGTAATTTAGTGATCTCCATGTAACTTAGTTTGTTTTGAAACTTGTTTGAAAAATAGTTGTACATACACTTGTTTGAAATTGTAGTATATACAGTCGCAAGACATCGTATAATATTATATATGCATGCACCAACATGTAATGTGTATGTACTAGTCGTAGAATATAGGTACGGAAACTCGTTTGAAATTCAAATGAACCCTAATCAAGCATAAACCCTAAACCTATAATCTGAAACAGCAATTAAAATAAAAACAAAAACAGAAGACTTTAGTCCCGGTTCTCATTACGAACCGGGACTAAAGGTCCCCGAGACGGCGCTCCCAGCCTTGCCCACGTGGACGGCCATTAGTCCCGGTTCGTTTGCAACTGGGACTAATGGCTGAGTGCCTTTAATCGCGCTTTGCTAGTCCCGGTTTGGAAACCGGGACTAAAGGCCGTTACAGACCGGGATTAATGGCCCTTTTTCCACCAGTGATATAACATGTTTGTAACAAGTGGGAAATATTGATGGTAGAAGGGCATAGATGGAAGTGCCCATTGCCAGGTTTAAGCTCCGTTTGGCATCAAAGTATTTTTTTTTGAAGTATTCAGAGAATACTTTAGTTCTTCGAATGCTAAACTATCAAGTACTTTATGGTGTTTGGATCTAATGAATATTGTTGTTTCAAAAGCTGAACTATTCTTCAAAACTACACTTTTTGCCTCACTTTTAAAACTTTATTAGCCTCAGACTCTTTTTTCTAAACTGACGTTCTCTCTAAAACAGGCTAGCTGCAGCTGCCCTTGCCTCTCGCATGTCCGACCCGACCGTTCGGGGGCGGATGATGGTGAGAACGAGCACAAAGGCTGTGAGGGTGGCTGTCCTAGCCCCGCCGCCCGCCACCTCGGCTCCCCTCTCCAGCGTCCTGGAGCCGGCCGCCTCCGCTGGCTCTCAACAGGACTTCGCGCCAGAGTTCCACCGACGCGCCGGCAGGGGACTTGCTCGCCCATGCCCCTGGTCCCAACTCCGGCTCAACGCTGCTTCCCCGACCACCATCGTCGGTCCTTGCAGAACAGCTGCACTGCTGTCCCTAGTCTCTGACCAGGGACGCTGCTTTGAGGACCAACTGTCGGGTTGCTGAGCTCGGCTCATCCTGTTCTTCTCAGGTGGTGCTCGTGGAGGCGATGTTGGGTCTGGGCATGCAGCAGCCTAGGTCCTGGTCTTCTCTCGCCGACGAGGACAGTGACAACGACAAGGAGGATTTGGCCCCGGTGACTCCTGTAGCTACGAAAAGCTCGTCTCTGACTGCTCGACCGGCCCAATCGGGCATGTGCCAAGAAGTGAAGGTGAGCATGGGATGGCAAGAAGTGCTGCGGCGTCGCGGTTCATGCCATCCGGTGTCACCGGCCGCGACATTGCCACCACGTGCTATCCCAGCTTGGCTCTTTAACAGGTGTTTCAGATGCCTTGCTCACGGGCATTGTGCGGCTGTCTGTAGAGACCCACTTTGGTGCTCCCGCTGTTTGGAGAATGGACACCGTGCTCGTGAATGTCGCAATCTGTGGCATCCACTCAGCTCGCTCGGATGCCCTGTTGTGCCGCCGGTGTTTTTCCTCAGCGCCGAGCATCATCCAACTCCAGCTTCTTGTGAGGGTTTGATGAGATCATCAGTCCCTTCTAAGGCGACTTGTGGCGGGTCTTCGGCATCGGTCGGTTCTGCTACCGTTGGCTCCATAGCTCCGTCTGGTGTGGTGTGATGACCCTGATGACCCACAAGTATAGGGGGTGTATCGTAGTACTTTTGATAAATAAGAGTGTCGAACCCAACGAGGAGCAGAAGGTGTTGACAAGCGGTTTTGATCAAGGATTCAATGTAAATACTAGCAAACGGATTTTCAGGGGTATTTGGTAATGCAAGTAAATAAAGTACGAGTAAATAAAAGACAATAATAGTAATTGCTGGAAGTGGCCCAATCCTTTCTAGAGCAAAGGACAAGCCGGTTGTGTAACTTATGATTACCAAACGTTCCTGAGGACACACGGGAGTTTCTGTCGAGTGTTTTCGCTTCATACAGCTAAGTAATCTTCATTGGTTTGATATATGTTATGGGGGTGAATCTATGCTAGTGCACTACCCTTACTAGGACTAACACACACTTTTGATTATACCCCTAGCAAGCATCCGCAAATACAAGAAGGTAATTAAGATAAATCTAACCACAGCCTTAAACTCTGAGATCCTACACTCCCTGGTGCAATGGTTTCCTAACAGGGGTTTAGGTTTCTGTCGCTCCAACAACCCCACAATTAGTAGCCAAATACACAATGCATTCCACTAGGCCCATAAAGGTGAAGTATCATGTAGTCGACGTTCACATGACACCACTAGTAGAATAGCACCACAACATATAAATATCAAACCATTAAATATTACTCAACATAGTTTCACTACTAACATCTCGACTTCTCCCATGTTCTCGAGAACTAAACGAACTACTCACAAGACATCATATTGATCATGGCCAGAGGTGAAATAATGGTAAATAATAATCTGAACATAAACCTTAATTCAACGGTTCCACTCAATAGCATCAACTACAAGAGTAATCAACACCGGGAAAGTTTCCTCTAAGAATTGGACAAGATTCAACCCAAGATGTTACATCTCCTTATTTTTGGTGTGCATATAAAGTTCCATGGGAAAATATATTTTGGTGACATGGGTAAACAAAATTCAGTGGTACAAAACAATTTTCACGAGATTTTCTTTGTCCTTCTTGCCTACGAGTACGACACTACAAAATACTATCCTCTCAAATTTTTTAAGGCGTGTAAAAGACACATACATGTACATTATCAAGTAAAAAATAGTTTTTGAAGTCCTTATAAATATGTTTTCCGTAATGTGAGCATCCATTCTCGTGAGCCAAAACACCTCCTTAGAATAGACATGTCATTTTCTAGATAGAAATGTTCAAACGAGCTTACTGTCATAGGTATGGTGTGTGCAGAGACATTGTAAAGTATCCGAATTCCTGCAAGAGGAGGGCAACAAGGTTAAAAATGGAGATCACGGACATATATAGCTCCCAAGCTACGAGGTCATTTTTGAAGAAAAAAAAATCGAAAATGACATTTATAAATTTCAGAAAATCAAAGAAAAAAAAATCTAGATAATGATCTGGGTGTGACGAACGCACTCTCAGAGGCACCTGGCTGTAATTTCTCTTTCCTTATGGGTTTTTCTGTAATTGTATTTCACCGACGATAAATCAAGCAGATCGATCCGTCTCGAGTGCTTTACACCCATCACCGTCCTGTATAAGTTGTACCAGCACGATCAGATCGAGCGCTGGAGGATCGAGCTGAGTGAGATGGGAATCGGGATCGCGCAAATGTGTGCAGTCACTCATGTGGCCTGGAAGGCTGGAAGTGCAACCCGTCGGTCGACACGTCGACCTGGGCGAGTTCCCGGGCTGCGTTTAATTAGTATTTGCCGTGGATCGGACCCACGCGAAGTGAAGCACTACCAGTGCTGGTTCTTTTCACTCCGAATAACGCTGCTAAACCACGGCTAGCTAGCTAGCTAGCTCGCTATGGTGAGAAGAGAATCCATGGCGAATGGCGAGACAGGAGGACAGGCGGCAAGCACGCGGCGTGTGCGGCTGCGGCGTCGCGCGCCACTTGCGGTCAGGCAACAGGATGGGCGAGTGGCACCCGTCGCCGGAATTTGGATCGGCGAGGGCGACGGCACGTGAACGGGCGGGACCCGACACTGTCGCGCTTCCGTACCCGCCCTTGTACGGTTCCGTAACCACGGAATGGGGGAGGCCGACGCGGCACATGGCGGGGCCCACGTCGTACTACGGTATAGATCGCTGTCGATCCGTCCGCTCCGCTGCGCCAGTCTCCCGGCGGGTCCGGGTCGGCAGGAAAACTGCATTTGCATGCGACGGGGAGGTTGCGGCGTCGTCCCGGCAGGAACAGTGCGCAACGCAGACATCGCGGTGAAAACTTCCCGTTCCTTTGTTCTAGAACACGCACACCATTTTTAGACTCCTTGTATATTACACAAAATCTTTTTTTGTTTAGCTTTTACGGTTTTGTGTACGCACGCAAACGATTGCTTCTTTTTCGACATATGACGGGATGTTACATGAATTGAAATGGTTATTTGTTCTTATACTACCAACTAAAGCATTCACGTGAGAAACGCCTAGTTTATCCGCTATAAACGATTGCTTCTTTTTTGACAAATGACGCCTCAGTACATGAATTGAAATGGTTACTTGTTCTTATACTACCAACTAAAGTTTTCACGTGAGAAACGCGCGCTAAACGGAGACGAGGGCAACCAAAATTGTTTGCTGAAATTACAGAAAAATAGCAAGTGGACACGGCAGGTGGGCTAGCACGCAGAAGCTCTCGTCACTCGCGAGCAACTACGAACCGTACGGCGTAATCTTCCTGCCTGAACCACACCGATTTTCAAACTAACAAAAAAAATAACTACACTAACCTGGCCTCGTGACGGCGATTCCGGACAGGCGCCGTCGATCACAGCTGGCGCACAGTCCTCTTAGGCCTCGTTCGGAGCAAGTGTATTGCCTCGTGTTTGGGCCGGTTTCCGAGTGTAAAATCCGAGCCCGAATACGACACGATAAAACACTCGTAAGCTGTTCGGTGGGCCGGTTTTGGTAGGGAAAGGCCCAACAAAACACTCCAAGACCCGTAGGGTTGGGGTGGAATCGAGACCGGCCACCCCCCTCGCGTCTCCTCGCGTCTTCTCTGCTGGCGGCGCAGGGCCGAAGCAGACGCCGCCGCCGCGACGCCCCGAGCCGCCGCCGCCGCGACGCCCTGAGCCGCCACCGCCGCCGGCGCTGGTACCGCCACCGCCGCCGGACGCTGCCGCCTCTATTCCTCCCGGAAAGCTGACGCCGCCGACGCTGCAAGCTCCTGACGCCGTCGGCTCCAGCCCGCTCCTGACGCCGTCGGCTCCGACCACCTCTCGCCGCCCCTCTTCTCCGGCAAGCTGGAACCGTTTGTAAGCACTAACTTGATCCAGGTCGGTGATGTAGCATGCCGTGCAGGTACCTAACTTGTTGAAGCTACAAGTCCACTTTCCATCGATTGTGATAGCTGCGAAGTTTTGGTTGTTCTTGCTCCAGATCTGATCCATTTTTTTAGTGATGCGTGAGATGTTCCTGTTCCTGATCATACTGCTGTGAGATGTTTCTAAAGTGTGCTCATGTGCTGTAAAGTAGTTTTTATTGATGATAAACCTTCAATCAAATGAATTGTTCAAATTGCATGCTCACGTGCTGTGAAAAAATATCAGGTTTTTTACCTTGATACACCAGTGATAAACCTGTATCCCGAACAACAGGTTTTAGCGATAGGTGTTTTTTGGAGGAAGGGGATTGGACGGGGAAGAGTATTGGGTGAGCTGAGTGTTTTCACCGGAAACACTCGAAATAATACACCCCAAACCCGGCAAATACACCAGTACCGAACGAGGCCTTATTAGTAGCAGCCGTACGTTCCGTACACGGGAAACGTACCCAGCCGTGGCACGGCTGGCTTCCCTTCCAGCGAAGGTCGGGATGGAGACAGCGAGCACGCGAGACAAACCCACGCGAAGCTGACGCGCACCTTGGCTGTCCGATCCGATCGGTCCAAACGCAAAGGCCATGTGTGTGGCCCAGCAGACCCGGGAAAAGTTCAATGTCTTGCTTCGAGATTGGTGGTGATAAAAAAAAAGTTAGGGCATCTCCAACGGTCCCTTACATTTTTGGTCTAAATCGTGTTCGATTTGGTCCGTTTGAGTCGTGGTCTGAACACTAAAGGGCGTTGTCCTCCCCCTTACCGTTTGGATGGGGACTGCGCCCAGCAGCCCGACGCATTTTTTCCCTAAATTCGTCCAGTTTTTAACAAAATGCCAGATTTTCATTCGAATCTTGTTATATATTACAAAACCGAATGGAATTTAAAATAAAATTGCAAAATATAACTAAAATAGGTGGTCATCGTCGTCGCGAGGAGGTGCCTGCTGTGCGCTAGACGGCCCAGCCTCGCTGGCCGTCGCCTCCTTCGACGCGCTGGCCCGAGCACGCCGCGCGACGCTGTCGGCGATGGCCTGCCGGCGCTCCGCCCTGCCGCGGACCATCTCCTGGTGGAGCAACGCCGCTTGGCTAGGCGGCGGGTGCCGAGGAGCCATCGGCTCCCGCTGGGCTGCCCTGGAGACGCTGCGTCTCGAAAGACGCGGCAATGGCCGCTTGCAGGTCAGCCGGAGGAATCTCGACTTCCTGCGTGGCCTTGAGCCCCTCGGGGAACTCGTAGAAGCTGAGGGAGACGTCGTCGGCCTCCTCCTCCTCCTCCTCATCGGCATGCTCCCGCTACGGTGCCTGCGGTGGTGGGGGGTGTGGGTGGGGTGGCGGCGACGGAGGTGGAGGTGCCTGTCCATCGGCTCGGCGGCCATGCCCTAACTTGGCGTACGTGGTAATGAACCGGCGAGGCATTTTCTCCGGTGTGGTGAGGTTGAGAATGCGACGTCCAGGCGCCAAGCGCCCGACCTTTATAGCCGAAGGCGGGCGGGAAACGGAGGGAGCGCGGGGAGGGAAAGGAGGGGGAATGCAGTCTCCGAAGGCCATTGATAGCGGCGCAGAGTTCGGCGGTGGTCAGTGATGCAGCGCCATTGATAGTGGCCCAGAGTCAGAAACGGCGAGGCAGCCTTTTTCCAATGCAGACCACTGAATCGGCACGGGGCACATGAGACGAATCGGCCGCGGTCGCTAGGACGAAAGGGGGAGGGCACGCGCAAACTGCACAGTCAGTCCACGGCGATGCAAATCGCGCCTAAATTTGGATCGTATTTGCGTCGTGGCAGACAAGCTGCCGAAAATGCGTCGGAGCACTATCGGCTTCTCTTAATTAATCTGCTGGAGCGTACGGCCCACCTGCAACGTACGGTACGGCGCACAGGGTGGTTAGTTATGACTCGTCGACCGATCGGACAGTGGGGTGGGTGTGTGTCTGGAGCGAGACCAGACGAACTGTCATGTTCGTCGATCGACCGTACGGGCCGTACCTAATGTTTACACGTTTCTTTGTTCTTGCTGAAACTTAGCTAATGTTGCTTGGTCGAGGAAGCAAGCGCAGGTGGAATGTTGTTCAGTGTGTGCGTTTAGGTGATATAAGACGAACGTGCTCTCCTGCCGAACTCGGAGACAATACGAAGGTGTGTATACGAAAAGGAGATTTTTTGGTGCTAGATGGGCCACAAAATGTAAGCTCACGTTGTTAGTTTTGGAGCCCACATGCGAGACGATCAGGCATTTTCATCTCGGTCCCTCTGTTCGTGCTGCCTGCCTACTCCTTTGCTTCAACGCCTAAGAAAACATTGTTCCCCCACGATTCATGTGCGTTGCAGGCGTCCGCCAGGAAGTGGACTAGCCTGGCTGAAGATAGGGAAATTTGAATCCAGCTTATTTTTTTAAAACTGAGAAAAGGTTTACAACAAGGTATTGGCAAAAGGCCGATAAGCCTACTCTCGAGGTATGGGGTGTTTGTTTGAACTTTTAAGGGTTTTCACAGAAATAAGTAGTTAAAACGAAACAAACAGATTGGCTTCGCTAAGATTAACTAGGTGCCACTACTTGTACAATGCCTACTGCTACTAGCTGATGCCCATAGATTTTTTCTTGAATCGTGAACATGACTCGAATGCATATACTCAATGCTACTTTTAATTATCATGTCCTGCATGTGCTTGATGAAACGGCAACACCCAATCTCTTGGAATGGAACATGTACGCATGGGTTTGATCAATTATTTAGTATATATATTGTGTGTGTATTTATGGTATTTTATAATGAACAATATGTCTGCAATTTGATTAGTAATTATTTATATTTTCAGAACTATGAGGATAGTTCAGACAATTTCTTAGAAACATTCAAACGTAAAACAGCACCTTGATTTTCCTGCACGGCTAGCCATACATAGCCCAAATAAACAGGAACTCGAGACTTTACCCCGGTAACTTGCTTAATCATACAAAAAATGATTTCCAACAAAGAGAAAATATTTCAAAAAAACTCAAGCATTCCGCTGGCTCCAAAGATCGCAAGATACGAGCATGACAAGCCAGATAAGCGCCTTGCGACGATGCCACTGGATATTTCCAACCATGCTCCACCACTGCTCCATTGTGCCTAAAAGATGCCACCTTTCGATATTAAGATTGTGGAGCCTCAACTATGCCCTGACCATGAATCCAGTTATCATTTCGTATGAAATGGTGTCAGACTGTACCGTACCTGAATTCCTGCACGGGAGAAAATAGGAACACCAGACACGTATGTGCGTTCTATGGAAGACAGCCAAACACATTTTACCCAGACGCTTAACTAAACAAGAGTGTAAACTTGGTTTATGCTTTTTGATGAGATCAATAAATATGAAATCTCCTCTCACACGTTTTTTTTTCTCAGAATCGTCACTCTCAGGTTAGGTGGGTAACGTGGCTTGCTGCCTTGCTGGGCTGAAGGCCCATATTAGGTGATGGAGAACGGACTGAGCCTAGTTCGGCTATTCGTTCTTGAACCAACAAATGGAAGCAATCAGATCGGAAGCACCAACAAATGGAACCAAATCAGATTGGAAGCATCAACAAAAACGAAGCAAACCACTCGTTCCAGGTAATCACCTTAGGCTTGGGGTTGGGAAAAATAGAAGCAGATTATGTGTGGACGAGACAGAAACCAGATCAGAGGAAAAAAATCCATGGATTTGAACCCTCGCCCAGGACCAAGCCATCTCCGCTTCTAGCAGGCATACGACGGATGGGCGCTCCCTGACCTCGCCGCTTGTTTCGCCGCCGTCGCGTGCACGTCTCGGCGTCCCGCTCAGCCTTGCTTTTCGAGTGCTGCCGGAGGAGGAGGTTATGAGGAGAGAGGCGTCGGTGGCGTAATTGAGGAGGAGGGAGGTGGATGAGGAGAGAGAATCGGTTACGAGATGGACATGTCCAGCTTGGTTTCCATAAGGGTGATAACATGGACAAGGTACATGATGTAGATGCAAATTTGCAAACACGAATCTTGAAGATACGGTGACCCTAGGATAAGCCAGGGACACGATAAGTCACTTTACAATGCGTTAGTGCGCGTAGGCTATATCTCCACCGTTTCTTTCTCATTGGAACTAAAGTACATAGGTCCCGTCTGCATGTGCATGTAAAATTAATTTTCTTTCTTCAAATACACTTAATATTTAAAATGAAGCTCTACTTTCATACAATATATGCAAATTGAATTCCGTTCACATATTTGACTTACTGACTTTGAACTCTTTGAAATGAGTCTAATATTGAATATTTTTAAAAATATTTTTAAACTTTTTGCTGTTTGGATCTATAAAGTTCTTGTGTATTTTAAGAGTATCAGAGGGTAAATATAAAGTCCTTCCACTTTTTACACACTGGACAGCTATAGATTCATTTTCTGATGAGATATGCAGAACCCCGCAGGCTCGAATCCCAAGGAAATGAACGGTTGAGATAAGGCCTCCACGCGATAACAACTTATAATTTTGCGGATTGCCAGGGACACCCACGTATAGGTGGAATCACTGCGTTCCAGTCCTCCGCCCCATCATCTACCACCAAACAAGGATAATTGATTTTCTGAGCAGGAGCTCAGCTACACCCTTCTATCTAGACCGTTAATAGGCGCATCAAGATTTGTGCTAGCCCTTTTTTTCCTCTCTCAAACAACTTATCTTTTTTATATCTCTCACAGTATAAAAACTTTGAATCTCAAACTTAGCAGTTCAGTATAACATTTGATATAGAACGTGGGAAAAATAGTTTGTAATTTTTATAACATTATATATATACTTTTTAAAATAAAAGTTATTGAATTTTAAATATTTGAAAATTTAAATTTCATAAAAAAATTCCGAACTATTCTTCCCACATACTAGTTTCAATATTACATTGACCTGCAAAGTTTAAAACCAATATATTACACCATTTAAGAGAAACAAAAAACACAAGCTCATAAAAATATAAGGGTGTAGGTGAAACCCTGCTCAATCAAAGTTTTTCCACCGAGCAAACCCCAGAAAAGAAAAAGAAAAGAGTCTGCTCTGATTTGGGCAAGACAAGTCGCGGTAACGGCATCAACCAAGCTCGTCCGAGCAAGACAAGCTTAGCGGCGATGGAAGGCACAACGTCCACTCTGCCCACCGAGGTCACGGCGGAGAGCTGCGACGACGACAACATGATCCCGAAGACTGCGCAGGGCTCCCACGTCGCCGGAAAGACGGTGCACGGCTCTCACGTGTTCGATATCTCAGGGTTCACCCTGCATCGGGACTGGGAGCGACTCAAGGTATCATCCGCCGTGTTCAACGTCGGCGGCTAGGACTGGCAAATCTACTTCGTCCCCGGCGGCATCCATGACAGTTTCAGCGACTACGTGGCGGCGTACCTCATTATGAAGAGCAAGGAGAAGGACATCAGGGTGAGAGCCCACTTTCAGCTCAGCTTCGTGGACGTCACCGGGTATACGCCGCCGCATACAATCGCGGGAATAAACGAATTCAGCCCAACAATATGGGGTGCTGCGGCGATCACAACTTCATGAAAAGGAGCGAGCTAGAGGGGTCGCCTTACTTTCACGACGGCCGCCTCAACATTGAGTGCCTCATCACCATTGTCCGGGATGTCAAATGGTTACCCGAGGTGTCTTCGTCCGACATCATAGAGCAGCTTGGGAAGCTGCTGCAGGAGAAAGAAAAGGCCGACGTGTTTTTTTGCAGTTGGACGAGAGGTTTTCCGGCCCACAGGATCATGCTCACCATGCGGTCACCTGTTTTCAAAGCCGAGCTATATGGTGCGATGAGAGAAAAGGACATGGATTGGATTACCATCAATGACACGCAGCACGTTGTCTTTGCGGCCTTGCTCCATTTTATCTACACTGATTCGCTGCCTGCCATGTATGATCTTGACCGCAGTGACTACATCGAGATCATCAAGCATTTGCTTGTCGCGGCTGATCGGTATGCAATGTAAAGGTTGAAGGTTATGTGTGCAAGCATTCTTTGCAAGAACATTGATGTGAAGACCGTGGTGACTACACTGGCTTTGGCTGATCGATATCACAGCGGTAGCCTAAAGGATGCTTGCGTTCAGTTTATTGCCTCTTTGGATAGAATACAAATAGATGATGTAGTGGCAAGCCAAGGGTATGCTGAGCTTAAAGCAAACTGCCCTTTGGTTTTAGCTGAACTATGGGAGAAGACGCGTAGGCATGGCGGATCAAAATCTTCGTTCAACATTGGTAGTTTAGTCGCATAAAGAGCATGTGTCTTGTTTAGCAAAAGATATCTCATTCGTTCATAGAAAAATAGTTTTGCCCAATAATTCCCTTTTGCCAGTGTGTTGGCCTGGGTACTTAGCATTTCGATACTATCATACTATCATATATACGTGTTTACCTGTTGACTGATTCCCGTCTGAACTATTCAGACCATGTGGAGTCTGATACAAATCAGACACTTCAATTCTTTTTATGTTCACACATCACTACTAAGGTTTTGGTTAACGGTATGGAAATCTGGTTACCGAATCATCAGTTAATGGTCATATGGAGAAATTTGTGTTCAATTTTTTTTCATGTAACCACTCTAGATATTTAGCCGGAAATCCTAACCCTTCCTCGTGATTTTTTTATGGGGAACCAAAACCTTTATAACCAGACATATGCCTTCTTAATAGTAAACTATTGAGATTTAGAGTTCTGATTTACCATGGCTAATCAAAAGATTGTCGAGGATATTTGCTGACGTAGTAGTATTAGAAGTACTTTATATGTGTATAATAATATGATATGTTCTATCCACTCTCTATCACAGGGGTTGGCCGGCTGGGCCTTTGGGGGCTGGTGCGCCTAGCCCATTAGGTCAGGCCACCTCCCCTCAGGCCCATGTTGGTCTCCGACATGTGGGTCCACTCCTGGCCCCACTCCGGAACCTTCTAGAACGTTTGATAGGATACCGGAAAAATACCGAAACTTTTCTGGAACCTTGAAACTGCTTTTCATTATGTGAATCTTATTCTCCAGACCATTCTGGAACCTCTCGTAATGTCTTGAATCTCATCCGAGGCTCCGAACAAAAACTTATTTACTAAATATCCATTCTACCCTAGTGCTGACGCATGTTAAGTGTGTGACCCTACGGATTCGTGAATATGTAGACATGATTACTATCAATAATCAACAACGGGATCTGGAAATCCAGATTGACTCCCATGCATTCAATTATGATCATATCGGATGAACCATGATGCTAGGATACAATTAATCCCGTATAAGTATTCCCTTCATCTCGCAATATTTTACTTGCCCGAGATTTGATCGTCGGTATCGGCATACTGTAACATCCCGACATATAGGACCCGGGGAAAGGGTAGATTAAGTTTTGTAATTTGCATTCTAGTCTTCTAAAATGTTGAACTTTCAAAAACCTATTTTGTTTAGGTTCATTAGACGAAATTTGACTAGAGATTATTTTGAACCTCTAGAATTTGAATCAAATTTCAAATTTGAAAGTTTGAACTTAACAAAATTTGAGGGGTAAACATTAATAGAAACACATCTCACTAAAATAAATTTTATAACTTCAATAACAAACCATGTTGATCATTTAAGTTGATTGAGTTCAAATACAAAATTTTGATTAAAATTTAATTTGAATTAAGTAATTATGGTCAAATTCAAATATTTCTCAAAACTTGTAGAAAAATGACAAAAATGTGAGACCAATTGCAATAGATAGCTAAAATTAATATTTATTCAATGAAATCAAGTACAAGTACATTTGCATATTACAATGTGATCAGATTACAAAAATCTGAGAAGAAAATAAGAGAAAAAGGAGAAAACCCTAACTATCCTATCTACTATCTTGATCTTCTTCTTATTTTCAACCTGCAAGCCAAAAACACTAGGAAGACATTGTGTTAGGATTAAAATGTTGGTTTAACCTAGGGTCAACCATTTTGATGTGGAATCCATTTTTATTAAGTCCAGAAACTAGGTTTTGAACTTAATTAGCTAGGGCAGTGACCAAATCCAATAAAACAAATAAGAATAAGAGGGAATTCAAAGATTAGAAACAATCTGGTTGCTGTAGTAAATCAAGCAAGTAGGCCAGCTAAATGACCTAGTTAAATTTTAGGGAAATACTTCAGACAAAAGATAAACAAGTGGATAAACATCATAGTAATATTCAAAATAAATAAGACAGATATCCAAGCCAAACAACTGAAGATCACCCTAGCAGGATTCCTTTGCAAATCCAACTTCAAAAAAAATGTGAAAGAAAAGAATAGAATATGAACTTGCTAAGCAAGATTAACAAATGACTAAGACCAGGAATGAACCAATAACCAGGTGTAATATCACATTAGCATCCAGAGATAGACAGTATCTCAGAAAGCACAAATGAAATAACCAGAATTAAAGATTTATCAACATGATTAGTGAAAACAATATAAAATTCGGTGTGATTAGCAGATTCATGATTTGCATGAACCTGGGCTAAATTCCAAGCTAGAGAGGCGGTTCAGAACAATGCTTAAGCACCTTAGTCACCAAATGTATGAAAATAGGTGTCAGCACCACAGTGAATTGCCCACACTATAAATACCCCTTTTTCCACATGATTTTACTCACAATTTTCTGAGAGCAAGCTCATAAGAACACCTTGAGGCCAGAGGCTAGAGGTTGGAGCCCAAGCTCACTAAGATCTTCTAGGCCAGAGGCTGGAAGTGAGAAAATGGGAGCAGCTCGCCATTGGTGAGTAGCCCAAACCTTAAATTACACACTAGTAGTTAGGAGAAGGACTAGAGCAAGGAGGTGCTACCTAAGATCATCTCAAGATCATCCAAGGCAGAGAAGTGCCGCCCAATTGTTCATCAAGCACACTTTGGAAACTCCAAAGGTTGAGTACTAGGATTTATGTTTCTAGCCGAGAGAAAGTGGTAGCTTACACCTAGGCAAGCTTGGTGTGCAGCCCCATGAAATGAGGAACACCACAACCATGCCATGCTTCAAGGGCACAACCATTAAGATTTTATGTGTGAGCTCGAGGAAGAAGATGAAGTGGAAATCACTTGAAGTGACCACCTACTTCATAATTTTCCTATACAACACACCTACACTTACATCTCTAAATCCTAAGATTCAGAAGATCATTGTGATAATTATATGATGAGTATGATAGTTGCAAGCTCTAAATAGTTGCAACTGATGTATTTCCATGTGTGTATGAGCATTTTCTCAAGAAAAGCATTTATACTGAATAAGATCCTATGTTAAGTGTATTGGTAAAGTGTCAAGTGCAGTAGTCTGTCAGGTACACTAGCTAATAAATTCAGTTAGGTCACTAGCAGATTAAGCACACACATGATGAATACGTATAGATTGAGAAACATTAGGACCACAGGAATCATCCTAAGGATCACTATCATTGTATGAACTCAACACTGTCAGTGACAGTGAAAAACTCAGAGATTGGATTTGGAGCAAATGAGTTCTAGTATTCATTTCTACATGTCATTAGTAACTAGTTTAACACTAGATAAGTCATCCTAGAACAACAGATCGAACTGAATAACAGCTTTAGAACATCAAAATCCTAATTCCCCAATTGGGGGAAATCAAGGGGAATAGCTAGAGGAGTGGTAGAGCACTAGAGAGAAGCGAAAGAAGCACTTACTCGTCTAAATGGATCCCAAGCTTCATTGGAGGTGAAGAGAGGTGGTCATGGCAACAACCTATGTCACCGAGGAGCAGCTCCTCAGAGCGCTCAATCCAGTGACCTAGGGTCACATTGGCAAGCAGAGATGCTTAGTCTAGCCAAGGGGAGAGGCCAGAGCTCATCGGAGATGACGAGCACGTCCTTGACCTAACCCTAGCGGGTCAGAGGGGGAGCGCGTGAGTGCAAACGAGCAAACCAGCTTGATTCCTCTGGTGAGGAGGTAGATCGGAGGAAAGGCGGTTGTTCCGGTGGCGGCGTTGAGGCCGGAGCTGGCCAGAGGCGGCCAGGGCACGGCGGCTAAAAATACAGTAACTTTTCAAATAAGAGTCCAAAAATTATGAAAAATATATTTTTGGAAAGCTAAAAACGTAGCTAACTCAAATAAGTCATTGATGGAAATTGTTAGAGAAAAAATATCTAACCATTGTTTTGTTGATAAATGAGATGAAAAACTTAAATGTGTATTCAAAAAATCATCAAAATATTTTTCAACATTAAGAAAACTTGAATGGTATTCTATCATTTATGTGAATTTGTGAAAAAACTCAATTATGTCTTCGATAAATGACTTGGGTATTAATAAAGTACCAAAAGAAAACAACAACAAGAATAATACTTTCCAAATTTTGGATAATATTATTTTAAATTAAAGAGTAACATTTTGGATATGTGAATATTAAAAATAGTATATGAATTGAAATCAACTTAAGAAGAATATCTCTGAACTTCTTTTGAGTTTGCAATATATCTGTCTTTGTGGCATAGAAAGATTTTTCACAAAGTTCTAGCTATCCGAGATCCTTCCGGTGGTTCATAGCTTATTCGGTTGTTTGATCAATGATGTGCTTCAGTTCAATGGTCTTTCTATAGAGAAGCAGTCTATCCCTTGCGAACAACGAAAGAATTTTCAGATATATGAAAATTCTAAAGTGAAATTCATATGGAAGTTCTAAAGTGAAATTCATATGAAAGTTTTAAAGTGAAATTCATATGAAAATTCTAAAGTGAAATTCATATGATCAACAAGAAACTCAAATAAAAAAACACTCAAAAGCACGGGAGGGGCTTATGAAAACTATTTTTTGCAAATATTCTTTTCAAATCATTTGGATTTTAAAACATTGTCTTCTATTCGGACAATGCTGAGTCTTCAGAACCCGAGGTCCAGGGTCGAGTTAAACCTTCGAACTACATTATCTTGCAGTTGTCAGGCAAGACTCTTGCTCATGTCTCTTGATTATTTTCAAAAGTACTAATTGAGTAGCATTTCATACCACTTGCATCAAAGTACCGCTTTCAAATAAATTGGTGTATGATGGAATCACAGATTGGTTGTACGATAGAAGCATCATACATGGGAGGTTCCATTATACCGGGAATGTATAGGGCTTAATAACAACTGTTATCAGTCATTCCAAAGCACCATAAACCGCACTGACCACAAAACTTGGTATGGGACAAGCGAATTAGAAGTTACTTCTAAGTTCCATATTCGGAGGCATAGCTGGATTGAGATTCCTTTCGGGAAAAATCAATGGGTGGGAGCCCATGGCAAATGTCCCTACTCTGTGCTACAAAGTAATGATTAGTGTCTTCTAGCAGAGAGGGTGATTGTTTCGAACCGAGGTCCAGATTAATTGCAATGGGTGGATTATGAAATGAGGTTGTGCTTGGCATGATTCGGCTATACTTGGTAACTGGCCTCATACCGAAGGAAGTATGATATTGGCATTAGGGCCAAGGACATTTGTGGGCAAATTAACCCACCTCTGTAGAGTGTATAGAATTGTGACATGTTACTCCCTATTCTGGAAAAGGAATGATGAACGCCGCATGGAAAGGAACTATGCAAAAGTTCTAACAACCCACGAAGGCTGATGAACATTGTTTTTATGAATTAAAACTTGGATTCATCTAACAAAAACAGTTTTCCAAAACTTGCATATGTTTGGAATTATTTTGTTCTGAACTATTATTTTATTCAGCATCAAATACCATTTCCATAGAACTTGCTGAGTATGCCTGTATTCAATCCATCCTCAAAAACCCTTGCTTCAGAGTGTGAAAACAGCGAAGACATTTCTGATGATAGTTGATGGCGCGGTGATGAATAGTACCAGAGAACTTGTTGGCATGTAGTTGATGAAGTAAATGACCGGCCAGTTGAGAAACCCCAAGAGAAGGTTTGACGAATATAGCAGCAAACTTTTCCCTCAGTAAGAAACCAAGGTTATCAATCCAGTAGGAAAAAGCCAAACTCAAGAAGGTGATGCCCGCTAGCATCGCGACAGCTTCGAACAATTTATAGGGCGCCTCGTCCAAGCTTTGCTTTGTGAGCGGCAACGTGGAACCTGCGTACAACACAACCAAATACTTTATTCCCAACTTACGATGAGGTTGTCAATCTCATCGGTTTGCTTGAAACAAAGGGTATGAGCGTATCGAGTGGAAAGTGATAGTAGTATGCGAGTAAAGTAAACAGTGCGAGTAAAGTAAACAAGTGATAACAATATAATGGAAATAGGACCGGGGTCCACAGTTTACTAGTGGTGTCTTTCTATAAGATAAAATAACACATGCTGGGTAAACAAATTACAGTTGGGCAATTGATACAATAAAGACAACGTGCATATGTCGAGAGGATCACTATGAGATTTACTCTGGGCATTACAACAAGATACATAGACCGCCATCCAACTGCATCTATGACTAATAATCCACTTGTGGCGAATCAATCCGAGAACTCCACAAGTATTAAGTTGCAAACAACAGATAACTGCATTAAGCAAAGTGTGTAATGTAAACAAAGCATATGCCCTTGAGCATATGAATGTTGTTTTCTCCCTAGTGGCAACAACACATCTACAACCTTAGAGGTTTCTGTCACTCTCCCAGATTAAATAGAGGCATGAACCCAACTATCGAGCATAAATACCCCCTCTTGGAGTCACTAGTATCTACTCGGCCAAGATAGCTACTAACAACGGAGAGCATGCAAGATCATAAACAACATAGATATAACATAAGATAATATTCAGCACATCAACTCAATCATAACACCAATATTCATCGGATCCCAACAAACACAACATGTAGAATTACATAACGGTGATCTCGATCATGCAAGGCAGCTCATGAGATCTAAACATGAAGCACATTGTGGAGAAGACAACCAACTAGCTACTGCTATGGACCCATAGTCTAAGGTAGACTACTCACTCATCGCGCCGGAGGCAAGCATGGCGATGAAGAAGACCTCCAGTGGCAATTCCCCTCTCCGGCAAGGTGCGGAAAGAGCTTTTGGACCCTCCCGATCTCGGGTCGATGGCGGCGGCGGATCGCGATGTATTCTGGAAAAGTGATCGGGTGTTTAGGTTTTTCCCGTCGGGGGGTCTTTATAGGCAAAGGGGCATCGTCAGAAGTGGACCAAGGTGGCCACACACACATAGGGGGCGCGGCCTAGCCATGGGCCGCGCTGCCCTGTTGTGTGGGCCCCTCGTGGCCCCACTCTGTCTCCTCTTCGGTTCTCTAGAAGCTTCAGTGAATTTCTGGATATTTGGCTTTTGTTTTGTCCAATTCCGAGAATATTTCCCGTGTAACTTTTCTGAAACACAAAAAGAGCAGAAAATAGGGAACTGGCACTGTGGCATCTCATTAATAGGTTAGTTCCGGAAAATGCATAAAAATGCCACGAAGTGTAACGAAACACTAAGCAAATGGTGTAAAAATAAGCATGGAGCATCAAAAATTATGGATACGTTTGAGACGTATCAGCATCCCCAAGCTTAACTCCTGCTCGTCCTCGAGTAGGTAAGTGATAACAAAAGAAATAATTTTTGAGGTGACATGCACCTACACAATCTTGATCATATATGTAAGCGTTGTGCGCTGGGATCAAAAGAACTTAAAACATGGGCATGAAAGACATAATCTTGATAGAAGAAACTTAGCAACCATGTTATAACATGAAAAAGAACACAAATGAAAGATCATGAAAATGAAATAATGAAAGTCAAATGTGTGTTCAAATCATATGGAAAAACATACAAATGGTTTTCAGCTTGTCCTTCATGAGAGAGCAAAACATAAATGCATAGGACACCTTCAAGTTTAAGAGGGCGACTAGATACAAGTAATTTAAGAACAAGTGAAACCAACATCATGAATCAATCAATAAAAACTTTGGGACAATGCACATTATGCTCAGAATGACAACTATGCTCTCTTAGACGGTGCATAAAGATAGAAGGTGGTGACTCAGCATAAAAAGTAAAAGAAAGGCCCTTCACGGAGGGAAGCAGTGATTGCAAGTTTTATAAACCTTCAAAAATTATGGTACTTACTAGCTTTGAGCTCTCATTGCCCCCATCATAAGCATCTTGAATGGTTAAAGTTAATGCGGATACACTTATGATACATATGCTTGATAAATCATAAGTTGAAAACCTCGTGTCGCGTGAAGTACGAATACCCAAACCTCATGCTACTTTACTTATGGATAAGTTTCCATTTTGGATGAATATCATTTAAACTAGAAATTTGGGGATTTTGCATTGGGGAATCAGAAAGAAGATTATATAATGTACATGAAATATGGACGCCCGCCATGACTACGACTCAGAGATTTTTTAGGGTTCAAAAACCGTGTAGTGGTTTGTAGAGGTTCTCAAAATGCGTTGCCCAACCGTAGAAGGGTGTGGACGAGGATTCTTCGTGATTTGGTACAAATAGGGTCATAAAATATAACATGTGTACGCAGGAAAAGTGACAATAAGTGACAATGATATAACCCTAATTATGGTTCGGTGGTGAACGACTATTATAGTTTTTTCTCCATTTGTTGCTCCACTTTTGTGGGCCAACCATATGGATTAGTTGCCATCGTGGATGAATGTCATTTAAGCTAGAAATTTGGAGATTTTGCATTGGGGAATGAGAAAGAAGATTATATAATGTACATGACATATGGACGCCCGCCGTGACTACGACTTGGGGATTTTTTTAGGGTTCAAAACCTGTGTAGTGGTTTGTAGAGGGTCTCATAATGCGCTACCCAACCGTAAAAGGGTGTGGACGAGGAATCTTCGTGATCCGGTATAAATAGGTTCATGAAATATAACATATGTACGAAGGCAAAGCGACAATAAGTGACAATGATATAACCCTAATTATGGTTCGGTGGTGAATGGCTATTATAGTTTTTTCTCCATTTGTTGCTCCACTTCTATGGGCCAATCATATGGATTAGTTGCCATCGTGGATGAATGTCATTTAAGCTAGAAATTTGGGTATTTTGCACTGGGGAATCAGAAAGAAGATTATATAATGTACATGAAATATGGACGCCCGCCGTGACTATGACTCGGGGATTTTTTAGGATTCAAAACCCGTGTAGTGGTTTGTAGAAGGTCTCATAATGCACTACCCAATCGTAGAAGGGTGTGGACGAGGATTCTTTGTGATCCGGTACAAATAGAGTCATGAAATATAACATATGTATGAAGGCAAAGGGACAATAAGTAACAATGATATAACCCTAATTATGGTTCGGTGGTGAATGACTATTATAGTTTTTTCTCTATTTGTTGCTCCACTTCTGTCGGCCAATCATATGGATTAGTTGCCATCATGCATGAATGTCATTTAAGCTAGAAATTTTGGGATTTTGCAATGGGGAATCAGAAAGAAGATTATATAATGTACATGAAATATGGACACCCGCCATGACTACGACTCGGGGATTTTTTAGGGTTCAAAACCCGTGTAGTGGTTTGTAGAGGGTCTCATAATGCACTACCCAACCGTAGAAGGGTGTGGACGAGGATTCTTCATGATCCGGTACAAATAGAGTCATGAAATATAACATATGTACGAAGGCAAAGTGACAATAAGTGACAATGACACTACAACAAATGTGATATTATATGACACTCATTCTATGACGATTTAGAAAAAAACGTTAGAGAATCACTTGAACTGCGACGTTTTAGTGAAAAATGTGACATTTTTTCACTACATCGTCATTGAATCTGCGTCATAGAATATCATACTTGTTGTAGTGTGATATTACCCTAATTATGGTTCGGTGGTGAACGACTATTATAGTTTTTTCTCAATTTGTTGCTCCACTTCTGTGGGCCAATCATATGGATTAGTTGCCATTGTGCATGAATGTCATTTAAGCTAGAAATTTGGGGATTTTGCACTGGGAAATCAGAAAAAAGATTATATAATGTACATGAAATATGGATGCCCGCCGTGACTACGACTCGGGGATTTTTTAGGGTTCAAAACCCGTGTAGTGGTTTGTAGAGGATCTCATAATGCGCTACCCAACCGTAGAAGGGTGTGGACGAGGATTCTTCGTGATCCGATACAAATAGAGTCATGAAATGTAACATATGTATGAAGGCAAAGTGATAATAAGTGACAATGATATAACCCTAATTATGGTTCGGTGGTGAACGACTATTATAGTTTTTTCTCCATTTGTTGCTCCACTTCTGTGGACTAATCATATGTATTAGTTGCCATCATGGATGAATGTCATTTAAGCTAGAAATTTGGGGATTTTGCATTGGGGAATCAAAAAGAAGATTATATAATGTACATGACATATGGACTCCCACCGTGACTACGACTCGGGGATTTTTTAGGGTTCAAAACCCGTGTAGTGGTTTGTAGAGGGTCTCATAATGCGCTACCCAACTGTAGAAGGGTGTGGACGAGGATTCTTCGTGATCCGGTACAAATAGGGTCATGAAATATAACATATGTACGAAGGCAAAGTGTAAATAAGTGACAATGATATAACTCTAATTATGGTTCGGTGTGAACGACTATTATAGTTTTTTCTCCATTTGTTGCTCCACTTCTGTGGGCCAATCATATGGATTAGTTGCCATCGTGGATGAATGTCATTTAAGCTATAAATTTGGGGATTTTGCACTAGGGAATATGAAAGAAGATTATATAATGTACATGAAATATGGACGCCCACCGTGACTACGACTCGGGGATTTTTTAGGGTTCAAAGCCCATGTAGTGGTTTGTAGAGGGTCTCATAATGCGCTACCCAACCGTAGAAGGGTCTGGATGAGGAATTTTCATGATCCATTATAAAAAAGGGTCATGAAATATAACATATGTACGAAGGCAAAGTGACAATAAGTGACAATGATATAACCCTAATTATGGTTCGGTGGTGAACGACTATTATAGTTTTTTCTCTATTTTTGCTCCACTTCTATGGGCCAATCATATGGATTAGCTTCCATCATGGATGAATGCCATTTAAGCTAAAAATTTGGGTATTTTGCACTGGGAAATCAGAAAGAAGATTATATAATGTACATGAAATATGGACGTCCGCCGTGACTATGACTCGGGGATTTTTTAGGGTTCAAAACCCATGTAGTGGTTTGTAGAAGGTCTCATAATGCACTACCCAATCATAGAAGGGTGTGGATGAGGATTCTTCGTGATCCGGTACAATTAGAGTAATGAAATATAACATATGTATGAAGGCAAAGTGACAATAAGTGACAATGATATAACCCTAATTATGGTTCGGTGGTGAACGACTATTATAGATTTTTATCCATTTGTTGCTCCACTTCTATGGGCCAATCATATGGATTAGTTGCCATCGTGGATGAATGTCATTTAAGCTAGAAATTTGGGTATTTTGCACTGGGGAATCAGAAAGAAGATTATATAATGTACATGAAATATGGACGCCCGCCGTGACTATGACTAGGGGATTTTTTAGGGTTCAAAACCCATGTAGTGGTTTGTAGAAGGTCTCATAATGCACTACACAACCGTAGAAGGGTGTGGACGAGGATTCTTCGTGATCCGGTACAAAAAGGGTCATGAAATATAACATATGTATGAAGGCAAAGTGACAATAAGTGACAATGATATCTTATATTTACTAATTGGAGGCACCGTACGAGAGCTCACGTTAATCCTAGAAGACGGTTAATAATAACCATTAGATTATAATAGTGTGGCTTAGATTGGACAATAAAAAAGAGTTCAATTTCTATACGTGTTGGACAGTCCGCAAATTATACATGACATATCTCTTTGTTTGAACAGCCCTACGTGATTTCAGAACATGTTGTTGAGAAGCCGGCCTTCCAGGCATCCAATTCCATCACGCCGCTTCACTATAACCGGACGCCGGCCCGAAGCGCTCGTCTTCTCCTAGCGAGGTCTCGATGCCCTCTCCCTTGACGGTATGCTTCTCTCCCAGCGCCGCTGGCTCTATGCCAGGACGCATGGAAATTGGTCAATTGGAGCAGCAAATTGACCCAGCAGCAACCACACTTCGGGTCTGGAGACTCTGGACCAGGCATTACTGTCTATGAAGTAGGATATCCGTGGAGCTGTTGGTCGGACCCGTGTCTGTCCAGCCCGTCTCAGGTTTGGTCATCTTCTATCGTAGCTTAATCACATCTTCACATGGATTTCTTTTTTACCAGACGAAGGGATTGTCGTCCATGCTAGAATTATTAGATGATTGTGTCGTTGGGATTGAATTAGTCCATGCTAGAATTATTAGATGATGATTGAGTCGTTGGGATGGTTGCATTCTCAACTGAGCTTAGAAGGATGATACAGTATATTCCTGTAAACAAAATTAAAAGTCAGATAAAACATGCATATACATACTATGATGGGTCCTTACACTAATTGAACGTAAAATTCTACTTCTACTCTTACCAGCTTTATAGATGCTGAACGTCTAGACAAATATTATTGCACAACTATCATAACAAAAAAATTCAATATGCATGTATCAAAGAACCATTTTATGTATTTGCCTACCAATTCCTTATGTTACAGATGAAATGATATTAAGTTGAATGACTAATTAATAGATTTTCGTATGCCCATAATTTACAAATATATGAGCACAGAAGCAAGTAGACGAGGGGCTCAGTAATTACTAGCACATTGCGGTAAGTTTCGACTTCCATAGCTAATTAATACATGGGACATATCTTCCTAAGGTTGATCTGAACTTTCATCGTGAACTTACTATTTCATAAAAAATATTCATTTAACAATACTTTGTTTTGAACCATGCATCATTCAACAATACTTGGTTTCGATTTTGATTCATATAAGATATGTTAACAAAAGCCACTACTTCCAGACGTCTACTTTGAAGTGCAAATGTGTTTTGTGAAATACACATGAGAATAATGACATGCTTGGAGATGCCTCATGTGGCTGTTTTTCTGAGATAAGCTTTCTAACTGCCGGATGTGGAAGCAGAAATTTCTTCATTTCCACGATAAATATATAAAAAACGTAGAAATTTTATAGTAATTCTTAAATCTTACACCTATTGGAACCTCTGGGAAGAAATGATCGATATTGGAGAGAAACTCTTCACCCATTTTCTGTAAATTTGGAGATTATACCAACTCTTTTCATAGTTAATTGACAGATTACTAGAAGAATGTACCAATTCGGTGAAAATAGATTTTGTGTGAAATTGACTTCTCTGAAATGTTCAAAGTACAGCATAAGAAATACTGTGAATTTATTCATAATAACTAAATACCTATTGATTCCACAAATGTATAATTTTAAAAACATTAATTACTAAATTTGACTATTTTTCTGCAAAAAATTTGATATACCTTTGGATAGGTATCAAATGCATAAGATAAAAGACCAGATAGTTCATATATAATTGGTAACTTAATGAAATTGCTCTCATAAAATATTTTATAACAACTAGCCATGCAGGTGCATGGGTTAATGACTAGTAACCCTAATTATGGTTCGGTGGTGAACGACTATTATAGTTTTTTCTCTATTTTTGCTCCACTTCTATGGGCCAATCATATGGATTAGCTTCCATCATGGATGAATGCCATTTAAGCTAAAAATTTGGGTATTTTGCACTGGGAAATCAGAAAGAAGATTATATAATGTACATGAAATATGGACGCCCGCCGTGACTATGACTCGGGGATTTTTTTAGGGTTCAAAACCCATGTAGTGGTTTGTAGAAAGTCTCATAATGCACTACCCAACCATAGAAGGGTGTGGATGAGGATTCTTCGTGATCCGGTACAATTAGAGTTATGAAATATAACATATGTATGAAGGCAAAGTGACAATAAGTAACAATGATATAACCCTAATTATGGTTCGGTGGTGAACGACTATTATAGTTTTTTCTCCATTTGTTGCTCCACTTCTGTGGACTAATCATATGGATTAGTTGCCATCGTGGATGAATGTCATTTAAGCTAGAAATTTGGGGATTTTGCATTGGGGAATCAGAAAGAAGATTATATAATGTACATGAAATATGGACACCCGCCATGACTACGACTCGGGGATTTTTTAGGGTTCATAACCCGTGTAGTGGTTTGTAGAGGGTCTCATAATGCGCTACCCAACCGTAGAAGGGTGTGGACGAGGATTCTTCGTGATCTGGTACAAATAGGGTCATGAAATATAATATATGTACGAAGGCAAAGTGACAATAAGTGACAATGATATAACCCTAATTATGGTTCGGTGTGAACGACTATTATAGTTTTTTCTCCATTTGTTGCTCCACTTCTGTGGGCCAATCATATGGATTAGTTGCCATTGCGGATGAATGTCATTTAAGCTAGAAATTTGGGGATTTTGCACTGGGGAATCAGAAAGAAGATTATATAATGTACATGAAATATGGACACCCACCATGACTATGACTCGGGGATTTTTTAGGGTTCAAAACCCATGTAGTGGTTTGTAGAGGTTCTCATAATGCGCTACCCAACTGTAGAAGGGTCTGGATGAGGAATCTTCATGATCCGATATAAAAAGGGTCATGAAATATAACATATGTACGAAGGCAAAGTGACAATAAGTGACAAAGATATAACCCTAATTATGGTTCGGTGGTGAACGACTATTATAGTTTTTTCTCCATTTTTGCTCCACTTCTGTGGGCCAATCATATGGATTAGTTGCCATCATGGATGAATGTCATTTAAGCTAGAAATTTGGGTATTTTGCACTGGGGAATCAAAAAGAAGATTATATAATGTACATGAAATATGGACGCCCACCGTGACTATGACTCGGGGATTTTTTTAGGGTTCAAAACCCATGTAGTGGTTTGTAGAAGATCTCATAATGCACTACCAAACCGTAGAAGGGTGTGGACGAGGATTCTTCGTGATGCGGTACAAATAGAGTCATGAAATATAACATATGTATGAAGGCAAAGTGACAATAAGTGACAATGATATAACCCTAATTATGGTTCGGTGGTGAACGACAATTATAGTTTTTTCTCCATTTGTTGCTCCACTTGTGTGGACTAATCATATGGATTAGTTTCCATCATGGATGAATGTCATTTAAGCTAGAAATTTGGGGATTTTGCATTGGGGAATCAGAAAGAAGATTATATAATGTACATGAAATATGGACTCCCGCCGTGACTACGACTCGGGGATTTTTTAGGGTTCAAAACCCGTGTAGTGGTTTATAGAGGGTCTCATAATGCGCTACCTAACCGTAGAAGGGTGTGGACGAGGATTCTTCATGATCCGGTACAAATAGGGTCATGAAATATAACATATGTACGAACGCAAAGTGACAATAAGTGATAATGATGTAACCCTAATTATGGTTCGGTAGTGAATGACGATTATAGTTTTTTCTCCATTTGTTGTTCCACTTCTGTGGGCCAACCATATGGATTAGTTGCCATCGTGGATGAATGTCATTTAAGCTAGAAATTTGGAGATTTTGCATTGGGGAATGAGAAAGAAGATTATATAATGTACATGACATATGGACGCCCGCCGTGACTACGACTTGGGGATTTTTTTAGGGTTCAAAACCTGTGTAGTGGTTTGTAGAGGGTCTCATAATGCGCTACCCAACCGTAAAAGGGTGTGGACGAGGAATCTTCGTGATCCGGTATAAATAGGTTCATGAAATATAACATATGTACGAAGGCAAAGCGACAATAAGTGACAATGATATAACCCTAATTATGGTTCGGTGGTGAATGACTATTATAGTTTTTTCTCTATTTGTTGCTCCACTTCTGTCGGCCAATCATATGGATTAGTTGCCATCATGCATGAATGTCATTTAAGCTAGAAATTTTGGGATTTTGCAATGGGGAATCAGAAAGAAGATTATATAATGTACATGAAATATGGACACCCGCCATGACTACGACTCGGGGATTTTTTAGGGTTCAAAACCCGTGTAGTGGTTTGTAGAGGGTCTCATAATGCACTACCCAACCGTAGAAGGGTGTGGACGAGGATTCTTCATGATCCGGTACAAATAGAGTCATGAAATATAACATATGTACGAAGGCAAAGTGACAATAAGTGACAATGACACTACAACAAATGTGATATTATATGACACTCATTCTATGACGATTTAGAAAAAAACGTTAGAGAATCACTTGAACTGCGACGTTTTAGTGAAAAATGTGACATTTTTTCACTACATCGTCATTGAATCTGTGTCATAGAATATCATACTTGTTGTAGTGTGATATTACCCTAATTATGGTTCGGTGGTGAACGACTATTATAGTTTTTTCTCAATTTGTTGCTCCACTTCTGTGGGCCAATCATATGGATTAGTTGCCATTGTGCATGAATGTCATTTAAGCTAGAAATTTGGGGATTTTGCACTGGGAAATCAGAAAAAAGATTATATAATGTACATGAAATATGGATGCCCGCCGTGACTACGACTCGGGGATTTTTTAGGGTTCAAAACCCGTGTAGTGGTTTGTAGAGGATCTCATAATGCGCTACCCAACCGTAGAAGGGTGTGGACGAGGATTCTTCGTGATCCGATACAAATAGAGTCATGAAATGTAACATATGTACGCAGGAAAAGTGACAATAAGTGACAATGATATAACCCTAATTATGGTTCGGTGGTGAACGACTATTATAGTTTTTTCTCCATTTGTTGCTCCACTTTTGTGGGCCAACCATATGGATTAGTTGCCATCGTGGATGAATGTCATTTAAGCTAGAAATTTGGAGATTTTGCATTGGGGAATGAGAAAGAAGATTATATAATGTACATGACATATGGACGCCCGCCGTGACTACGACTTGGGGATTTTTTTAGGGTTCAAAACCTGTGTAGTGGTTTGTAGAGGGTCTCATAATGCGCTACCCAACCGTAAAAGGGTGTGGACGAGGAATCTTCGTGATCCGGTATAAATAGGTTCATGAAATATAACATATGTACGAAGGCAAAGCGACAATAAGTGACAATGATATAACCCTAATTATGGTTCGGTGGTGAATGGCTATTATAGTTTTTTCTCCATTTGTTGCTCCACTTCTATGGGCCAATCATATGGATTAGTTGCCATCGTGGATGAATGTCATTTAAGCTAGAAATTTGGGTATTTTGCACTGGGGAATCAGAAAGAAGATTATATAATGTACATGAAATATGGACGCCCACCGTGACTATGACTCGGGGATTTTTTAGGATTCAAAACCCGTGTAGTGGTTTGTAGAAGGTCTCATAATGCACTACCCAATCGTAGAAGGGTGTGGACGAGGATTCTTTGTGATCCGGTACAAATAGAGTCATGAAATATAACATATGTATGAAGGCAAAGGGACAATAAGTAACAATGATATAACCCTAATTATGGTTCGGTGGTGAATGACTATTATAGTTTTTTCTCTATTTGTTGCTCCACTTCTGTCGGCCAATCATATGGATTAGTTGCCATCATGCATGAATGTCATTTAAGCTAGAAATTTTGGGATTTTGCAATGGGGAATCAGAAAGAAGATTATATAATGTACATGAAATATGGACACCCGCCATGACTACGACTCGGGGATTTTTTAGGGTTCAAAACCCGTGTAGTGGTTTGTAGAGGGTCTCATAATGCACTACCCAACCGTAGAAGGGTGTGGACGAGGATTCTTCATGATCCGGTACAAATAGAGTCATGAAATATAACATATGTACAAAGGCAAAGTGACAATAAGTGACAATGACACTACAACAAATGTGATATTATATGACACTCATTCTATGACGATTTAGAAAAAAACGTTAGAGAATCACTTGAACTGCGACGTTTTAGTGAAAAATGTGACATTTTTTCACTACATCGTCATTGAATCTGCGTCATAGAATATCATACTTGTTGTAGTGTGATATTACCCTAATTATGGTTCGGTGGTGAACGACTATTATAGTTTTTTCTCAATTTGTTGCTCCACTTCTGTGGGCCAATCATATGGATTAGTTGCCATTGTGCATGAATGTCATTTAAGCTAGAAATTTGGGGATTTTGCACTGGGAAATCAGAAAAAAGATTATATAATGTACATGAAATATGGATGCCCGCCGTGACTACGACTCGGGGATTTTTTAGGGTTCAAAACCCGTGTAGTGGTTTGTAGAGGATCTCATAATGCGCTACCCAACCGTAGAAGGGTGTGGACGAGGATTCTTCGTGATCCGATACAAATAGAGTCATGAAATGTAACATATGTATGAAGGCAAAGTGATAATAAGTGACAATGATATAACCCTAATTATGGTTCGGTGGTGAACGACTATTATAGTTTTTTCTCCATTTGTTGCTCCACTTCTGTGGACTAATCATATGTATTAGTTGCCATCATGGATGAATGTCATTTAAGCTAGAAATTTGGGGATTTTGCATTGGGGAATCAAAAAGAAGATTATATAATGTACATGACATATGGACTCCCACCGTGACTACGACTCGGGGATTTTTTAGGGTTCAAAACCCGTGTACTGGTTTGTAGAGGGTCTCATAATGCGCTACCCAACTGTAGAAGGGTGTGGACGAGGATTCTTCGTGATCCGGTACAAATAGGGTCATGAAATATAACATATGTACGAAGGCAAAGTGTAAATAAGTGACAATGATATAACTCTAATTATGGTTTGGTGTGAACGACTATTATAGTTTTTTCTCCATTTGTTGCTCCACTTCTGTGGGCCAATCATATGGATTAGTTGCCATCGTGGATGAATGTCATTTAAGCTATAAATTTGGGGATTTTGCACTAGGGAATATGAAAGAAGATTATATAATGTACATGAAATATGGACGCCCACCGTGACTACGACTCGGGGATTTTTTAGGGTTCAAAGCCCATGTAGTGGTTTGTAGAGGGTCTCATAATGCGCTACCCAACCGTAGAAGGGTCTGGATGAGGAATTTTCATGATCCATTATAAAAAAGGGTCATGAAATATAACATATGTACGAAGGCAAAGTGACAATAAGTGACAATGATATAACCCTAATTATGGTTCGGTGGTGAACGACTATTATAGTTTTTTCTCTATTTTTGCTCCACTTCTATGGGCCAATCATATGGATTAGCTTCCATCATGGATGAATGCCATTTAAGCTAAAAATTTGGGTATTTTGCACTGGGAAATCAGAAAGAAGATTATATAATGTACATGAAATATGGACGTCCGCCGTGACTATGACTCGGGGATTTTTTAGGGTTCAAAACCCATGTAGTGGTTTGTAGAAGGTCTCATAATGCACTACCTAATCATAGAAGGGTGTGGATGAGGATTCTTCGTGATCCGGTACAATTAGAGTAATGAAATATAACATATGTATGAAGGCAAAGTGACAATAAGTGACAATGATATAACCCTAATTATGGTTCGGTGGTGAACGACTATTATAGTTTTTTCTCCATTTGTTGCTCCACTTCTGTGGACTAATCATATGGATTAGTTGCCATCGTGGATGAATGTCATTTAAGCTAGAAATTTGGGGATTTTGCATTGGGGAATCAGAAAGAAGATTATATAATGTACATGAAATACGGACTCCCGCCATGACTACGACTCGGGGATTTTTTAGGGTTCATAACCCATGTAGTGGTTTGTAGAGGGTCTCATAATGCGCTACCCAACCGTAGAAGGGTGTGGACGAGGATTCTTCGTGATCTGGTACAAATAGGGTCATGAAATATAATATATGTACGAAGGCCAAGTGACAATATGTGACAATGATATAACCCTAATTATGGTTCGGTGTGAACAACTATTATAGTTTTTTCTCCATTTGTTGCTCCACTTCTGTGGGCCAATCATATGGATTAGTTGCCATTGTGGATGAATGTCATTTAAGCTAGAAATTTGGGGATTTTGCACTGGGGAATCAGAAAGAAGATTATATAATGTACATGAAATATGGACGCCCACCGTGACTATGACTCGGGGATTTTTTAGGGTTCAAAACCCATGTAGTGGTTTGTAGAGGTTCTCATAATGTGCTACCCAACTGTAGAAGGGTCTGGATGAGGAATCTTCATGATCCGATATAAAAAGGATCATGAAATATAACATATGTACGAAGGCAAAGTGACAATAAGTGACAATGATATAACCCTAATTATGGTTCGGTGGTGAATGACTATTATAGTTTTTTCTCCATTTTTGCTCCACTTCTGTGGGCCAATCATATGGATTAGTTGCCATCATGGATGAATGTCATTTAAGCTAGAAATTTGGGTATTTTGCACTGGGGAATCAGAAAGAAGATTATATAATGTGCATGAAATATGGACGCCCACCGTGACTATGACTCAGGGATTTTTTTAGGGTTCAAAACCCATGTAGTGGTTTGTAGAAGGTCTCATAATGCACTACCAAACCGTAGAAGGGTGTGGACGAGGATTCTACGTGATCCGGTACAAATAGAGTCATGAAATATAACATATGTATGAAGGCAAAGTGACAATAAGTGACAATGATATAACCCTAATTATGGTTCGGTGGTGAACGACAATTATAGTTTTTTCTCCATTTGTTGCTCCACTTGTGTGGATTAATCATATGGATTAGTTTCCATCATGGATGAATGTCATTTAAGCTAGAAATTTGGGGATTTTGCATTGGGGAATCAGAAAGAAGATTATATAATGTACATGAAATATGGACTTCCGCCGTGACTATGACTCGGGGATTTTTTAGGGTTCAAAACCCGTGTAGTGGTTTATAGAGGGTCTCATAATGCGCTACCTAACCGTAGAAGGGTGTGGACGAGGATTCTTCATGATCCGGTACAAATAGGGTCATGAAATATAACATATGCACGAACGCAAAGTGAAAATAAGTGATAATGATGTAACCCTAATTATGGTTCGGTAGTGAATGACGATTATAGTTTTTTCTCCATTTGTTGTTCCACTTCTGTGGGCCAACCATATGGATTAGTTTTCATCGTGGATGAATGTCATTTAAGCTAGAAATTTGGGGATTTTGCATTGGGGAATCAGAAAGAAGTTTATAAAATGTACATGAAATATGGACGCCCGCCGTGACTACGACTCGAGGATTTTTTAGGTTTCAAAACCCGTGTAGTGGTTTGTAGAGGGTCTCATAATGTGCTACCCAACCGTAGAAGGATGTGGACAAGGAATATTCATGATCCGGTACAAATAGGGTCGTGAATAACATATGTACGAAGGCAAAGTAACAATAAGTGACAATGATATAACCCTAATTATGGTTCGGTGGTGAACGACTATTATAGATTTTTATCCATTTGTTGCTCCACTTCTATGGGCCAATCATATGGATTAGTTGCCATCGTGGATGAATGTCATTTAAGCTAGAAATTTGGGTATTTTGCACTGGGGAATCAGAAAGAAGATTATATAATGTACATGAAATATGGACGCCCGCCGTGACTATGACTAGGGGATTTTTTAGGGTTCAAAACCCATGTAGTGGTTTGTAGAAGGTCTCATAATGCACTACACAACCGTAGAAGGGTGTGGACGAGGATTCTTCGTGATCCGGTACAAAAAGGGTCATGAAATATAACATATGTATGAAGGCAAAGTGACAATAAGTGACAATGATATCTTATATTTACTAATTGGAGGCACCGTACGAGAGCTCACGTTAATCCTAGAAGACGGTTAATAATAACCATTAGATTATAATAGTGTGGCTTAGATTGGACAATAAAAAAGAGTTCAATTTCTATACGTGTTGGACAGTCCGCAAATTATACATGACATATCTCTTTGTTTGAACAGCCCTACGTGATTTCAGAACATGTTGTTGACAAGCCGGCCTTCCAGGCATCCAATTCCATCACGCCGCTTCACTATAACCGGACGCCGGCCCGAAGCGCTCGTCTTCTCCTAGCGAGGTCTCGATGCCCTCTCCCTTGACGGTATGCTTCTCTCCCAGCGCCGCTGGCTCTATGCCAGGACGCATGGAAATTGGTCAATTGGAGCAGCAAATTGACCCAGCAGCAACCACACTTCGGGTCTGGAGACTCTGGACCAGGCATTACTGTCTATGAAGTAGGATATCCGTGGAGCTGTTGGTCGGACCCGTGTCTGTCCAGCCCGTCTCAGATTAGTTGCCATCATGCATGAATGTCATTTAAGCTAGAAATTTTGGGATTTTGCAATGGGGAATCAGAAAGAAGATTATATAATGTACATGAAATATGGACACCCGCCATGACTACGACTCGGGGATTTTTTAGGGTTCAAAACCCGTGTAGTGGTTTGTAGAGGGTCTCATAATGCACTACCCAACCGTAGAAGGGTGTGGACGAGGATTCTTCATGATCCGGTACAAATAGAGTCATGAAATATAACATATGTACGAAGGCAAAGTGACAATAAGTGACAATGACACTACAACAAATGTGATATTATATGACACTCATTCTATGACGATTTAGAAAAAAACGTTAGAGAATCACTTGAACTGCGACGTTTTAGTGAAAAATGTGACATTTTTTCACTACATCGTCATTGAATCTGTGTCATAGAATATCATACTTGTTGTAGTGTGATATTACCCTAATTATGGTTCGGTGGTGAACGACTATTATAGTTTTTTCTCAATTTGTTGCTCCACTTCTGTGGGCCAATCATATGGATTAGTTGCCATTGTGCACGAATGTCATTTAAGCTAGAAATTTGGGGATTTTGCACTGGGAAATCAGAAAAAAGATTATATAATGTACATGAAATATGGATGCCCGCCGTGACTACGACTCGGGGATTTTTTAGGGTTCAAAACCCGTGTAGTGGTTTGTAGAGGATCTCATAATGCGCTACCCAACCGTAGAAGGGTGTGGACGAGGATTCTTCGTGATCCGATACAAATAGAGTCATGAAATGTAACATATGTACGCAGGAAAAGTGACAATAAGTGACAATGATATAACCCTAATTATGGTTCGGTGGTGAACGACTATTATAGTTTTTTCTCCATTTGTTGCTCCACTTTTGTGGGCCAACCATATGGATTAGTTGCCATCGTGGATGAATGTCATTTAAGCTAGAAATTTGGAGATTTTGCATTGGGGAATGAGAAAGAAGATTATATAATGTACATGACATATGGACGCCCGCCGTGACTACGACTTGGGGATTTTTTTAGGGTTCAAAACCTGTGTAGTGGTTTGTAGAGGGTCTCATAATGCGCTACCCAACCGTAAAAGGGTGTGGACGAGGAATCTTCGTGATCCGGTATAAATAGGTTCATGAAATATAACATATGTACGAAGGCAAAGCGACAATAAGTGACAATGATATAACCCTAATTATGGTTCGGTGGTGAATGGCTATTATAGTTTTTTCTCCATTTGTTGCTCCACTTCTATGGGCCAATCATATGGATTAGTTGCCATCGTGGATGAATGTCATTTAAGCTAGAAATTTGGGTATTTTGCACTGGGGAATCAGAAAGAAGATTATATAATGTACATGAAATATGGACGCCCGCCGTGACTATGACTCGGGGATTTTTTAGGATTCAAAACCCGTGTAGTGGTTTGTAGAAGGTCTCATAATGCACTACCCAATCGTAGAAGGGTGTGGACGAGGATTCTTTGTGATCCGGTACAAATAGAGTCATGAAATATAACATATGTATGAAGGCAAAGGGACAATAAGTAACAATGATATAACCCTAATTATGGTTCGGTGGTGAATGACTATTATAGTTTTTTCTCTATTTGTTGCTCCACTTCTGTCGGCCAATCATATGGATTAGTTGCCATCATGCATGAATGTCATTTAAGCTAGAAATTTTGGGATTTTGCAATGGGGAATCAGAAAGAAGATTATATAATGTACATGAAATATGGACACCCGCCATGACTACGACTCGGGGATTTTTTAGGGTTCAAAACCCGTGTAGTGGTTTGTAGAGGGTCTCATAATGCACTACCCAACCATAGAAGGGTGTGGACGAGGATTCTTCATGATCCGGTACAAATAGAGTCATGAAATATAACATATGTACAAAGGCAAAGTGACAATAAGTGACAATGACACTACAACAAATGTGATATTATATGACACTCATTCTATGACGATTTAGAAAAAAACGTTAGAGAATCACTTGAACTGCGACGTTTTAGTGAAAAATGTGACATTTTTTCACTACATCGTCATTGAATCTGCGTCATAGAATATCATACTTGTTGTAGTGTGATATTACCCTAATTATGGTTCGGTGGTGAACGACTATTATAGTTTTTTCTCAATTTGTTGCTCCACTTCTGTGGGCCAATCATATGGATTAGTTGCCATTGTGCATGAATGTCATTTAAGCTAGAAATTTGGGGATTTTGCACTGGGAAATCAGAAAAAAGATTATATAATGTACATGAAATATGGATGCCCGCCGTGACTACGACTCGGGGATTTTTTAGGGTTCAAAACCCGTGTAGTGGTTTGTAGAGGATCTCATAATGCGCTACCCAACCGTAGAAGGGTGTGGACGAGGATTCTTCGTGATCCGATACAAATAGAGTCATGAAATGTAACATATGTATGAAGGCAAAGTGATAATAAGTGACAATGATATAACCCTAATTATGGTTCGGTGGTGAACGACTATTATAGTTTTTTCTCCATTTGTTGCTCCACTTCTGTGGACTAATCATATGTATTAGTTGCCATCATGGATGAATGTCATTTAAGCTAGAAATTTGGGGATTTTGCATTGGGGAATCAAAAAGAAGATTATATAATGTACATGACATATGGACTCCCACTGTGACTACGACTCGGGGATTTTTTAGGGTTCAAAACCCGTGTAGTGGTTTGTAGAGGGTCTCATAATGCGCTACCCAACTGTAGAAGGGTGTGGACGAGGATTCTTCGTGATCCGGTACAAATAGGGTCATGAAATATAACATATGTACGAAGGCAAAGTGTAAATAAGTGACAATGATATAACTCTAATTATGGTTCGGTGTGAACGACTATTATAGTTTTTTCTCCATTTGTTGCTCCACTTCTGTGGGCCAATCATATGGATTAGTTGCCATCGTGGATGAATGTCATTTAAGCTATAAATTTGGGGATTTTGCACTAGGGAATATGAAAGAAGATTATATAATGTACATGAAATATGGACGCCCACCGTGACTACGACTCGGGGATTTTTTAGGGTTCAAAGCCCATGTAGTGGTTTGTAGAGGGTCTCATAATGCGCTACCCAACCGTAGAAGGGTCTGGATGAGGAATTTTCATGATCCATTATAAAAAAGGGTCATGAAATATAACATATGTACGAAGGCAAAGTGACAATAAGTGACAATGATATAACCCTAATTATGGTTCGGTGGTGAACGACTATTATAGTTTTTTCTCTATTTTTGCTCCACTTCTATGGGCCAATCATATGGATTAGCTTCCATCATGGATGAATGCCATTTAAGCTAAAAATTTGGGTATTTTGCACTGGGAAATCAGAAAGAAGATTATATAATGTACATGAAATATGGACGTCCGCCGTGACTATGACTCGGGGATTTTTTAGGGTTCAAAACCCATGTAGTGGTTTGTAGAAGGTCTCATAATGCACTACCCAATCATAGAAGGGTGTGGATGAGGATTCTTCGTGATCCGGTACAATTAGAGTAATGAAATATAACATATGTATGAAGGCAAAGTGACAATAAGTGACAATGATATAACCCTAATTATGGTTCGGTGGTGAACGACTATTATAGTTTTTTCTCCATTTGTTGCTCCACTTCTGTGGACTAATCATATGGATTAGTTGCCATCGTGGATGAATGTCATTTAAGCTAGAAATTTGGGGATTTTGCATTGGGGAATCAGAAAGAAGATTATATAATGTACATGAAATATGGACTCCCGCCATGACTACGACTCGGGGATTTTTTAGGGTTCATAACCCATGTAGTGGTTTGTAGAGGGTCTCATAATGCGCTACCCAACCGTAGAAGGGTGTGGACGAGGATTCTTCGTGATCTGGTACAAATAGGGTCATGAAATATAATATATGTACGAAGGCCAAGTGACAATATGTGACAATGATATAACCCTAATTATGGTTCGGTGTGAACAACTATTATAGTTTTTTCTCCATTTGTTGCTCCACTTCTATGGGCCAATCATATGGATTAGTTGCCATTGTGGATGAATGTCATTTAAGCTAGAAATTTGGGGATTTTGCACTGGGGAATCAGAAAGAAGATTATATAATGTACATGAAATATGGACGCCCACCGTGACTATGACTCGGGGATTTTTTAGGGTTCAAAACCCATGTAGTGGTTTGTAGAGGTTCTCATAATGTGCTACCCAACTGTAGAAGGGTCTGGATGAGGAATCTTCATGATCCGATATAAAAAGGATCATGAAATATAACATATGTACGAAGGCAAAGTGACAATAAGTGACAATGATATAACCCTAATTATGGTTCGGTGGTGAATGACTATTATAGTTTTTTCTCCATTTTTGCTCCACTTCTGTGGGCCAATCATATGGATTAGTTGCCATCATGGATGAATGTCATTTAAGCTAGAAATTTGGGTATTTTGCACTGGGGAATCAGAAAGAAGATTATATAATGTGCATGAAATATGGACGCCCACCGTGACTATGACTCAGGGATTTTTTTAGGGTTCAAAACCCATGTAGTGGTTTGTAGAAGGTCTCATAATGCACTACCAAACCGTAGAAGGGTGTGGACGAGGATTCTACGTGATCCGGTACAAATAGAGTCATGAAATATAACATATGTATGAAGGCAAAGTGACAATAAGTGACAATGATATAACCCTAATTATGGTTCGGTGGTGAACGACAATTATAGTTTTTTCTCCATTTGTTGCTCCACTTGTGTGGATTAATCATATGGATTAGTTTCCATCATGGATGAATGTCATTTAAGCTAGAAATTTGGGGATTTTGCATTGGGGAATCAGAAAGAAGATTATATAATGTACATGAAATTTGGACTTCCGCCGTGACTATGACTCGGGGATTTTTTAGGGTTCAAAACCCGTGTAGTGGTTTATAGAGGGTCTCATAATGCGCTACCTAACCGTAGAAGGGTGTGGACGAGGATTCTTCATGATCCGGTACAAATAGGGTCATGAAATATAACATATGCACGAACGCAAAGTGAAAATAAGTGATAATGATGTAACCCTAATTATGGTTCGGTAGTGAATGACGATTATAGTTTTTTCTCCATTTGTTGTTCCACTTCTGTGGGCCAACCATATGGATTAGTTTTCATCGTGGATGAATGTCATTTAAGCTAGAAATTTGGGGATTTTGCATTGGGGAATCAGAAAGAAGTTTATAAAATGTACATGAAATATGGACGCCCGCCGTGACTACGACTCGAGGATTTTTTAGGTTTCAAAACCCGTGTAGTGGTTTGTAGAGGGTCTCATAATGTGCTACCCAACCGTAGAAGGATGTGGACAAGGAATATTCATGATCCGGTACAAATAGGGTCGTGAATAACATATGTACGAAGGCAAAGTGACAATAAGTGACAATGATATAACCCTAATTATGGTTCGGTGGTGAACGACTATTATAGATTTTTATCCATTTGTTGCTCCACTTCTATGGGCCAATCATATGGATTAGTTGCCATCGTGGATGAATGTCATTTAAGCTAGAAATTTGGGTATTTTGCACTGGGGAATCAGAAAGAAGATTATATAATGTACATGAAATATGGACGCCCGCCGTGACTATGACTAGGGGATTTTTTAGGGTTCAAAACCCATGTAGTGGTTTGTAGAAGGTCTCATAATGCACTACACAACCGTAGAAGGGTGTGGACGAGGATTCTTCGTGATCCGGTACAAGAAGGGTCATGAAATATAACATATGTATGAAGGCAAAGTGACAATAAGTGACAATGATATCTTATATTTACTAATTGGAGGCACCGTACGAGAGCTCACGTTAATCCTAGAAGACGGTTAATAATAACCATTAGATTATAATAGTGTGGCTTAGATTGGACAATAAAAAAGAGTTCAATTTCTATACGTGTTGGACAGTCCGCAAATTATACATGACATATCTCTTTGTTTGAACAGCCCTACGTGATTTCAGAACATGTTGTTGAGAAGCCGGCCTTCCAGGCATCCAATTCCATCACGCCGCTTCACTATAACCGGACGCCGGCCCGAAGCGCTCGTCTTCTCCTAGCGAGGTCTCGATGCCCTCTCCCTTGACGGTATGCTTCTCTCCCAGCGCCGCTGGCTCTATGCCAGGACGCATGGAAATTGGTCAATTGGAGCAGCAAATTGACCCAGCAGCAACCACACTTCGGGTCTGGAGACTCTGGACCAGGCATTACTGTCTATGAAGTAGGATATCCGTGGAGCTGTTGGTCGGACCCGTGTCTGTCCAGCCCGTCTCAGGTTTGGTCATCTTCTATCGTAGCTTAATCACATCTTCACATGGATTTCTTTTTTACCAGACGAAGGGATTGTCGTCCATGCTAGAATTATTAGATGATTGTGTCGTTGGGATTGAATTAGTCCATGCTAGAATTATTAGATGATGATTGAGTCGTTGGGATGGTTGCATTCTCAACTGAGCTTAGAAGGATGATACAGTATATTCCTGTAAACAAAATTAAAAGTCAGATAAAACATGCATATACATACTATGATGGGTCCTTACACTAATTGAACGTAAAATTCTACTTCTACTCTTACCAGCTTTATAGATGCTGAACGTCTAGACAAATATTATTGCACAACTATCATAACAAAAAAATTCAATATGCATGTATCAAAGAACCATTTTATGTATTTGCCTACCAATTCCTTATGTTACAGACGAAATGATATTAAGTTGAATGACTAATTAATAGATTTTCGTATGCCCGTAATTTACAAATATATGAGCACAGAAGCAAGTAGACGAGGGGCTCAGTAATTACTAGCACATTGCGGTAAGTTTCGACTTCCATAGCTAATTAATACATGGGACATATCTTCCTAAGGTTGATCTGAACTTTCATCGTGAACTTACTATTTCATAAAAAATATTCATTTAACAATACTTTGTTTTGAACCATGCATCATTCAACAATACTTGGTTTCGATTTTGATTCATATAAGATATGTTAACAAAAGCCACTACTTCCAGACGTCTACTTTGAAGTGCAAATGTGTTTTGTGAAATACACATGAGAATAATGACATGCTTGGAGATGCCTCATGTGGCTGTTTTTCTGAGATAAGCTTTCTAACTGCCGGATGTGGAAGCAGAAATTTCTTCATTTCCACGATAAATATATAAAAAACGTAGAAATTTTATAGTAATTCTTAAATCTTACACCTATTGGAACCTCTGGGAAGAAATGATCGATATTGGAGAGAAACTCTTCACCCATTTTCTGTAAATTTGGAGATTATACCAACTCTTTTCATAGTTAATTGACAGATTACTAGAAGAATGTACCAATTCGGTGAAAATAGATTTTGTGTGAAATTGACTTCTCTGAAATGTTCAAAGTACAGCATAAGAAATACTGTGAATTTATTCATAATAACTAAATACCTATTGATTCCACAAATGTATAATTTTAAAAACATTAATTACTAAATTTGACTATTTTTCTGCAAAAAATTTGATATACCTTTGGATAGGTATCAAATGCATAAGATAAAAGACCAGATAGTTCATATATAATTGGTAACTTAATGAAATTGCTCTCATAAAATATTTTATAACAACTAGCCATGCAGGTGCATGGGTTAATGACTAGTAACCCTAATTATGGTTCGGTGGTGAACGACTATTATAGTTTTTTCTCTATTTTTGCTCCACTTCTATGGGCCAATCATATGGATTAGCTTCCATCATGGATGAATGCCATTTAAGCTAAAAATTTGGGTATTTTGCACTGGGAAATCAGAAAGAAGATTATATAATGTACATGAAATATGGACGCCCGCCGTGACTATGACTCGGGGATTTTTTTAGGGTTCAAAACCCATGTAGTGGTTTGTAGAAGGTCTCATAATGCACTACCCAACCATAGAAGGGTGTGGATGAGGATTCTTCGTGATCCGGTACAATTAGAGTTATGAAATATAACATATGTATGAAGGCAAAGTGACAATAAGTAACAATGATATAACCCTAATTATGGTTCGGTGGTGAACGACTATTATAGTTTTTTCTCCATTTGTTGCTCCACTTCTGTGGACTAATCATATGGATTAGTTGCCATTGCGGATGAATGTCATTTAAGCTAGAAATTTGGGGATTTTGCACTGGGGAATCAGAAAGAAGATTATATAATGTACATGAAATATGGACACCCACCATGACTATGACTCGGGGATTTTTTAGGGTTCAAAACCCATGTAGTGGTTTGTAGAGGTTCTCATAATGCGCTACCCAACTGTAGAAGGGTCTGGATGAGGAATCTTCATGATCCGATATAAAAAGGGTCATGAAATATAACATATGTACGAAGGCAAAGTGACAATAAGTGACAAAGATATAACCCTAATTATGGTTCGGTGGTGAACGACTATTATAGTTTTTTCTCCATTTTTGCTCCACTTCTGTGGGCCAATCATATGGATTAGTTGCCATCATGGATGAATGTCATTTAAGCTAGAAATTTGGGTATTTTGCACTGGGGAATCAAAAAGAAGATTATATAATGTACATGAAATATGGACGCCCACCGTGACTATGACTCGGGGATTTTTTTAGGGTTCAAAACCCATGTAGTGGTTTGTAGAAGATCTCATAATGCACTACCAAACCGTAGAAGGGTGTGGACGAGGATTCTTCGTGATGCGGTACAAATAGAGTCATGAAATATAACATATGTATGAAGGCAAAGTGACAATAAGTGACAATGATATAACCCTAATTATGGTTCGGTGGTGAACGACAATTATAGTTTTTTCTCCATTTGTTGCTCCACTTGTGTGGACTAATCATATGGATTAGTTTCCATCATGGATGAATGTCATTTAAGCTAGAAATTTGGGGATTTTGCATTGGGGAATCAGAAAGAAGATTATATAATGTACATGAAATATGGACTCCCGCCGTGACTACGACTCGGGGATTTTTTAGGGTTCAAAACCCGTGTAGTGGTTTATAGAGGGTCTCATAATGCGCTACCTAACCGTAGAAGGGTGTGGACGAGGATTCTTCATGATCCGGTACAAATAGGGTCATGAAATATAACATATGTACGAACGCAAAGTGACAATAAGTGATAATGATGTAACCCTAATTATGGTTCGGTAGTGAATGACGATTATAGTTTTTTCTCCATTTGTTGTTCCACTTCTGTGGGCCAACCATATGGATTAGTTTTCATCGTGGATGAATGTCATTTAAGCTAGAAATTTGGGGATTTTGCATTGGGGAATCAGAAAGAAGTTTATAAAATGTACATGAAATATGGACGCCCGCCGTGACTACGACTCGAGGATTTTTTAGGTTTCAAAACCCGTGTAGTGGTTTGTAGAGGGTCTCATAATGTGCTACCCAACCGTAGAAGGATGTGGACAAGGAATATTCATGATCCGGTACAAATAGGGTCATGAATAACATATGTACGAAGGCAAAGTGACAATAAGTGACAATGATATAACCCTAATTATGGTTCGGTGGTGAACGACTATTATAGATTTTTATCCATTTGTTGCTCCACTTCTATGGGCCAATCATATGGATTAGTTGCCATCGTGGATGAATGTCATTTAAGCTAGAAATTTGGGTATTTTGCACTGGGGAATCAGAAAGAAGATTATATAATGTACATGAAATATGGACGCCCGCCGTGACTATGACTAGGGGATTTTTTAGGGTTCAAAACCCATGTAGTGGTTTGTAGAAGGTCTCATAATGCACTACACAACCGTAGAAGGGTGTGGACGAGGATTCTTCGTGATCCGGTACAAATAGAGTCATGAAATATAACATATGTATGAAGGCAAAGTGACAATAAGTGACAATGATATAACCCTAATTATGGTTCGGTCGTGAACGACAATTATAGTTTTTTCTCCATTTGTTGCTCCACTTGTGTGGACTAATCATATGGATTAGTTTCCATCATGGATGAATGTCATTTAAGCTAGAAATTTGGGGATTTTGCATTGGGGAATCAGAAAGAAGATTATATAATGTACATGAAATATGGACTCCCGCCGTGACTACGACTCGGGGATTTTTTAGGGTTCAAAACCCGTGTAGTGGTTTATAGAGGGTCTCATAATGCGCTACCTAACCGTAGAAGGGTGTGGACGAGGATTCTTCATGATCCGGTACAAATAGGGTCATGAAATATAACATATGTACGAACGCAAAGTGACAATAAGTGATAATGATGTAACCCTAATTATGGTTCGGTAGTGAATGGCGATTATAGTTTTTTCTCCATTTGTTGTTCCACTTCTGTGGGCCAACCATATGGATTAGTTTTCATCGTGGATGAATGTCATTTAAGCTAGAAATTTGGGGATTTTGCATTGGGGAATCAGAAAGAAGATTATATAATGTACATGAAATATGGACGCCCGCCGTGACTACGACTCGAGGATTTTTTAGGTTTCAAAACCCGTGTAGTGGTTTGTAGAGGGTCTCATAATGTGCTACCCAACCGTAGAAGGGTGTGTACGAGGATTCTTCGTGATCCGGTACAAATAGAGTCATGAAATATAACATATGTATGAAGGCAAAGTGACAATAAGTGACAATGATATAACCCTAATTATGGTTTGGTGGTGAACGACTATTATAGTTTTTTCTCCATTTGTTGCTCCACTTCTGTGGACTAATCATATGGATTAGTTGCCATCGTGGATGAATGTCATTTAAGCCAGAAATTTGGGGATTTTGCATTGGGGAATAAGAAAGAAGATTATATAATGTACATGAAATATGGACTCCCGCCGTGACTACGACTCGGGGATTTTTAGGGTTCAAAACCCGTGTAGTGGTTTGTAGAGGGTCTCATAATGCGCTACCCAACCATAGCAGGGTGTGGACGAGGATTCTTCGTGATCCAGTACAAATAGGGTCATGAAATATAACATATGTACGAAGGCAAAGTGACAATGATATAACCCTAATTATGGTTCGGTGTGAACGACTATTATAGTTTTTTCACCATTTGTTGCTCCACTTCTATGGGCCAATCATATGGTTTAGTTGCCATCGTGGATGAATGTATTTAAGCTAGAAATTTGGGGATTTTGCACTGGGGAATCAGAAAGAAGATTATATAATGTACATGAAATATGGACGCCCGCCGTGACTATGACTCAGGAATTTTTTAGGGTTCAAAACCCGTGTAGTGGTTTCTAGAGGGTCTCATAATGCGCTACCCAACCGTAGAAGGGTCTAGATGAGTAATCTTCATAATCCGGTATAAAAAGGGTCATGAAATATAACATATATACGAAGGCAAAGTGACAATAAGTGATAATGATATAACCCTAATTATGGTTCGGTGGTGAACAACTATTATAGTTTTTTCTCCATTTTTGCTCCACTTCTGTGGGCCAATCATATGGATTAGTTGTCATCATGGATGAATGTCATTTAGGCTAGAAATTTGGGTATTTTGCACTGGGGAATCAGAAAGAAGATTATATAATGTACATGAAATATGGACGCCCGCCGTGACTATGACTCGGGGATTTTTTAGGGTTCAAAACCCATGTAGTGGTTTGTAGAAGGTCTCATAATGCACTACCCAACCGTAGAAGGGTGTGGATGAGGATTCTTCGTGATCCGGTACAAATAGAGTCATGAAATATAACATATGTATGAAGGCAAAGTGACAATAAGTGACAATGATATAACCCTAATTATGGTTCGGTGGTGAACGACTATTATAGTTTTTTCTCTATTTTTGCTCCACTTCTATGGGCCAATCATATGGATTAGCTTCCATCATGGATGAATGCCATTTAAGCTAAAAATTTGGGTATTTTGCACTGGGAAATCAGAAAGAAGATTATATAATGTACATGAAATATGGACGCCCGCCGTGACTATGACTCGGGGATTTTTTAGGGTTCAAAACCCATGTAGTGGTTTGTAGAAGGTCTCATAATGCACTACCCAACCATAGAAGGGTGTGGATGAGGATTCTTCGTGATCCGGTACAATTAGAGTTATGAAATATAACATATGTATGAAGGCAAAGTGACAATAAGTAACAATGATATAACCCTAATTATGGTTCGGTGGTGAACGACTATTATAGTTTTTTCTCCATTTGTTGCTCCACTTCTGTGGACTAATCATATGGATTAGTTGCCATCGTGGATGAATGTCATTTAAGCTAGAAATTTGGGGATTTTGCATTGGGGAATCAGAAAGAAGATTATATAATGTACATGAAATATGGACTCCCGCCATGACTACGACTCGGGGATTTTTTAGGGTTCATAACCCGTGTAGTGGTTTGTAGAGGGTCTCATAATGCGCTACCCAACCGTAGAAGGGTGTGGACGAGGATTCTTCGTGATCTGGTACAAATAGGGTCATGAAATATAATATATGTACGAAGGCAAAGTGACAATAAGTGACAATGATATAACCCTAATTATGGTTCAGTGTGAACGACTATTATAGTTTTTTCTCCATTTGTTGCTCCACTTCTATGGGCCAATCATATGGATTAGTTGCCATTGCGGATGAATGTCATTTAAGCTAGAAATTTGGGGATTTTGCACTGGGGAATCAGAAAGAAGATTATATAATGTACATGAAATATGGACACCCACCATGACTATGACTCGGGGATTTTTTAGGGTTCAAAACCCATGTAGTGGTTTGTAGAGGTTCTCATAATGCGCTACCCAACTGTAGAAGGGTCTGGATGAGGAATCTTCATGATCCGATATAAAAAGGGTCATGAAATATAACATATGTACGAAGGCAAAGTGACAATAAGTGACAAAGATATAACCCTAATTATGGTTCGGTGGTGAACGACTATTATAGTTTTTTCTCCATTTTTGCTCCACTTCTGTGGGCCAATCATATGGATTAGTTGCCATCATGGATGAATGTCATTTAAGCTAGAAATTTGGGTATTTTGCACTGGGGAATCAGAAAGAAGATTATATAATGTACATGAAATATGGACGCCCACCGTGACTATGACTCGGGGATTTTTTTAGGGTTCAAAACCCATGTAGTGGTTTGTAGAAGGTCTCATAATGCACTACCAAACCGTAGAAGGGTGTGGACGAGGATTCTTCGTGATGCGGTACAAATAGAGTCATGAAATATAACATATGTATGAAGGCAAAGTGACAATAAGTGACAATGATATAACCCTAATTATGGTTCGGTGGTGAACGACAATTATAGTTTTTTCTCCATTTGTTGCTCCACTTGTGTGGACTAATCATATGGATTAGTTTCCATCATGGATGAATGTCATTTAAGCTAGAAATTTGGGGATTTTGCATTGGGGAATCAGAAAGAAGATTATATAATGTACATGAAATATGGACTCCCGCCGTGACTACGACTCGGGGATTTTTTAGGGTTCAAAACCCGTGTAGTGGTTTATAGAGGGTCTCATAATGCGCTACCTAACCGTAGAAGGGTGTGGACGAGGATTCTTCATGATCCGGTACAAATAGGGTCATGAAATATAACATATGTACGAACGCAAAGTGACAATAAGTGATAATGATGTAACCCTAATTATGGTTCGGTAGTGAATGACGATTACAGTTTTTTCTCCATTTGTTGTTCCACTTCTGTGGGCCAACCATATGGATTAGTTTTCATCGTGGATGAATGTCATTTAAGCTAGAAATTTGGGGATTTTGCATTGGGGAATCAGAAAGAAGTTTATAAAATGTACATGAAATATGGACGCCCGCCGTGACTACGACTCGAGGATTTTTTAGGTTTCAAAACCCGTGTAGTGGTTTGTAGAGGGTCTCATAATGTGCTACCCAACCGTAGAAGGATGTGGACAAGGAATATTCATGATCCGGTACAAATAGGGTCATGAATAACATATGTACGAAGGCAAAGTGACAATAAGTGACAATGATATAACCCTAATTATGGTTCAGTGGTGAACGACTATTATAGATTTTTATCCATTTGTTGCTCCACTTCTATGGGCCAATCATATGGATTAGTTGCCATCATGGATGAATGTCATTTAAGCTAGAAATTTGGGTATTTTGCACTGGGGAATCAGAAAGAAGATTATATAATGTACATGAAATATGGACGCCCGCCGTGACTATGACTAGGGGATTTTTTAGGGTTCAAAACCCATGTAGTGGTTTGTAGAAGGTCTCATAATGCACTACACAACCGTAGAAGGGTGTGGACGAGGATTCTTCGTGATCCGGTACAAATAGAGTCATGAAATATAACATATGTATGAAGGCAAAGTGACAATAAGTGACAATGATATAACCCTAATTATGGTTTGGTGGTGAACGACTATTATAGTTTTTTCTCCATTTGTTGCTCCACTTCTGTGGACTAATCATATGGATTAGTTGCCATCGTGGATGAATGTCATTTAAGCTAGAAATTTGGGGATTTTGCATTGGGGAATAAGAAAGAAGATTATATAATGTACATGAAATATGGACTCCCGCCGTGACTACGACTCGGGGATTTTTAGGGTTCAAAACCCGTGTAGTGGTTTGTAGAGGGTCTCATAATGCGCTACCCAACCATAGCAGGGTGTGGACGAGGATTCTTCGTGATCCAGTACAAATAGGGTCATGAAATATAACATATGTACGAAGGCAAAGTGACAATGATATAACCCTAATTATGGTTCGGTGTGAACGACTATTATAGTTTTTTCTCCATTTGTTGCTCCACTTCTATGGGCCAATCATATGGTTTAGTTGCCATCGTGGATGAATGTATTTAAGCTAGAAATTTGGGGATTTTGCACTGGGGAATCAGAAAGAAGATTATATAATGTACATGAAATATGGACGCCCGCCGTGACTATGACTCAGGGATTTTTTAGGGTTCAAAACCCCTGTAGTGGTTTCTAGAGGGTCTCATAATGCGCTACCCAACCGTAGAAGGGTCTGGATGAGGAATCTTCATAATCCGGTATAAAAAGGGTCATGAAATAGAACATATATACGAAGGCAAAGTGACAATAAGTGATAATGATATAACCCTAATTATGGTTCGGTGGTGAACAACTATTATAGTTTTTTCTCCATTTTTGCTCCACTTCTGTGGGCCAATCATATGGATTAGTTGTCATCATGGATGAATGTCATTTAGGCTAGAAATTTGGGTATTTTGCACAGGGGAATCAGAAAGAAGATTATATAATGTACATGAAATATGGACGCCCGCCGTGACTATGACTCGGGGATTTTTTAGGGTTCAAAACCCATGTAGTGGTTTGTAGAAGGTCTCATAATGCACTACCCAACCGTAGAAGGGTGTGGATGAGGATTCTTCGTGATCCGGTACAAATAGAGTCATGAAATATAACATATGTATGAAGGCAAAGTGACAATAAGTGACAATGATATAACCCTAATTATGGTTCGGTGGTGAACGACTATTATAGTTTTTTCTCCATTTGTTGCTCCACTTCTATGGACTAATCATATGGATTAGTTTCCATCATGGATGAATGTCATTTAAGCTAGAAATTTGGGGATTTTGCATTGGGGAATCAGAAAGAAGATTATATAATGTACATGAAATATGGACTCCCGCCGTGACTATGACTCGGGGATTTTTTAGGGTTCAAAACCTGTGTAGTGGTTTGTAGAGGGTCTCATAATGTGCTACCCAACCGTAGAAGGGTGTGGACGTGGATTCTTCGTGATCCAGTACAAATAGGGTCATGAAATATAACATATGTACGAAGGCAAAGTGACAATAAGTGACAATGATGTAACCCTAATTATGGTTCGGTACTGAACGACAATTATAGTTTTTTCTCCATTTATTGCTCCACTTCTGTGGGCCAACCATATGGATTAGTTTCCATCATGGATGAATTTCATTTAAGCTAGAAATTTGGGGATTTTGCATTGGGGAATCAGAAAGAAGTTTATAAAATGTACATGAAATATGGACGCCCGCCGTGACTACGACTCGAGGATTTTTTAGGTTTCAAAACCCGTGCAGTGGCTTGTAGAGGGTCTCATAATGCTCTACCCAACCGTAGAAGGATGTGGACGAGGAATATTCGTGATCCGGTACAAATAGGGTCATGAAATATAACATATGTACGAAGGCAAAGTGACAATAAGTGACAAGATATAACCCTAATTATGGTTCGGTGGTGAATGACTATTATAGTTTTTTCTCCATTTGTTGCTCCACTTCTGTGGGCCAATCATATGGATTAGTTGCCATCATGGATGAATGTCATTTAAGCCAGAAATTTGGGGATTTTGCACTGGGGAATCAGAAAGAAGATTATATAATATACATGAAATATGGACGCCCGCCGTGACTATGACTCGTGGATTTTTTAGGGTTCAAAACCCATGTAGAGGTTTGTAGAGGGTCTCATAATGCACTACCCAACCGTAGAAGGGTGTGGACGAGGATTCTTCGTGATCCGGTACAAATAGAGTCATAAAATATAACATATGTACAAAGACAAAGTGATAATAAGTGACAATGATATAACCCTAATTATGGTCCGGTGGTGAATGACTATAATAGTTTTTTCTCCATTTGTTGCTCCACTTCTGTGGGCCAATCATATGGATTAGTTCCCATTGTGGATGAATGTCATTTAAGCTAGAAATTTGTGGATTTTGCATTGGGGAATAAGAAAGAAGATTATATAATGTAAATGAAATATGGACTACCGCCGTGACTACGACTTGGGGATTTTTAGGGTTCAAAACCCATGTAGTGGTTTGTAGAGGGTCTCATAATGCGCTACCCAACCATAGCAGGGTGTGGACGCGGATTCTTCGTGATCCAGTACAAATAGGGTCATGAAATATAACATATGTACGAAGGCAAAGTGACAATAAGTGACAATGATATAACCCTAATTATGGTTCGGTGGTGAACGACTATTATAGATTTTTATCCATTTGTTGCTCCACTTCTATGGGCCAATCATATGGATTAGTTGCCATCGTGGATGAATGTCATTTAAGCTAGAAATTTGGGTATTTTGCACTGGGGAATCAGAAAGAAGATTATATAATGTACATGAAATATAGACGCCCGCCGTGACTACGACTCGGGGATTTTTTAGGGTTCAAAAACCGTGTAGTGGTTCGTAGAGGTCACATAATGCGCTGCCCAACCGTAGAAGGGTGTGGACGAGGATTCTTTGTGATCCGGTACAAATAGGGTCATGAAATATAACATATGTATGAAGGCAAAGTGACAATGATATAACCCTAATTATGGTTCGGTGGTGAACGACTATAATAGTTTTTTCTCCATTTGTTGCTCCACTTCTTCGGGCCAATCATATGGATTAGTTTCCATCATGGATGAATGTCATTTAAGCTAGAAATTTGGGGATTTTGCATTGGGGAATCAGAAAGAAGATTATATATTGTACATGAAATATGGACGCCCGCCATGACTATGACTCGGGGATTTTTTAGGGTTCAAAACCCGTGTAATGGTTTGTAAAAGGTCTCATAATGCACTACCCAACCGTAGAAGGGTGTGGACGAGGATTCTTCATGATCTGGTACAAATAGAGTCATGAAATATAACATATGTATAAAGGCAAAGTGACAATAAGTGACAATGATATAACCCTAATTATGGTTTGGTGGTGAACGACTATTATAGTTTTTTCTCCATTCGTTGCTCCACTTCTGTGGGCCAATCATATGGATTAGTGGCCATCGTGGATAAATGTCATTTAAGCTAGAAATTTGGGGATTTTGTATTGGGGAATCAGAAAGAAGATTATATAATGTACATAAAATATGGACGCCCGCCGTGACTATGACTCGGGGATTTTTTAGGGTTCAAAACCCATGTAGTGGTTTGTAGAGGGTCTCATAATGCGCTACCCAACTGTAGAAGGGTGTGGATGAGGATTCTTCGTGATTCGGTACAAATAGGGTCATGAAATATAACATATGTACGAAGGCAAAGTGACAATAAGTGACAATGATATAACCCTAATTATGGTTCGGTAGTGCACAACTATTATAGTTTTTTCTCCATTTGTTGCTCCACTTCTGTGGGCCAACCATATGGATTAGTTTCCATCGTGGATGAATGTCATTTAAGTTAGAAATTTGGGGATTTTGCATAGGGGAATCAGAAAGAAGATTATATAATGTACATGAAATATGGACGCCTGCCGTGACTACGACTCGGGGATTTTTTAGGGTTCAAAACCCGTGTAGTAGTTTGTAGAGGGTCTCATAATGCACTACCCAACCGTAGAAGCATGTGGACAAGGATTCTTCATGATCTGGAACAAATAGGGTCATGAAATATAACATATGTACGAAGGCAAAGTGACAATAAGTGACAATGATATAACCCTAATTATGGTTTAGTGGTGAACGACTATTATAGTTTTTTTTGGCATTTGTTGCTCCACTTCTTCGGGCCAATCATATGGATTAGTTGCCATCGTGGATGAATGTCATTTAAGCTAGAAATTTGGGGATTTTGCATTGCGAAATCAGAAAGAAGATTATATAATGTACATGAAATATGGACGCCCGCCGTGACTATGACTCGGGGATTTTTTAGGGTTCAAAACCCATGTAGTGGTTTGTAGAGGGTCTCATAATGCGCTACACAACCGTAGAAGGGTGCGGACGAGGATTCTTCATGATCCGGTACAAATAGGGTCATGAAATATAACATATGTATGAAGGCAAAGTGACAATAAGTGACAATGATATAACCCTAATTATGGTTCGGTGGTGAACGACTATTATAGTTTTTTCTCCATTTGTTACTCCACTTTTGTGGGCCAACCATATGGATTAGTTGCCATCATGGATGAATGTCATTTAAGCTAGAAATTTGGGGATTTTGCATTGGGGAATCAGAAAGAAGATTATATAATGTACATGAAATATGGACGCCCACCGTGACTACGACTCGGGGATTTTTTAGGGTTCAAAACCCATGTAGTCATTTGTAGAGGGTCTCATAATGCGCTACCCAACCGTAGAAGGGTGTGGACGAGGATTCTTCATGATCTGGTATAAATAGGGTCATGAAATATAACATATGTACGAAGGCAAAGTGACAATAAGTGACAATGATATAACCCTAATTATGGTTCGGTGGTGAATGACTATTATAGTTTTTTCTCCATTTGTTGCTCCACTTCTATGGGCCAATCATATGGATTAGTTGCCATCGTGGATGAATGTCATTTAAGCTAGAAATTTGGGTATTTTGCACTGGGGAATCAGAAAGAAGATTATATAATGTACATGAAATATGGACGCCCGCCGTGACTATGACTCAGGGATTTTTTAGGGTTCAAATCCCATGTAGTGGTTTGTAGAAGGTCTCATAATGCACTACCCAACTGTAGAAGGATGTGGACGAGGATTCTTCATGATCCGGTATAAATAGAGTCATGAAATATAACATATGTATGAAGGCAAAGTGACAATGATATAACCCTAATTATGGTTCAGTGGTGAACGACTATTATAGTTTTTTCTCCATTCGTTGCTCCACATCTGTGGGCCAATCATATGGATTAGTTGCCATCGTGGATGAATGTCATTTAAGCTAGAAATTTGGGGATTTTTCATTGGGGAATCAGAAAGAAGATTATATAATGTACATGAAATATGGACGCCCACCGTGACTACGACTCGGGGATTTTTTAGGGTTCAAAACCCGTGTAGTGGTTTGTAGAGCGTCTCATAATGCGCTACCCAACTGTAGAAGGGTGTGGACGAGGATTCTTCTTGATCCGGTACAAATAGGGTCATGAAATATAATATATGTATGGAGGCAAAGTGACAACAAGTGATAATGATATAACCCTAATTATGGTTCGGTAGTGAACGACTATTATAGTTTTTTCTCCATTTGTTGCTCCACTTCTGTCGATGGATTTCGTGTCGCAAGAACATGGGGTACCACGCGATGGACCCAAAGATTCGAATGCAGGGGGCTGAACATGTGAGATCTAGGATCGCAACGAAGCACGGTGACGGAAGCCTCGAGTTGTCGAACGCACTACGCACTGCAGAGAGAGATGCCGAGCTTTACCCAGGTTCAGGGCCCTCGTGGTGAGGTAACACCCCTACTTCCTACCTTCTTGTATTACAATGCGACACCTCGCGAGGAGTACAAGGTCTTGGTTACAAAGCTCTAGCTGGCCAGAGGTTGAAGAACCTGTGTGCCCAGCTAGCAGCTTGGAGAAGATGAAGATTCGATCCCCCCTAAGGGGTGACCTCCCCTCCTTTTATAGCGCCAAGGTCCTCCTTCCCCTTGTCTTCTTGGGGAAGGGGTTGCCACACACGGCCAAGGAGGGAGGACAGCTGTAGACTACACTCTTCCGTGGACGTAGTCTTCGTAGGGTAGTGGCGCCGGTCCACTGGAGTGGGTGGAGGAAGCTGACCTCCTCCTCTGGCGCCCTGCACCATCCACGCTATTTTTAGGGGGGTGGCCAACAACCACTATGCCGCTTTGGGCAGGCACAGCGAAAGTTGGTCTCCTCCCTATCGGGGTAGCGTGGGCGGTACGCAGTCTTCTGTCCCTTATCTTCTTGCTCTGCATGCCAACATGCTGAGCTGACGTGGACGTGGTCCCTCTCCTCACCAGCGGGGGCTCGTGAGGAGGTCTTCTGGTCCTTAGCAGTTTTGGCCATCATTCTCCTCATGAGGCGCCTCCTCATGAGGGTCTTCTCCGTAGCTTGGGTCATTGGTTTTCTCCTGGGCTGAAGATGGGCCAATGACGGGGCCTAGGAGCAGGTGGACCGGGATACCCCGGTATCCAGAACACCGACAGTAGCCCCCGGGAGCCCGGCCCGCGAACGCGCCCTCTTGAGGGAGCGAAGGGCCGGGGGCCCCAGAAGCTGCTGGGCCCCCGATGGCACGTGTCAACCGTGCGGTCAGAGGACCATGTGAAGAGGCTGAGGCTGTGGACAAGCGGCGCGGCCGCAGCTGGTGAGACGAAACGGCGGGCGACGCAACAGTCCTCGAGGCGTCAAACCGTCATGATGGCGCGTCGCTTCACTGCGGAGCGCTGTGCCAAAGCTTTGATTCTCGCGTTGAGATTTAACGCATCGATGCCGAATGTTTCCCTTAAATAGAGCCTCCTCGAGACCTCCGGTACTTCACCTCCTTCCTCCAGCGCCACTTCTTCCTCCACGCCCCCAAGCTGATGGATCCCTCCGCCTCCGTCGCCGCCGCTGGATCAAGCTCGGGGGCAAAGCGCCGCGGGCGCCCCCCCGGGCAGCGGGAATAAGGCGAAGATCGCGACTCTGTGGACGCCTGGCACCGACGGCCCCCTCCGCATTGGCGCGCCCTAACCCTTAGGGGTCCCGCGCCCGGAGGCGCTATGAACTTGCTGTCGCCGCTGGCGGCGGCGCCTGCTCCCCGCGCCCCGGGGAGCATTGACTGGGATCTTCGGGAGGTGGAGGCCGCCCTGGGGCTCCTTCCCCCCGCTGCAGATCCTCCGGCCCCGCCGGCGAACGGAGTGGTTGCCACTCCGCGCCACTTGGCGGTGGTGATGCTGGGACCCCTCATCGGCCCGGGGTCCCGCTTCCTGGAGCTCCTCGTCATCGTCGATGCTCGGGGCTTCAGCTCCCTTCGGCTGCCCGACGCAGTCCGGAGGGTGGTTTACGCCCCCGGCGCGGCCGCCGAGGAGATTGCCCTGGGGGAGCAGAGCAGGCCAGATCTCTTCTGGCCTGTGGACATCCTCCTCGGAGCGGGCGGCAACGCCGCCCTCTCCGGCCGCTGGAGGGCCTTCGCCCTCGGCCATCGCCTCCGCGTCGGCGACCACCTCGTCTTCCGCTTCAAGCTGGGGACGCTGGAGGTTTCGGTGCGGATCGTCACCACCGGTGGCATTCGCCGCACCTACCTCCAGCCCGCGGCGCAGTGAAGAGGAGGTCCTGGCGTAGTAGTCTTCTGGGAAGGGGAACTAGTCTCCTCCCCTCTTTTGCTGTAGTCCTCGCCGGCGGGGTATGCCCCGCCGTGCCTTTACTCTCCAATGAAATCCGCTTATTAGTTGTCTTGCACTTCGCTTCTCATTGCTCTTCATTGTCCTGGTCATTCGCATGCTCGAGAGCCCTAGTGAGCTGTTAGCGTCGACGGGAGGCCTCCCTTCGCCTCAGAGCTCGAGATGGGGTCGGCACCGATGACACATTGGACAACTCCTGAGACAAGAAGTTGAAGAAAGAGTTGGAAAAGAAAAAACCCCAAATCCCTGAAAACGGAAAAACAAGTCGATAAAACAAACGAAAAAAGAAGGCGAATAAGATGCCCCTGTGACCGGCACAGGGACCTTCTCCGTCGTGGAGGAGCGCAGTACTATCTGTGCCAGCAGCTAAGAGCAAATTGCCATGCGTGGCAATTCACGGGGCCTTCCTCGTCTTTGAGGGAAGCTGGACCCTCACGGACGTGAAAACGTCGACGCTTAAGAGAGCCCAGAGACCGTCGACACCTCGCAAGGGTTGCTCATGAGGTGAAGGGCCTGGCGCGGACCTCCAGATCTGCGTCTCCTTCGCAAGATGATCGGAGCAGCCTTGGTCTTCAATAATCCTGCCACGTTAGGCCTTCCTCGGTAGAGGGAATCTTCCTGCGGATGCTTGTTGCATCAACACATCCTTGCTTCCTCGTGAGGGTTGCTCACGAGGTGCTGGTCCTTAGCGGGTGCCTTGGGCACACCTTGGACTTTCCTCGAAGATTTTTTATTTTTCGATGTACTTCACGAGGAACTAAGCACCATGGGTATTTGGAGGTGGTCGATAACAGGGTCGTCGCCCCTGACCAGAGCTCACTCCCTTCGGGTTTTTCGGGCTTGCTATTTTCCGGGCGAAGGCCCCAGCATAGACACCGTGCCTAGCCCTCTTCCGCGTGGAGTACAACAGAAAATAAATGGACTTCATGCCATTTTAATGTCATGCCGAAGCAGAGGCGCTATGTTGCGCAATAACTTAATATCAGTACTTAAGAGCAGCTTGAGCTGATACAAGTGCCGTGAAAACGGTCTTCATCTCCTCGTGAGGAACCTAAGGGTAGAACTTTCGCAGATGAGCTATGTTCCATGGGTTCCCCACCGGCACGCCTTCTGCGGTTTCCAGCCACGCCGAGCCTGGCCTGGCGATGTGCGTCACCTTGAAGGGTCCTTCCCACATTGGAGACAGCTTGTGCAGGCCCTCGCGAGAGAGTATTCTCCTCAGCACCAGGTTGCCGACCTCTAGAGTCCTTGCTCGAACATGGCGGCTATGGTAGCAGCATAGTCCTTGCTGGTACCTCGCGGCGCGAAGCGCGGCTTGGCACCGAGCTTCTTCAAGCAGGAGGAGGCGATCCTTGATGAGGTCCTTTTGGCGAATTTCGTCGAAGGCGAGCACTCTTGGCGACCCGAACTTGACGTCGGTGGGAAGAACAGCCTCCGCCCCATAGACCAAGAAGAAAGGGGTCTCTCCAGTGGGTTTGGTGGCGGTAGTCCTGATGGACCACAAGATGGATTGGAGGTTGTCTAACCATTTTTTGCCACAGGCCTCGAGATTGGCGTTGAAGCTTTTCGTCTTAAGTCCCTTGAGGACCTCGGCGTTAGCACGCTCGGCTTGGCCATTGCTCCGGGGGTAGGCGACGGAGGCGAAGCAGATCTTGATGCCGGCTGATGCACAATACTCCCAGAATAGTCCGCTGGTGAACTGGCTGCCGTTGTCAGTGATTATGCGATTAGGCACACCAAAACGACAGACCAGCCCATGGATGAACTTGACTGCGGACCTGGCCAGGATGGTGCACACCGGTTCCACCTCCACCCACTTGGTGAATTTGGCGATGGCGACGTAGAGGTAGCGGTAGCCCCCTTGCGCTCTGGGGAACAGACCAAGGATGTCCAGCCCCCAAACTATAAAGGGCCAAGTGAGTGGGATGGTTTGCAGCTCCTGCGCCGGCTGGTGGATCTGCTTAGCATGGAATTGGCACGCCTCGCACCTCTTGACCATCTCCGTCGCATCCCCGAGCGCCGAGGGCCAGTAGAAGCCGCTTCGATATGCCTTCGTGGCTAGAGTTGCAGCGGAAGCATGATGGCCGCACTCGCCGGCGTGGATGTCCCTGAGAAGCTCTTGGCCTTGGTGAGTAGATATGCACTTCAGAGTGACGCCGTTTGGGCGACGCCGGTACAAGTCACCATCCTTGACGCAGTAGCCCGAAGCTTGGCGCATGATCCTTTCGGCCTCCTCTTCATCCTCGGGAAGCCTGCTACTGGTGAGGAAGGCCTTGAGCTCGAGGATCCAATCCACTCCCTCCTGCCGTACCAATGCCAGAAGGACGCGGTCACCCGAAGGAGGCCCACAGTCTGGAGCCCCCTGCTCCGGCAGCGGCGGCAGGGCAGGTGGTGGGTCTGATCCAGATGACGATGGAGAAGCGGACGGTCTGAAGAGACGCTCCTCAAAGACGTCGGCAGGTTGTGCCAGGCGATGAGAGGCGCGCTTGGCGATCTCATCGGTTTCCACATTTTCTCCTCTCGGGATGTGCTTCAGCTCCAAGCCTTGGAAGCATTTTTCCATCTTTTGATGCTCCTCGAGATAAGCCGCCATGTGCTCATCCTTTGGAGTGTAGCTCTTGTTCGAGAAATTCACAACCAGCTGTGAATCTCCCTTGTCGATGAGGCACTTGATGCCCTAAGCGTTCGCCGCCCTTAAGCCGGCGAGTAGTCCTTCATATTCCGCGATGTTGTTGGAGACCTTGTGCTCAGGCTTAAAGCAGAGCTGTACGGCATAGAAGAGCTTGTCTCCAGAGGGAGAGGTCAGGACAGCACCAGCTCCCGCACCGGGGAGGTTGAAGGCGCCGTCAAAGTGCATGACCCAGAGGCCTGGGGCCTCCTCTCCTAGGAGTGCTGACTCCACCTCTGGAGGCTCATCGGCGAACGGATCGGTCCATTCTTTACCGGGTGACCCTAGAAGTAGTGGCGTAGCTTCTGCGAAGCGATGAGCAGGGTGTAGAGCAGCTTTTGCTGCATGGTGTAACGCTCCCGAGCGTCGCATAGCACCGTGCTGACGAAGTATATGGGCTTCTACACCTTGGTGACACCCTCGGGAGCTTCCTCCTCGGGGGGCTTTTGAGCGTTGCTCTGAGAGAGCGGCTCGGTCAGCGGGGATGCAGCGGGCTGTTCTTCTTGAGGGACAGGAGGTGCAGCGGCCTCTTCCTCACGAGAAGCCCCCGGACCGGGAGGACCGACCTCCTCCTTGGCGATCACCTTTGCATCTCGCTCCACGATGAGAACGGTGCTTGCAGTCCTTGGAGTTGCCGCGATGTAGAGTAGCAAGGGCTTGCGGAATGTTGGGGCAACCATGATCGGTGGGCTCGTGAGGTACCTTTTCAACTCAGCGAAGGCCTTGTCGGCTTCCGGAGTCCACTCGAACTTCCCAGTGCGCTTCATGAGCTTGAAGAAGGGCAGGGCTTTCTCCCCACTCCTCGCGATGAAGCGCCCCAGGGCTGCCATGCATCCCGCGAGGCGTTGCATCTCCTTGAGATTGCGCGGTGGACGCATCTCCTCGATGGCCTTGACCTTGTCAGGGTTTGCCTCTATCCCGCGATGGGACATGAGGAACCCCAACAGTTTTCCCGACGGCATGCCGAAGGCGCACTTGGCGGGGTTGAGCTTGATGTTTACCTTTCTCAGGTTGACGAATGTTTCTTCCAGATCCTCGATGAAGGTGTGACCCTCGCGAGTCTTGACGATGATGTCGTCGACGTAGGCTTCCGTATTCCTGCCCATCTGAGCCCCCAGGGCCTTACGCATGAGCCTTTGGAATGTGGCTCCTGCATTCTTCAGGCCGAAGGGCATGCAGACGTAGCAGTACACACCACAAGGCGTGATGAAGGCGGTCTTCTCCTCATCCTCCTTTGCCATCTTGATCTGATGATAGCCGGAGAAAGCATCCAAGAAGCAAAGGAGGTCACAGCCGGCGGTGGAGTCGACGATTTGATCTATCCTTGGGAGCGGATAAGGATCCTTGGGGCAGGCCTTGTTGAGACTTGTGAAGTCCACGCAGAGGCACCCACTGCCATTTGACTTTGGAACGACCACCGGATTTGCAATCCAGGTGGGGTGGGCTACCTCGCGTATTAGCTTGGCCCTCTTCAGCTTCTCTATCTCCTTGACTATGAAGTCCTGCTTCTCTTGCGCTTGTTTCCTAGTCTTCTGCTTCACGGGGTGTGCCTGAGGGCACACGGCTAAGTGGTGCTCAATCACCTCCCTTGGAACGCCGGGTATATCTGACGGAGTCCAGGCGAACATGTCAGAGTTTGCCCGCAGGAAGGTGACGAGCACGCTTTCCTACTTGGGGAAAAGCCCTGCCCCGATGGTGATGAAGTTTTCGTAGCCCCCAGCCTGATGCGGGACCTTCTTGGTTGCAGAGCGCTCTTGGGTGAACTGGGGCCTCCTTCCTGAGGGTACCACGGCTTCCCTAATGCTCATGTCCAGCATCGGATGGACCAGGTCCTCGCTTGGAGTAGGCGATGCAGAGGCGGCGAACTTCTTCCCTGTTGAGCCCTGCAGGTGGGGCTCAAGAGAGGCCTTCTTCGTAGCAGCCCGCTCTTGGGATACGAGCTGCTTCTTCCTCGTGAGGTCACCGGAGTGTTCCAGTAGATCTTCGTCAGCGGGGAACATGGTGGCGGCCTCACAGTAGACATGCTCCACCGATCGGAGAGCATCCTTCTCATTGTAGCGCACAGTGATTGTGCCGTGGGCGCCCGGAATCTTGAGGACGTTGAAGCCATGATGCGTTGCTGCCATAAACCTTGCCAGGTCTGGGTAGCCGAGAATGGCATTGTATGGCAGCGCAATGTAGGCGACGTCGAAGTCGAGGCTCTCGGTCCTGTAGTTGTCCCGGGTGCCGAAGGTGACGGGCAGGCGTACCTGCCCAATTGGCATTGTAAACCCTTCGGTTACCCCGAAGAATGGTTGAGTTGGCATGAGCCGGTGGTACGGCACCTGCATCTTCTCGAAGATCTCGACCAAGATGATGTTGAGGCCCGCCCCTTTGTCGATGAGAGTGCGATTGACGGCGATGTTGTTGATGGTTGGCGTGCACAATAGAGGAATTGTGCCCACGCCCCTAGTGGAGGCCGGATGGTCCTCCTCGTCAAAGCCGATCTTGCACATTGACCACTTCATTAGGCGATTGCCGATGCTGGGCTGTGCCGCCGCGATCTCTCGCGACAGCTGCTTCAAGTGTCGGTTAGACAAAGGAGCCTGAGCCCCACCCAGGAGGCAAGCGGCGAAGTCTCGCAGCTCTTGATAGCCCTCCTGGTTCTCCTCCCGATGATCATTTGCTGGTGGGGGCAGCGGCAGCGGCTCGGGATCGGCTCGAGACAGACCCTCGTGGCGGCGACCTTCTTCACGGTCGTCGTCGCGGTGATCACCCCGGGATCCACTCTTGCCGTAGCTGCGGCCACCCCCGTGGCGCTTGGAGACACCGTTTTCTTCATGAAACTTTTGGACATTCCAACAATCGTCGGTATTGTGGGTGTCCTTCTTGTGGAGAATGCAGTAGCGGCGATGATGACCTTTGTCGCGTTCGGAGCGGTCCCCGTGGGATTGCTTATGATCTGGTTCTGCCGTGAGGACAGCGGCCTCCTTTCGCTTGGGGTCCTTGGACTTCGGCTTTGGGGGAAGTGCCTTCGGCAGGTTGTGCACGAAGAGCCTCCCCTCCTCGGCCTTGGTGCAGCGGTCAGCGATCTCGAAGAACCTGATGACGGAAGTCAGCTCATCATTCATGGACAGCTTCTCCCTAATCTTGATGTCAGAGACGCCCGTGGAGAACGCGGAGATGACCTCCTTGTTAGAGATCCTGGGGATCTTGTTCCTCATCTGGCTGAAGCGCTGGATATACTGATGAAGCGTCTCACCCTTGTACTGACGCACCGCCTTAAGATCGTTCTTAGTAGCGGGGCGCTCGTATGTGGGCATGAAGTTGGCAACGAACTGACGACATAAATCCTTCCATGAAGTCACGAATTTGTGAGGAAGATTCATGAGCCAAGTTCGCGGAGCGTCATTGAGGGCCATGGGGAACCAATTTGCCATGGCACGCTGGTCTCCACGCGTGGCCTGGACGGCGACGACGTAGAGCTGGAGGAATTCAACGGGTTGGTAGTCCCATCGTAACGCGCGCCGATGTCCGGCTTGAACTTGTCAGGCCAGATGACGTAGCGTTGCTGGCGAGTGAGAGCAAGACACCCGGGGTTGTAGATAGGGTCACCGGGTGTCGTGGTTTTGTCAACAGATCTGCCATAGAGGTAGGGGTATGGCGGTTTGTGGAAGGGGGTGAACACGGAGGAGCGATCCAGGACGGTGGTAGCACGAGTTTACCTAGCTTCAGATCCCGCGACTATCGATGGATTTCGTGTCGCAAGAACACGGGGTACCACGCGACGGACGCAAAGATTCAAACGTAGGGGGCTGAATGTGTGAGATCTAGGAACGCAACGAAGCACGGTGACGGAAGCCTCGAGCTGTCGAACGCACTACGCACTGTAGAGAGAGACGCCGAGCTTTACCCAGGTTCAGGGCCCTCGTGGTGAGGTAACACCCCTACTTCCTGCCTTCTTGTATTGCAACGCGACACCTCGCGAGGAGTACAAGGTCTTGGTTACAAAGTTCTAGCTAGCCAGAGGTTGAAGAACCTGCGTGCCCAGCTATCAACTTGAAGAAGATCAGATCCCATCTAAGGGGTGGCCTCCCCTCCTTTTATAGCGCCAAGGTCCTCCTTCCCCTTATCTTCTTGGGGAAGGGGTTGCCACACACACGGCCAAGGAGGGTGGACAGCTGTAGACTACACTTTTCTGTAGACGTGGTCTTCGTAGGGTAGTGGCGCTGGTCCACAGGAGTGGGTGGAGGAAGCTGACGTCTTCCTCTGGCGCCCTGCACCGTCCACGCTATTTTTAGGGGGGTGGCCAACAACCACTGTGCCTCTTTGGGCAGGCACAGCGAAAGTTGGTCTCCTCCCTGTCGGGGGTAGCGTGGGTGGTACGCGGTCTTTTGTCCTTCATCTTCTTGCTCCGCACGCCAACGTGCTGAGCTGGCGTGGACTTGGTCTCCCTCCTCACCAGCGGGGGCTCGTGAGGAGATCTTCTAGTCCTTAGCATTTTCCACCATCGTTCTCCTCACGAGGTGCCTCCTCGTGAGGGTCTTCTCCGTAGCTTGGGTCGTTGATTCTCCCCTGGGCTGAAGATGGGCCGATGACGGGGGCCCAGGAGCAGGTGGACCGGGATACCCCGGTATCCAGAACACCGACAGTAGCCCCTGGGAGCCCGGCCCGCGAACGCGCCCTCTTGAGGGAGCGAAGGGCCGGGGGCCCCAGAAGCTGCTGGGCCCTCCAACGGCACGCGTCAACCGCGCGGTCAGAGGACCATGTGAAGAAGCAGAGGCTCCGGACATGTGGCGCGGCCGCAGCTGGTGAGACGAAATGGCGGGCGACGCTACAGTCTCCGAGGTGTCAAACCGTCATAATGGCGCATCGCTTCACTGCAGAGCGCCGCGCTGACGCTTCGATTCCCGCGCTGAGATTTGACGCATCGACGCCGGACGCCCCCTTGAATAGAGTCTCCTCGAGACCTCCGGCACTTCACCTCCTTCCTCCAGTGCCACTTCTTCCTCCACGCCCCCAAGCTGATGGACCCCTCCGCCTCCATCGCCGCCGCTGGACCAAGCTCTGGGGCCAAGCGTCGCGGACGCCCCCCGGGCAGCGGGATCAAGGTGAAGATCCCGGCCCGATGGACGCCCGGCGCCGGCGGCGTCCGCCGCACCTACCCCCAGCCCGCGGCGCAGTGAAGCGGAGGTCCCGGCGCGGTAGTCTTCTGGGGAGGGGAGCTAGTCTCCTCCCCTCTTTTGTTGTGTAGTCCTCGCCAGCGGGGTATGCCCCGCCGTGCCTTTGCTCCTCCCTTTGATGGGATTACTTCAATGAAGTCCGCTTTTAGCTGTCTTGCATTTCGCTTCTCACTGCTCTTCATTGTCCTGGTCATTCGCACGCTCGAGAGCCCTGGTGAGCTGTTAGCGTTAACGGGAGGCCTCCCTTCGCCTCAGAGCTCGAGATGGGGTCGGCGCCGATGACACATTGGACGATTCCTGAGACAAGAAGTTGAAGAAAGAGTTGGAAAAGAAAAAACCCCAAATCCCCAAAAACGGAAAAACAAGTCGATAAAACAAACGAAAAAAGAAGGCGAATAAGATGCCCCTGTGACCGGCACAGGGACCTTCTCCGTCATGCAGGAGCGCGGCACTATCTGTGCCAGCAGCTAAGAGCAAATTGCCGCGTGTAGCGATTCACGGGGCCTTCCTCGTTGTTGAGGGAAGCTGGACCCTCACGGACGTGAAAACGTTGATGCTTAAGAGAGGCCAGAGACCGTCGACACCTCGCAAGGGTTGCTCACGAGGTGAAGGGCCTGGCGCGGACCTCCGGATCTGCGTCTCCTTCGCAAGATGATCGGAGCGGCCTTGGTCTTCAATAATCCCGCCACGTTAGGCCTTCCTCGATAGAGGGAATCTTCCTGCGGATGCTTGTTGCATCGACGCATTCTTGCCTCCTCGTGAGGTTTGCTCATGAGGTGCTGGTCCTTAGTGGGTGCCTTGGGCACACCTTGGACTTTCCTCGAAGATTTTTTATTTTCCGATGTACTTCGCGAGGAACTAAGCACCATGGGTATTTGGAGGTGATCGATAACAGGGCCGTCGCCCCCGACCAGAGCTCACTCCCTTCGGGTTTTTCGAGCTCGCTGTTTTCCGGGCGAAGGCCCCAGCATAGACACCGTGCCTAGCCCCCTTCCGCGTGGAGTACAACAGAAAATAAATGGAATTCATGCCATTTTAATGTCATGCCAAAGCAGAGGTGCTATGTTGCGCGATAACTTAATATCAGTGCTTAAGAGCAGTTTGAGCTGATAGAAGTGCCGTGAGAATGGTCTTTATCTCCTCGTGAGGAACCTAAGGGTAGAACTTTTGCAGATGAGCTATGTTCCACGGGTTCCCCACCGGCACGCCTTCTGCGGTTTCCAGCCGCGCCGAGAATAGCCTGGCGATGTGCGTCACCTTGAAGGTTCCTTCCCACATTGGAGACAGCTTGTGCAGGCCCTCGCAAGAGAGTATTCTCCTTAGCACCAGGTCGCCGACCTCCAGAGTCCTTGCTCAAACATGGCGGCTATGGTAGCGGCGTAGTCCTTGCTGGTACCTCGCAGCGTGGAGCGCGGCTTGGCACCGAGCTTCTTCGAGCAGGAGGAGGCGATCCTTGATGAGGTCCTCTTGGTGAATTTCGTCGAAGGCGGGCACTCTTGGTAACCTGAACTTGACGTCGGTGGGAAGAACAGCCTCTACCCCATAGACCAGGAAGAAAGGGGTCTCTCCAGTGGGTTTGGTGGCGGTAGTCCTGATGGACCACAAGATGGATTGGAGGTTGTCTAACCATTTTTTGCCGCAGGCTTCGAGCTTGGCGTTGAAGCTTTTCGTCTTGAGTCCCTTGAGGACCTCGGCGTTAGCACGCTCGGCCTGGCCATTGCTCCGGGGGTAGGCAACGGAGGCAAAACAGATTTTGGTGCCGGTCGATGCACAGTACTCCCGGAACAGTCCGCTGGTGAACTGGCTACCATTATCGGTGATTATGCGGTTAGGCACACCAAAATGACAGACCAGCCCACGGATGAACTTGACCGCGGACCTGGCCGGGATGGTGCACACCGGCTCCACCTCCACCCACTTGGTAAATTTGTTTGTGGCGACGTAGAGGTAGCGATAGCCCCCTTGTGCTTTGGGGAATGGACCAAGGATGTCTAGCCCCCAAACTGCAAAGGGCCAAGTGAGTGGGATGATTTGCAGCTCCTGCGCCGGTTGGTGGATCTGCTTAGCGTGGAATTGGCACACCTCGCACCTCTTGACCATCTCTGCCACATCCTCGAGCGCTGAAGGCCAGTAGAAACCACTTCGATACGCCTTTGCGGCTAGAGTTGCAACAGAAGCATGATGGCCACACTCGCCGGCGTGGATGTCCCTGAGAAGCTCCTGGCCTTGGTGAGTAGATATGCACTTCAGAGCGACGCCGTTTGGGCGACGCCGGTACAAGTCACCATCCTTGACGCAGTACCCTGAAGCTTGGCGCACGATCCTTTCGGCCTCCTCTTCATCCTCGGGAACCCTGCTGCTGGTGAGGAAGGCCTTGAGCTCGAGAATCCAATCCACTCCCTCCTGCCGTGCCAATGCCAGAAGGACTCGGTCACCCAAAGGAGGCCCGCAGTCTGGAGCCCCCTGCTCCGGCGGTGGCGGCAGGGCAGGTGGAGGGTCTGATCCAGATGACGGTGGAGAAGCGGACGGCTTGAAGAGACGCTCCTCAAAGACGCCGGCAGGTTGTGCCAGGCGGTGAGAGGCGCGCTTGGTGATCTCATCGGCTTCCACATTTTCTCCTCTCGGGATGTGCTTCAGCTCCGAACCTTGGAAGCGTTTTTCCATCTTTCGATGCTCCTCGAGATAGGCCGCCATGTGCTCGTCCTTTGGAGTGTAGCTCTTGTTCGAGAAGTTCACAACCAGCTGTGAATCTCCCTTGACGATGAGGCGCTTGATGCCCAAAGCGTTTGCCACCCTTAAGCCGGCGAGTAGTCCTTCGTATTCCGCAATGTTGTTGGAGACCTTGTGCTCAGGCTTAAAGCAGAGCAGTACGGCGTAGAAGAGCTTGTCTCCAGAGGGAGAGGTTAGGACAGCATCAGCTCCCACGCCGGGGAGCTTGAAGGCGCCGTCGAAGTGCATGACCCAGAGGCCTGGGGCCTCCTCTCCTGGGAGCGTTGACTCCACCTCTGGAGGCTCGTCGGCGAACGGATCGGTCCACTCCGCAGTGAACTCGGCCAAAGCCTTGCTCTTGATTACCTTTGTAGTTTCGAAGGAGATCTCGAAGGGTTGAAGCTCCACGGCCCATTCTGCCACCCGCCCGGTGACATTGGGATTGCGTAGGATGGTCTCCAGGGGACGATCGGTTACCACCTTTATCGGGTCACCCTGGAAGTAGTGGCGTAGCTTCCGCGAAGCGATGAGCAGGGTGTAGAGCAGCTTTTGCTGCATGGTGTAGCGCTCCCGAGCGTCACGTAGCACCGTGCTGATGAAGTATACGGGCTTCTGCACCTTGGTGACACCCTCGGGAGGTTCCTCCTCGGGAGGCCTTTGAGCGTTGCTCTGAGAGAGCGGCTCGGTCAGCGGAGATGTGGCGGGCGGCTCCTCTTGAGGAACGGGAGGTGCAGCGACCTCTTCCTCGCGAGGTGCCCCCGGACCGGGAGGATCGACCTCTTCCTTGGCGATCACCTTTGCGTCTCGCTCCACAACGAGTACGGCACTTGCAGTCCTTAGAGTTGCCGCGATGTAGAGTAGCAAGGGCTCGCAGACTGCTGGGGCAACCATGATCGGTGGGCTCGTGAGGTACCTTTTCAACTCAGCGAAGGTCTTGTCGGCTTCCGTAGTCCACTCGAACTTCCCAGCGCGCTTCATGAGCTTGTAGAAGGGCAAGGCTTTCTCCCCACTCCTCGCGATGAAGCGCCCCAGGGCTGCCATGCATCCCGCGAGGCGTTGCATCTCCTTGAGATTGCATGGCGGACGCATTTCTTCGATGGCCTTGACCTTGTCAGGGTTCGCCTCTATCCCGCGATGGGACATGAGGAACCCCAACAGTTTTCCCGACGGTACGCCGAAGGCGCACTTGGCGGGGTTGAGCTTGATATTTACCTTTCTCAGGTTGACGAATGTTTCCTCCAGATCCTCGATGAAGGTGTGACTCTCGCGAGTCTTGACGACGATGTCGTCGACGTAGGCCTCCGCGTTCCTTCCCGTCTGAGCCCCCAAGGCCTTGCACATGAGCCTTTGGAAGGTAGCTCCTGCGTTGTTCAGACCGAAGGGCATGCAGACGTAGCAGTACACACCACAAGGCATGATGAAGGCGGTCTTCTCCTCGTCCTCCTTTGCCATCTTGATCTGATGATAGCCGGAGAAAGCATCCAAGAAGCAAAGGAGGTCACAGCCGGCGGTGGAGTCGACGATTTGATCTATCCTTGGGAGCGGATAAGGATCCTTGGGGCAGGCCTTGTTGAGACTTGTGAAGTCCACGCAGAGGCGCCCACTGCCATTTGCCTTTGGGACGACCGCCGGATTTGCAATCCAGGTGGGGTGGGCTACCTCGCGTATCAGCTTGTCCTTCTTCAGCTTCTCTATTTCCTTGACTATGAAGTCCTGCTTCTCTTGCGCTTGTTTCCTAGTCTTCTGCTTCACGGGGTGTGCCTGAGGGCACACGGCTGAGTGGTGCTCAATCACCTCCCTGGGAACGCCGGGCATATCTGACGGAGTCCAAGCGAACATGTCAGAGTTTGCCCGCAGGAAGGTGACGAGCGCGCTTTCTATTTGGGGGGAAAGCCCTGCCCCGATGGTGACGAAGTTTTCGCAGCCTCCAACCTGAAGCGGGACCTTCTTCGTTGTAGAGCGCTCTTGGGTGAACTGGGGCCTCCTCCCTGAGGGTACCGCGGCTTCCCCAATGCTCAAGTCCAGCATCGGATGGACCAGGTCCTCGCTTGGAGTAGGCGACGCAGAGGCGGCAAACTTCTTCCCTGTTGAGCCCTGCAGGTGGGGCTCAAGAGAGGCCTTCTTTGCAGCAGCCCGCTCTTGGGATACGAGCTGCTTCTTCCTCGCGAGGTCGCCGGAGTGTTCCAGCAGATCTTCGTCGGCAGGGAACATGGTGGCGGCCTCACGGTAGACATGCTCCACCGACCGGAGAGCATCCTTCTCGTTGCAACGCATGGTGATCGTGCCGTTGGCGCCCGGGATCTTGAGAACGTTGAAGCCATGATGCGTGGCTGCCATGAACCTTGCCAGGGCTGGATAGCCGAGAATGGCATTGTATGGCAGTGCGATGTAGGCGATGTCGAAGTTGAGGCTCTCGGTCCTGTAGGTGTCCCGGGTGCCGAAGGTAACGGGCAGGCGTACCTGCCCAATTGGCGTTGTAGACCCTTCGGTTACCCCGAAGAATGGTCGGGTTGGCATGAGCCGGTGGTACGGCACCAGCATCTTCTCGAAGATCTCAACCGAGATGATGTTGAGGCCCGCCCCTCCGTCAATGAGAGTGCGATTTACGGCGACGTTGTTGATGGTTGGCGTGCACAAGAGAGGAATTGTGCCCACGCCCCTGGTGGAGGCCAGATGATCCTCCTCGTCGAAGCCGATCTTGCACATTGACCACTTCATTAGGCGGTTGCCGACATTGGGCTGTGCCGCTGCGATCTCTCGCGACAGCTGCTTGAAGTGTCGGTTAGACAAAGGAGCCTGAGCTCCACCCAGGAGGCAAGCGGCGAAGTCTCGCGGCTCTTGATAGCCCCCCTGGTTCTCCTCCCGACGATCGTTTGCTGGTGGGGACAGCGGCTCGGGATCGGCTCGAGACAGACCCTCGCGGCGGCGACCTTCCTCGTGGTCGTCGTCACGGCGATCGCCCTGGGATCCACTCTTGCCGTAGCTGCGGCCACCCCCGCAGCGCTTGGAGACACCATTTTCTTCATGAAACTTCCGGACAAACCAACAATCGTCGGTATTGTGGGTGTCCTTCTTGTGGAGAATGCAGTAGCGGCGACGACGACCTTTGTCGCATTTGGAGCGGTCCCCGCGGCGTTGCTTATTATCTGGTTCCACCGCGAGGACAACGGCCTCCTTTCGCTTGGGGTCCTTGGATTTTGGCTTTGGGGGAAGTGCCTCCGGCAGGTTATCCACAAAGAGCCTCCCTTCCTCGGCCTTGGCGCAGCGGTCGGCGATCTCGAAGAGCCTGACGACGGAAGTCAGCTCGTCATTCACGAACAGCTTCTCCCTCATCTTGATGTCGGAGACGCCCGTGGAGAATGCGGAGATGACCTCCTCATTGGAGATCCTGGGGATCTTGTTCCTCATCTGGCTGAAGCGCTGGATGTACTAACGAAGTGTCTCGCCTTTGTTATGACGCACCGCCTTAAGATCGTTCTTGGTAGCGGGGCGCTCGTACGTGGGCATGAAGTTGGCAACGAACTGACGACATAAATCCTTCCATGAAGTCACGGATTCGTGAGGAAGGTTCATGAGCCAAGTTCGCGGAGTGTCCTTGAGGGCCATGGGGAACCAATTTGCCATGGCATGCTCATCTCCACACGTGGCCTGGACAGGGACGACGTAGAGTTGGAGGAATTCGAGGGGGTTGGTGGTCCCGTCGTAACGCGCGCCGATGTCCGGCTTGAACTTGTCAGGCCAGACGACATAGCATTGCTGGCGAGTGAGAGCAAGACACCCGGGGTTGTAGATAGGGTCGCCGGGGGTCCTGACGTTCTTGCCAGCTTCGCCGATGTCGTCGATGGCGCGGTCATGATTTTCGCGGCGGCGCTCGAGGGAGACGCGTGCGTCTTCCGGAGCGCGTTGGATGATTTGGCAGCTGGGCTCCCCACGTGGCGAAGATGCGGCGCGGGAAACCACCTTCTTGGCCTTGTTGACCTTCCCATCTCCGGTGCCCAGGGCGCGACGCCCCGCTGCTGGATCTCGGTCTCCCGCGCCCTGGGCTCCTCCCTGGGCCGGGTCTTCGTTGGCGATGGCGACGAGTTCGGCGATTCGAGCGCGCCACCCCTCACGCCCGTCATCGGTGGGTTGATAGCGTAGCAGCTCCTGCGCCATGGTGAGAGCCTATGCAGGAGACAGCTGACTCCTGGAATGAGCGCGAGAAGTGGTGGTGGTGGTGAAGGAGAGCGAAGGCTCTATACGCCCGGACGGGAGGTAGGAGGACTCCAGATCTTCCTCCTCTTCCTCCTCGGCCGAAGCTTCACGACGACGGAAGATGGGCTCGATTTGCCCCCGAACAGCATTGCGACGGCAAAGATGCTCGAGCCTTGCGTTGGCATCGGCCATGTCGAAGCAGATCTAGGAGAAAACACACCACAACCCCCTACCTAGCGCGCCAAATGTCGATGGATTTCGTGTCGCAAGAACACGGGGTACCACGCGACGGACCCAAAGATTCGAACGCAGGGGGCTGAACGTGTGAGATCTAGGAACGCAACGAAGCACGGTGACGGAAGCCTCGAGCTGTCAAACGCACTACGCACTGCAGAGAGAGACGCCGAGCTTTACCTAGGTTCAGGGCCCTCGTGGTGAGGTAACACCCCTACTTCCTGCCTTCTTGTATTGCAACGCGACACCTCGCGAGGAGTACAAGGTCTTGGTTACAAAGTTCTAGCTGGCCAGAGGTTGAAGAACCTGCGTGCCCAGCTAGCAACTTGAAGAAGATCAGATCCCATCTAAGGGGTGGCCTCCCCTCCATTTATAGCGCCAAGGTCCTCCTTCCCCTTATCTTCTTGGGGAAGGGGTTGCCATACACACGGCCAAGGAGGGTGGACAGCTGTAGACTACACTTTTCTATAGACGTGGTCTTCGTAGGGTAGTGGCGCCAGTCCACAGGAGTGGGTGGAAGAAGCTGACGTCTTCCTCTGGCGCCCTGCACCGTCCACGCTATTTTTAGGGGGGTGGCCAACAACCACTGTGCCGCTTTGGGCAGGCACAGCGAAAGTTGGTCTCCTCCCTGTCGGGTGTAGCGTGGGCGGTACGCGGTCTTCTGTCCTTCATCTTCTTGCTCCGCACGCCAACATGCTGAGCTGGCGTGGACTTGGTCTCTCTCCTCACCAGCAGGGGCTCGTGAGGAGGTCTTCTGGTCCTTAGCATTTTCCACCGTCGTTCTCCTCACGAGGCGCCTCCTCGTGAGGGTCTTCTCCGTAGCTTGGGTCGTTGATTCTCCCCTGGGCTGAAGATGGGCCAATGATGGGGCCCAGGAGCAGGTGGACCGGGATACCCCGGTATCCAGAACACCGACAGCGACGGTGGCGAGATCCTACGTGCAGCTATAATTCACTATATGGCAACAAGTGCTTGATTACAATGATGAGGTTGGCTGTTTCGCTATGCGATTGGCCGTATGATTTGTCTGTGCCCTAAGGGCTGCCTCACGCCGGGCTTATAAAGGCGCCTGGCGTGGGCTACACGTTGGTACCAGAGCGGATACAACTTGGAGTCCTAGACTAAGTCCTATGCGTGTACGTCAAGGTAACTTGCCATGGGCCGTCTCCAGATCCGCCATGGGCCTATCGTCAGTAATCTGCCATGGGCCTGTCTAAGGATCAGCCATAAGCGCCTGCGTCCAGTACCGCCGTGGCAACTTCAGCAACTGGGCCGCCCGGTATGGCGAATCTACCATACCACCCCTGATGGGCCACCCTGGCTTGCTGATTTAGGACTACGTCGCTGGTATACCTATTTGGTATATCCCCAATAGTAGCCCCCAGGGAACTTCAAGATTGCCATCTACATCCGCCATGCATGTTCTTGGTGAGTTAATCCTGCCATAGCTCTTCTTCTCTTCTGTGCTGGGATGGCGGTTATCTTGATGTTCCTTCTTCCATCTATTAATCCGCCGTGAATAACGGATCAAGCGACATAGTTATCTTAGCGAGATTTTTGGGATCCGTTGGATCATACCGTGGAAATCCACCGTAAATTTCGGCACACAGTTCCTTCTAGGGCAAGATCTATAGTGCATGCACTGTTTTCACCAAGTTACTCTTTTACCCCTAGACACGTGTCGCCGGATTAGGGTTTCTGCGATCAGGACGAGCGGTGGTAATGGTGGGCACGAATCTTGAGGCCCGGGGTCTATATATACCCCGGCCTCTCACCCCCGGCCGGTCATCCCTCATTCACCCCCGTTGCTTTCTCTCTCTTTAGCGCCGCCACGAGAGCTTCATCGTCTCCGACGAGCCACCGCAGAAGATCTTCACCGCCGGCGATGTTTTCCGCTGGAATAGCCTACTCAAGCATTTCGTAGCGGAATCTTCTTTTCAGCGCCATGAACCCCGGATCACCTTCCTACCACCATTCCGAGGCTGAGGAGGAAGATTCCCCCCTGTAATAGTCAGCCCAGGGAGAACATCCCGTAATGGCGGATTTGGACCCAGAGGACATCATGTTCGAAGCCAAAGAGGAGATGGCGAGAGCAAACCCGGATGATCCCGCAGCCAAGGAAGTGGATGGCGAGGCTGAGGAGGAAGGTGCTGAGGACGAGGAAGAGCAGATCCCCCAAAACCTCCATGGATATTGGCAGAAATCCCATGTTAAGGATTCTGACGTCCAGGCCATGGAAGGCGAGGGCACCGTGGCTCCTCAGGCCGAATTTGGATGGCAGACTGACTTCAAGGCCCAGTGCCTATTCCTAACCCCTCCGAGATCATGATACTCAAATCTCACATGGAGAGGGGTCTCAGTATGCCTCCATCTCTTTTCTTTAATAATCTTCTGAAGTTCTATGGATTGCAGCTCCACCACATATCACCAAACAGCCTGGTGTCTGTGGCGGGTTACGCAGCTTTGTGTGAGGGATACCTCGGGATCCGCCCCAGGGTAGACCTCTTCCAGCTTTTGTTCTCCGTGCGGGCCAATTATGAAGATGACGGATCCCTTCAGACCTGCGGAACGGTTTGCTTTCTTCCATGAAGGTCGAAGGAATACCCTTTCATCATGCCTCTGGATTCCGCCATCGGATGGAGAGGATCCTGGTTCTATATGGCGGATAAGCCCGCGCCATCTCAAGCCCGCGGCCTTCCTCCCTTTAAGAATGTTGCTGCTGAAACCCGCGACTCCTGGACGGCTGTTAACGACGAATCCACCACTCCCTACGTCAAGCTCTTGGCTCGGCGGATTGCCAAGCTATCTGTGGATGGCTTGAAAGGGATCGACACCATCAACTGCTGGATATCCCGGCGGATTCAACCACTTCAACAACGCAATAGCCTGATGCACGAGTATACTGGTGCAAATGATGGCATGCGTTGTTCGGACCAGGAGCTGGACCCTAAAATTGTCGAGAAGCGCATTCGTTTCCTGATGAAGTCTCCTAGGAAGAAGCCTTTGAAGCTTGGCATGGCTATGTTTGAGAATGGCAGCTGTCCTTTGGTAAGTTCCCTTTCCGCCATAGTACCACATGATACCTTTATATTTCATAAGATAACATTTTTCTTCTTATCAGCTCAAATCGCTTGGTCCTGCACACTTTGCGCATCCCCTTCGCCGTTCCAACCCCAGATCTACCGCTAAAGATGAAGTTGTTCACTCTAGCGGAAACAAAGAGGAGATGGCGGGGAATGTGGATGATACAGCCCATACGACCCAGGAGAAGGCGGTTCCCAAGAAACGAGCTGGTAGCGGGAAAACCCGCGGTGGTGGCGGGAAATCTGCTAATTCCCGCCGTTTCGAAGCTCAACGCAGGGCGGAGTTAGAAACGCCATCCGAGAATACCGCTACCATCAATCTGCCCAAGTCAAGGTAACCTTTGGACATCCTTCTCCATTGTTGCTGCTTTCCATCTCTAATCCTCCTTTTCTCAGAAGAAAGAAGCCTACTGTCAAGGAGCCGTCCTCCAAGCGAGCCAAGCCCCCCTGCTGTTGTTCCACTCACCCCTGACGTACCAACACCCTCCTCCGCTCATATCGATATCGATATGGAGGATGCTGGTGTTGGAATTATGCCCTAGAGGCAATAATAAAGATGTTATTATTATAATTCTTGTTCATGATAATGTTTATATTCCATGCTAGAATTGTATTAAGCGGAAACTTTAATACTTGTGTGGTTTATGAACAACACCGTGTCCCTAGTACGCCTCTATGGATTAGCTCATTGATTAATGATGGTTAAGGTTTCCTAACCATAGACATGAGTTGTCAATTAATAATGAGGTCATATCATTAGGAGAATGATATGATGGACAGACCCAAATAAAGCAGAGCAATTAGATCGTGTCATCGTGTTCATCTTTGCGAAGCTTTTCCTATGTCAAGTATTGTATTCCTTAGACCATGAGATAATACAACTCCCTAGTATCGGAAGAAAGCTTTGAGGTCATCAAACGTCATCCTATGTGAGGGTGATCATAAAGGTGTCTCTCAGGTGATTGGAAAGTACTTGTTGGGTTGTATGTATCGAGATGGAATTTGTCCCTCCCAAGTCGGAGAGATATACTTCGGGCCCACTCGGTAATCGATATCAACACCGCTTGCAAGCATGTGGTTAAGGAGTTAATCACGAAGTGATATTGGATTACGGAATGAGTAAAGTACTTGCTGTGAACGAGATTGAACTAGGTATGGCGATACCGACGATCGAATCTCGGGCGAGTAATATATCGTGTGACGAAGGGAATACATATACGGGATTAATTGAATCCTGACATCGTGGTTCATCCGATATGATCATCGATGAATATGTGGGAGTCAATATGGGTTTCCAGATCCCGCTGTTGATTATTGATAGAAGATCATGTCTGCATATTCTCGAACCTGTAGGGTCACACACTTAACGTGCATCGACGCTAGGATAGAATGGATATTTGGTTTATGAGTTTTAGTTCGGAGTCTCGGATGAGATCCAGGACATCGCGAGAGGTTTCGGAATGGTCCGGAGAATAAGATTCATATAAAGGAAAGCAGTTTTTGGATTCCGGAATCGTTTCGGAGTTTATCGGTATTGTACCGGAAGGTTCTAGAAGGTTCCGGAGTGGGACCAACGTGGGCCCACTTGTCGGAGGCCTGCGTGGGCCTAATGGGAAGTGCCCTGGCCACTTTGGGCCAGGCGCACAAGGCCCCAAAGGCCCAGCCGGCCAGCCCTAGGGGAAACCCTAGGGGAACCTTCCAGAAGAGGGGGGGAAGACTTGCCCCCCACTCTTCCCCCTAGGCCGCCGCCCTAGAGGCTTGGAGGAGGGGGCCAAGGCAGCCGGCCTGCCCCCCATATAAGGGGGGGCAGGGGCGCAGCCCCCTACTACTCCAACCCTAGCCGCTGGCCAACTGCTGCCCCTCCACTTCTCTCTCTCGCGACTGTGCGTAGGCGAAGCCCTGCCGCAGAAACTCTCCACCATAAGCACCACGCCGTCGTGCTGCAGATCCAATCTATCTCTCCACCATACTTGCTGGACCAAGGAAGGAGGAGACGTCGCTGCACCGTACGTGTGCATCTCTCGGAGGCGCCGCCACTTGCGGCGTAGGATCGGATCGGATCGCGAGGAGGAGACGGCGAGTACGACTACGTCAACCACATTCTGTTGAACGTTTCCGCTGTGCGATATCTTCAAGGGTATGAAGATCTCATCTACCTCTCTCGTTGATTACATCTCCTAGATTAGATCTTGGCTTTCTTGTTCGCTCCGTAGGAATTTTTTTGATTTACTATGCTGCGAAACCCTTCAGTGGTATCAGAGCTAGATCTATGCGTAGATGTGTTTCACGAGTAGAACGCAACATGCTTGTTGTGGGCGTTGATGTTTTCTGTTGCAAACCTCTTGTTTTGTACTTCTTATGGCGCGGCATAGTGAGATCGAAGCGGTCCAGGCCAACTTTACGCGACCTCGTTCGTGAGACCGGCTCCGCACTTGACGTGTGGCTTGTTCCACACATGCGGCTGGTGGATGCCAGTTTCTCTCACTATAGTAGTCATGAGATTTACAACAGATGTTAGCAACCATAATATCACCGTTGTGGCTTTCCATAGGTAAGAATCGTTCTTAACTTGTGACTCCCATAAGCCACGTAAAACATGCAACAACAAAGTAGAGGCGTCTAACTTGTTTTTGCAGGGAGTGTTTTGTGATATGGTATGGCCCAAGACATGATGTGTATGAATTGAGATGTATGCGATGATCATGTTTTGTAATCTTTCACGACTTGCATGTCGAGTTCACAACCGGCAGGAGCCATATGGTTGTCTTTATAATTGTGTATGACCTGCGTGTCAACTTCTTATACGCCATGTAATAGCTTTACTTTATCGCTAAGTAGTTAGCAATAGTTGTAGTTGCTATTCGTGGTGGAGGCAATCATGGTGGAGTGATGGAGATCATGCCGGCGCGCACAAGATGGAGATCATTGCGCGGAGATTGGCTATACCATGTCACATAAAATTATATGCATGTGATGTTTATCCTTTTATGTATCTTATTATGCTTAGATCGCGACGGTAGCATTATAAGATGATTCCTCACTTAAAGATCAAGATAAAATTGTGTTCTCCCCATGTATGCACCATTGCGAAAGTTCGTCGTTTTCAAGCACCTCGTGATGATCGGGTGCTATAAATTCTACGTTCACATACAACGGGTGCAAGCCAGTTTTGCACACGCGGAAATACTTGGGTTTGACTTGACGAGCCTAGCATGTACAGACATGGCCTCGGAACACACAAACCGAAAGGTTAAACATGAGTCATATGAATGATATGATCGACACTTAGCTGTCCACCATTGAAACCACATCTCTTCTCGTGAAGATCGGATTAGGTGTGGTGAATTTGGATCGTGTTCACTAAACAACTTGAGGGATGTTGAATTTAGTGGGAGTTCATCTAGTAATTTGATTAAGTTGAACTAGTTATCATGAACATAGTCTAAATTGTACTTGCAAATTTTGTAGATCAAATGGCTAAGTCCAACTTCAACTTCAACGTTTTTGCTGAGAAAGAAAAGCTTAAAAACAATGGGTCTAACTTCACCAACTGGTTCCGCAATCTGAGAATCATTCTCGCTGGCGGACAAAAAGCCTATGTACTTGAGAAAGCACTAGGTGACGCCCCTGCTATTGATGCGCCGGCTGATGAAAAAGCTGTTTATCAGTCTCGCAAAGATGATTATGGCATGATTAAGAGTACCATGTTGTTTGCTATGGAACCGGAACTTCAAAATCATTTTGAGGAGTTCAAGGGGCCTTTTGAGATACTTGAGGAACTGAAAACGATGTTTCAGACTCAGGCCCGTTCTGAGAGATATGCGATCTCTGAGAAGTTCTTTAACTGCAAAATGGAGGAAGGGAGTTCTGTTAGTGAGCACGCCATTAAGATGTCGGGCTACACTCAACGCCTTGAGCAACTGGACTGCAAGATTCCAGAGGAGCTCAAGATTGACAGAGTTCTGCAATCACTCCCTCCTAGCTACAAAGGTTTTGTAGTTACTCATAATCAAATTGGTTCCACTGATACGATCACTGAGCTCTTCGCTAAGCTGAAAGCTGCGGAGGTGGATATCAAGAAAGATAATCATGTGTTGATGGTCAACAAGACCACTAGCTTTAAGAAAGCTAAGGGTGCAAAGGGATCCTTCAAGAAAGGCAGCGGCAAGCGCGTTGCCCCTGTTGAGAAGAAGCTCAAGTCTGGACCTAAGCCGGACACTGAGTGCTTCTATTGCAAGGTCAAGGGTCACTGGAAGCGCAACTGTCCGAAGTACTTAGCGGACAAGAAGGCTGGCACCATCAAAGGTATATTTGATATACATGTTATTGATGTCTACCTTACTAGCGCTCGTTGTAGTGCCTGGGTATATGATACTGGTTCAGTTGCTAATATTTGTAACTCGAAACAGGAGCTACGGAATAGACGGCGGCTAGCAAGGGATGAGGTGACGATGCGCGTTGGCAATGGATGAAAAGTTGATGTGATGGCCGTTGGCACGCTCTCCTTAGTTTTACCTTCGGGATTAGTTTTAAACCTTAATAAGTGTTATTATGTGCCTGCGTTGAGCATGAACATTATATCTGGATCGTGTTTATTGCAAGACGGTTATTCATTTAAATCTGAGAATAATGGTTGTTCTATTTATATGAATAACATCTTTTATGGTCATGCACCTGTTGTGAATGGTTTATTTCTTCTGAATCTCGAAAGCAATGAAACACACATCCATAACATTGAGGCTAAAAGATGCAAAGTAGATAGTGATAATCCAACTTATTTATGGCACTGCCGTCTAGGTCATATTGGTGTAAAACACATGAAGAAACTCCATTCTGATGGACTTTTGGAGTCTCTTGATTTTGAATCATTTGACACGTGCGAGCCGTGCCTCATGGGCAAGATGATCAAAACCCCGTTCTCCGGAATAATGAAGCGAGCAACGGACTTGTTGGAAATCATACATACCGATGTGTGCGGACCAATGAGTGTTTCGACGCGCGGTGGATATCGCTATTTTCTCACTTTTACTGATGACTTAAGTAGATATGGGTATATCTACTTAATGAAACATAAATCTGAAACGTTTGAAAAGTTCAAAGAATTTCAGAACGAAGTGGAAAACCATCGTAACAGAAAAATTAAATTTCTGCGATCCGATCGTGGAGGTGAGTATTTGAGTTATGATTTTCTCACGCATCTTAAAGCAAGCGGAATCGTTTCGCAACTCACGCCACCCGGAACACCACAGCGCAATGGTGTGTCTGAACGCCGGAATCGAACTCTATTAGATATGGTGCGATCAATGATGTCTCTTACAGATTTGCCGTTATCATTTTGGGGTTATGCATTAGAAACCGCTGCATTCACTTTAAATAGGGCACCATCTAAATCCGTTGAGATGACACCGTATGAACTATGGTTTGGTGCTAAACCTAAGTTGTCGTTTCTTAAAGTTTGGGGATGCGAAGCTTACGTCAAGAAGTTGATGCCGGACAAGCTCGAACCCAAAGCGGAGAAATGCGTCTTCATTGGATACCCTAAGGAAACGATTGGGTATACCTTCTACCACAGATCCGAAGGCAAAGTGTTTGTTGCAAAGAACGGATCCTTTCTTGAGAAGGAGTTTCTCTCGAAAGAAGTGAGTGGGAGGAAGGTAGAGCTAGACGAGGTTGTTGAACCTTCTATCGAGTTGGAGTGTAGCGCAGCACCCGAAATTGTTCCGGCGCCGTCTGCACCAACAAGAGAGGAAGCTAATGATGAGGATCATGAAACTTCGAACGATGCTACTACTGAACTTCGCAGGTCGACAAGGTCACGTGCCACTCCTGAATGGTACGGCAACCCTGTCTTAACCGTCCTGTTGTTAGACAATAGTGAACCTGCGAACTATGAGGAAGCGATGATGAGCCCAGACTCTGAGAAATGGCTAGAGGCCATGAAATCCGAATTGGGATCCATGAGCGAAAACCAAGTGTGGACTTTGGTGGACCCTCCTAGCGACCGTAAGGCCGTTGAGTGCAAATGGATTTTCAAGAAGAAAACGGACGCGGATGGTAATGTTACTGTCTATAAAGCTCGGCTTGTCGCAAAAGGTTTTCGGCAAGTTCAAGGTGTTGACTACGATGAGACTTTCTCTCCCGTAGCGATATTTAAGTCCATTCGGATTTTATTAGCAATTGCTGCGTTTCATGATTATGAAATATGGCAGATGGATGTCAAAACTGCGTTCCTCAATGGCAATATTGATGAAGAGTTGTATATGATGCAGCCCGAAGGTTTTGTCGATCCTAAGGATGCTAATAAGGTGTGCAAACTTCAGCGTTCCATTTATGGGCTGAAGCAAGCATCTCGGAGTTGGAACCTTCGTTTTGATCAAGTGATCTAGAGTTTTGGATTTGTTCCAAATTGCTACGAAGCTTGTATCTACAAGAAAGTGAGTGGGAGCTCGGTGACATTTTTAGTACTATATGTGGATGACATATTGATTATTGGAAATGACATCGGTATGCTTAACGATGTGAAGAGTTATTTGAATAAATGTTTTTCAATGAAAGACCTAGGAGAAGCTGCTTATATATTAGGCATCAAAATCTATAGAGATAGAGAAAGACGCCTAATAGCTTTAAGCCAAAGTACATACCTAGACAAAGTTCTGAAGAGGTTCAGAATGGATAAAGCAAAGAAAGGTTCATTGCCCATGTTGTCAGGTAAGATATTGAGCAAGGCTCAGTGTCCAGCTACGGTAAAAGATAGAGATACTATGAGCAAAGTGCCATATGCCTCGGCCATAGGTTCTATCATGTATGCCATGCTGTGTACTAGACCGGATGTGTCCAATGCTCCTAGTTTGACGAGCAGATATCAAAGTGATCCAGGAGTGGAACACTGGACAGCCGTAAAGAACATCCTAAAGTATTTAAATAGGACTAAAGAAATGTTCTTGGTCTATGGAGGTGATGAGGAGCTCGTCGTAAAAGGTTACGTCGACGCTAGTTTCGACACCGACCCGGATGATTCTAAATCTCAGACAGGATACGTTTATATTTTGAATGGTGGAGCTGTGAGCTGGAGAAGCTGCAAGCAAAGCGTGATCGCGGGATCTACAACAGAAGCGAAATACATGGCTGCTTCAGAAGCATCAAGTGAAGGAGTTTGGATCAGGAACTTCATCACTGAGCTTGGTGTGGTTCCAAATGCCTTGGACCCACTAGAGATATTGTGCGACAACACTGGCGCCATAGCACTGGCTAAGGAACCAAGATATCATCCAAAAACCAAGCACATCAACCGCCGTTTCCATATAATTCGAGATTATATATCAGATGGAGATCTGAAGATTAGCAAAGTACATACGGATCTGAATGTCGCAGATCCGTTGACTAAACCTCTTCCACGAGCAAAACATGATCAGCACCTTAATGCCATGGGTGTTAGATTGTTGCCAGATGTAAACTAGATTATTGACTCTAGTGCAAGTGGGAGACTGTTGGAATTATGCCCTAGAGGCAATAATAAAGATGTTATTATTATAATTCTTGTTCATGATAATGTTTATATTCCATGCTAGAATTGTATTAAGCGGAAACTTTAATACTTGTGTGGTTTATGAACAACACCGTGTCCCTAGTACGCCTCTATGGATTAGCTCATTGATTAATGATGGTTAAGGTTTCCTAACCATAGACATGAGTTGTCAATTAATAATGAGGTCATATCATTAGGAGAATGATATGATGGACAGACCCAAATAAAGCAGAGCAATTAGATCGTGTCATCGTGTTCATCTTTGCGAAGCTTTTCCTATGTCAAGTATTGTATTCCTTAGACCATGAGATAATACAACTCCCTAGTATCGGAAGAAAGCTTTGAGGTCATCAAACGTCATCCTATGTGAGGGTGATCATAAAGGTGTCTCTCAGGTGATCGGAAAGTACTTGTTGGGTTGTATGTATCGAGATGGAATTTGTCCCTCCCAAGTCGGAGAGATATACTTCTGGCCCACTCGATAATCGATATCAACACCGCTTGCAAGCATGTGGTTAAGGAGTTAATCACGAAGTGATAACGGATTACGGAACGAGTAAAGTACTTGCTGTGAACGAGATTGAACTAGGTATGGCGATACCGACGATCGAATCTCGGGCGAGTAATATATCGTGTGACGAAGGGAATACATATACGGGATTAATTGAATCCTGACATCGTGGTTCATCCGATATGATCATCGATGAATATGTGGGAGTCAATATGGGTTTCCAGATCCCGCTGTTGATTATTGATAGAAGATCATGTCTGCATATTCTCGAACCCGTAGGGTCACACACTTAACGTGCATCGACGCTAGGATAGAATGGATATTTGGTTTATGAGTTTTAGTTCGGAGTCTCGGATGAGATCCAGGACATCACGAGAGGTTCCAGAATGGTCCGGAGAATAAGATTCATATAAAGGAAAGCAGTTTTTGGATTCCGGAATCGTTTCGGAGTTTATCGGTATTGTACCGGAAGGTTCTAGAAGGTTCCAGAGTGGGACCAACGTGGGCCCACTTGTCGGAGGCCTGCGTGGGCCTAAGGGGAAGTGCCCTGGCCACTTTGGGCCAGGCGCACAAGGCCCCAAAGGCCCAGCCGGCCAGCCCTAGGGGAAACCCTAGGGGAACCTTCCAGAAGAGGGGGGGAAGACTTGCCCCCCACTCTTCCCCCTAGGCCGCCGCCCTAGAGGCTTGGAGGAGGGGCCAAGGCAGCCGGCCTGCCCCCCATATAAGGGGGGCAGGGGCGCAGCCCCCTACTACTCCAACCCTAGCCGCCGGCCAACTGCTGCCCCTCCACTTCTCTCTCTCGCGACTGTGCGTAGGCGAAGCCCTGCCGCAGAAACTCTCCACCATAAGCACCACGCCGTCGTGTTGCATATCCAATCTATCTCTCCACCATACTTGCTGGACCAAGGAAGGAGGAGACGTCGCTGCACCGTATGTGTGCATCTCTCGGAGGCGCCGCCACTTGCGGCGTAGGATCGGATCGGATCGCGAGGAGGAGACGGCGAGTACGACTACGTCAACCACGTTCTGTTGAATGTTTCCGCTGTGCGATATCTTCAAGGGTATGAAGATCTCATCTACCTCTCTCGTTGATTACATCTCCTAGATTAGATCTTGGCTTTCTTGTTCGCTCCGTAGGAATTTTTTTGATTTACTATGCTGCGAAACCCTTCAGCTGGTGGTCAGTTTGACCCAATGCCAGAAGTTAACCCAATGACTGAAGCTGCGGATAATGATGTCGTCCAAAGCGAAAAGGCTTCTGGTCAAGTGGCGGATGCTCCGACGGGGGGCAGTTTATTTTGGAGACAAAAGTAGCTTGAGGTCGTCAATCTTATTTCCAGCCAGGAAGATGCCAGCAACAAGCTGTCCAGCGGTATAGCCACTTTTGTTCAGAAAACAGCCACCATGAAGAAGGTATGTACTCCCAGTAGCCCCCGAGCACCATAGCGGATTTATAAATCCGATCCGCTATGGGGCTTCAAGAGTGACTTCTGTAAGTTTTTAAATACCACAGCCCTCGAGCGCTGGTAGTTCACACAGTGCTCTATAGAGAACTTTTTAAATTTCATACTGAGTAGCCCCCGAGCGTTATGGTGGATGAATATCCGGCATAAAGCTCTTAGGAAGACAAAAAATCAGCATAAGTAGCCCCCGAGCATTATGGCGGATTCTATCCATCATGATGCTCTAAGAGACAAAAAAATCATCGTGAGTAGCCCCCGAGCATTATGGCGGATACTTATCCGGCATAAAGCTCTAAGAGTGACTAATACTTAAAATTATTTTGCCAGAACTATAAGAAGGTGGTAGAGGACCTGGTCCAGGTTGTCAGCTCACAGGAGGAGGAGCTGGCAACCAAAAGCGCTCTTGTGGCGGACTTGCAGCAACAGCTTGAGAATAGCGGCAATTTACTTAACCATTTTATCCCTTATGCTTATTCATTCAATGATGTGCTGATACTTCCGCCATGCAGATGTTGCTAAGCTCAAGTCCACACTTGAGGGGGTGGAGAAGGGCCACGCCATTGCGATGGATGGGCTGCAGCAGCAGCTCCAGAAATCTCTGGCCGCAAACACCCTCCTCGAGGAGCAGCTGAAGGACCAGAAGCGCCATAACCTCAAAAAGGACAAGGAGATAGAGGATCTCCGCAAAGCCGCTGCTGATTTTGAAAAGCGGCGTGAAGGCTTTAACGAGCTCCTCCATCACTTCCAGGACAACTTGCTAGGTACCATTTCTTCTTATAGCATAAAGTTTTTTCAATTTCTGCTATGCCGTGCATGACGCATCTTCTTTTTCCGCCATGCAGTCGCTTTGGGGCAGGGCGAGGCGGATACTGCCGAAGGCTTGCACATGGCCACCGACGCAGCAAAGAAGGAGCTTGATGGCCTTCTCAAAGCTGGTCGCCAAGCTTGTGGGAGCCTGCAGATAGCGGGTTCTTCCAACCTCTCCGCCATTGCGCTTACCCAGAAGCTGCTGCTAGTGCTAGGGCTCATGGCGGACTGGAAATAGTCCTCTGCTCGGGGTGGTGCCAGGACAGCTCTTACCTTGGCAAAGGCCCACTATCCCGAGATGGACCTGGACCTGCTTACCTCCGGCATCCCGGAGAGCGGCGAGGACGGTGCGCCGGTGGACGAGGCCGCCATCCAACAAAGCATGCTTGGATACGATCAACTGTGTGCCCTTGGCACTCAGTTGAACGTATACTACGAAGCATACGATCTGCCAGGGTCACCAAGCCAGGCTTCGGCATCAGCCTCCATAGCTACTGTAGGTGGTGATGGCGGTGATGAGGTGTCCTCCAAGGTTCCACCGTCTTCTTAGGACGTGCCCTGCAATATGGCAGGAAAAGATACTTTGCATCAATTCGGCCCCTGAGTGGGTCTGTAATTTAAACTTAAACTGCGTGTGAATGTTTCTGCACTGTGACTGATCTGCTTGTGGCGGATCAGTGGAATGCTTTTGAACTATTGTAGCTTATTTTTATAAAGTGGTTTGATTGTGCGAAGAAACTGCCAGGCGAAGAAACTGCCAGGCCTAGTTTTATGCAACTTGCAGTTTTTGACATGCCCAAAAAACAACACTTTGAAAAATTTTCACGCGTAGGATTATGCGATCCGCTATCCGGCTCTCTGTGCTTGACTTTTCGTGAGATGGCGAAATCTTTGCACGAACAATCCGCTAGGGCGACGATACTTAATAGCAACCGTCCAAAACCCTGAGCAGATGGCGGCTTAGATCATCAAAAAGTCACTACTCTGGAATCCACACAGAAAACATCGAATGAAGATCAAAACATAAAAAAGCTACGCGGACCGCTTATGGCGGATTTAAAAGAGACGCAAGTGCAAGGCACAATTGCGCAAAAAGGTTCTAAATGATCTAAATGAACAATAAAGGAGGTAAAAGACTCAGAAAAAATCAAGAGTGAACCAAATGCTTTATTTCATTGATCATATAGAGGTGCCTATTACATAGCTAGAGAAGTGCTAAGTGTAGAAAGGACGTAGCTGTGCGATGTTCCATGGATGATCTGTCTCGTCGTAGATATCGTCAGGGTCTCTTCGTTTGCGCTTCTTACTTGGTCGCTTATCTAGCTCGCGAATATCAACGAGGTAGTAGGAACCATTCAGTAGAGCTTTGCTGATGACGAAGGGTCCTTCCCAAGGCGGGGATAGCTTGTGGGACTTCTGCTGTTTGAGGCGTAGCACCAGGTCACCTTCTTTAAACGAGCGATGGCAAACTCGCCGGCTGTGATAGCGGTGGAGATTCTGCTGGTAGATGGCAGATCTCTGGGCTGCTAGGTCTCGTTCTTCTTCCAGCAGGTCCACAGATAGTTGTCTGGATGCTTCTGCATCGTCTTCCTTATAGGTCTCGACTCTTGGAGAATCGTACTGAACATCACTTGGCAAGATTGCCTCTGCTCCGTAGACTAAGAAGAAAGGGGTAAGGCCAGTTGATCTGTTTGGCATGGTCCGTAGACTCCACAGCACAGATGGCAATTCCTCTGCCCAGGCTCCAGCTGCTCTGTGTAGCGGTGCTTCTAGGCGTGGCTTAATCCCTGACATGATTAGTCCGTTGGTCCGCTCAACTTGGCCATTAGACTGTGGATGTGCCACAGATGCTAGGTCAAGGCAGATTCCGTTGTGATGGCAGTATTCTTCAACTTCTCCCTGAGACAGATTAGTGCCATTATCGGTGATGATGCTATGTGGGATGCCGAATCTAACCACAATATCCTTGACAAATTTGAGGGCAGTTTTGCCATCAAGTTTCCTGATGGGCTTAGCTTCCACCCACTCCGTGAATTTGTCTACCGCTACCAGGAGGTGCGTAAATCTCGAAGGTGCTGTTTTTAGCGGATCCACCATGTCCAGCCCCAGACTGCAAAAGGCCAAGTTATGGGGATCGTATGCAGTGCTGTGGCGGGCATATGGGTTTGCTTGGAGTACATCTGGCAACCGTGGTAGAGCTCCACAATGCGGTCTACATCTGCCTTGGCTGTTGGCCAGTAGAATCCATGGCGGAATGCTTTAGCTACTAGGGATCTGGCGGCGGCGTGATGCCCACATTCGCCTTCGTGGATCTCTCTTAGTATTTCTATTCCATCCACTTGGGATATGCACTTCATGAAAACTCCCGAGGTGCTTCGTTTGTAGAGTTGGCCATCTATGATGGTGTACGCTTTGGCTCTACGCTCGATTTGTCTTTTTTGGACTTCGTGTTCGGGTAGCTTCTTGTTCGTCAGAAATTCCAGGTAGGGCTCTGCCCAGGGCGGATTGCTGGGCAAAACTGCCATGATAGGGGAGCTTGCTAGTTCCGGATTTTCTGGATCCACCATCTTTACCGAAGGTACGCGCAGATGCTCGAGGAATACTCCTGGCGGAACTGCCTTACGGCTAGATCCTAGTTTTGACAAGGTGTCGGCCACCATGTTATCTTCTCGTCGTACATGCTTTATGTCATAGCCGAGGAAACTTTTGGCCATCTCGTCCACTTCGTCTCTATATGCCACCATAACTTCGTTCCGAGCTTTGTATGTGCCAGCCGCCTGCTGAGCGACAAGGTCAGAGTCTCCACAGCACATGATGTGTTGTACGCTGATCTCCTTTGCGACACGTAGCCCGTGCCGTAAAGCTTCATATTCCGCGATGTTGTTGGTGGTGGGGAAGTGGATCTGGAGAACATAGCTTAGCTCATCTCCCTTGGGAGATTTGAGTGTCACCCCAGCCTTCGAGCCGTGCAGCAACTTTGAGCCATCAAAGTGCATCACCCAATGCTCTGGTTCTGGGACGGGCGTAGTTTCCTGCGCTTCCTTCCAATCCGCCATAAATTCCACCAAAGCCTGAGACTTGATGGCGGTGCGAGGCTTATAGTCGATGTCGAAAGAGGCCAATTCAATGCCCCACTTCGCAACTCGTCCTGTTGCGTCGCTGTTGTTGATAATGTCCTTCAGTGGGGCTTTGCTCACCACTGTGATCTTATGGTCATAGATGTAATGCCTCAACTTACGAGAAGCTAGGAAAACTACGTATGCCAATTTTTGGTAGTGAGGGTAGCGCTGCTTGGATTCCGTCAGGACCTCGCTGACATAGTAGACTGGTCGCTGTACGCCATACTCCTGCGCTTCTTCCTTACGTTCTACTACCATGACGATGCTGACCACCCTGTTAGTTGCCGCCATGTATAGTAACATGGGTTCCTGGTCTTCGGGAGCCGCCAGGACTGGTGTAGTGGATAACACTCTCTTCAGATCCTTAAGTGCAGCGTCTGCCTCGTCGATCCAGACGAATTCGTCTGATTTCTTCATCAGCTTGTAGAGTGGCAAAGCCTTCTCACCAAGACGACTGATGAACCTGCTCACTGCTGCCACACAGCCTGTGAGTCGCTGTACATCTTTTAGATCTATGGGCCGGGAGATGTCGAGGATTGCCTTGATCTTCTCCAGGTTAACCTCAATTCCGCGGTCGGAGATGATGAATTCTAGAAGCTATCTAGCTGGCACCCGAAGACACACTTCGTGGGGTTAAGCATCATGTTGTACTTCCTAAGATTGTCAAAGGTCTCCTGCAAATCCGCTATAAGGCCATCTTGCTTTTTTGACATAACCGCTATGTCGTCCACGTATGCATGGATATGTCGTCCGATTTGATCCGCCAGGCACTTTTGCATAGTGCGCTGATACGTTGCTCCTGCATTTTTCAGACCGAATGGCATTGTGACATAGCAATATGTGCCATAAGGTGTTACGAATGACGTAGCGAGCTGATTCGATGTTTTCATCTTGATCTGGTGGTATCCTGAGTAGGCATCTAAGAAACACAGCAGCTCCGATCCCGCCGTCGAGTCAATGACTTGGTCAATGCGAGGCAAGGGAAAAGGGTCTTTTGGACACGCTTTGTTTAGGCCAGTGTAATCTACACACATGCGCAGAACTTTTGTGTTTTTCTTAGGAACTAGCACCGGATTTGCCACCCACTTTGTATGGATCACTTCCTTGATGAAGCCTGCTTTCAAGAGCTTGGAAATTTCCTTTGCTATGGCGTGGCGCTTTTCATCTCCGAAGCATCTCATGGCTTGTCTTATTGGCTTGGAGCCAGGTGTTATCTGCAGAGCGTGCTCGGCGAGTTCCCTGGGTACACCCATCATGTCAGATGCCTGCCATGCAAAGATGTCCCGGTTCTCATGGAGGAACTCGACAAGCGCGCTTTCCTATTGAGGGATAAGTTTGTCCCAATGGAGGTGGTCTTGGCGGTGTCGTGGTTTCGTCAACAGATCTGCCATATGGGTAGGTGTATGGCGGTTTGTGGAAGGGGGTGAACACGGAGGAGCAATCCAGGACGGTGGTAGCACGAGTTTACCCAGCTTCAGATCCCGCAACGGTGGCGAGATCCTACGTGCTGCTATAATTCACTATATGGCAACAAGTGCTCGATTACAATGATGAGGTTGGCTGTTTCGCTATGCGATTGGCCGTAAGATTGGTCTCTGCCTCAAGGGCTGCTCCACGCCGGGCTTATAAAGGCGCCTGGCGTGGGCTACACGTTGGTACCGGAGCGGATACAACCTGGAGTCCTAGACTAAGTCCTACGCGTGCGCTACAAGGTCACCCGCCATGGGCCGTCTTGCGGATCCGCCATAAGCTTGCCGCCAGTAGCCCGCCATAGTCCTGTCTCCGGATCCGCCATAAGCGCCTGCATCTGGTACCGCCGTGCCAACTTCAGCAACCGGGCCGCCCGGTATGGCGAATCCGCCATACCACCCATGATGGGCCACCCTGGCTTGCTGATTCAGGACTACGTCGCTGGCATACCTATTTGGTATATCCCCAACAGTAGCCCCCAGGGAACTTCAAGATCACCATCTGCATCCGCCATGCTTGTCCTTGATAGGTCGTTTCCGCCATAGCTCATCTTCACTGGGATGGCGGTTATCTTGAGGTTCCTTTTCCATCTATCAATCCGCCGTAAATAGCGGATCAAGCGACGTAGTTATCTTAGCGAGATTTTCGGGATCCGGTGGATCATACCGTTGAAATCTGCCGTAAATTTCGGCACACATTTCCTTTTAGGGCAAGATTCACCAAGTTACTTTCTTACCCTCGGACACGTGTCGCCAGATTAGGGTTTCTGCGATCAGGACGAGCGGAGGTGATGGCGGGCACGAATCTCGAGGCCCGGGGTCTATATATACCCCGGCCTCTCACCCCCGGCCGGTCACCCCTTCATTCTCCCCGTCGCTCTCTCTCTCTTCAGCGCCACCACGAGAGCTTCGCGATCTCCGACGAGCCGCCGCGGAAGACCTCGCCGCCGGTAGCATTTTTCGCCGGACCACTTCGCCCAAGTCATGGATTCCGGATCACCAGCCCGCCACTATTCCGATGCTGAGGAGGAAGACTCTCCTCTGCAACAATCAGTCCAGGGAGATCATTCTGGGATGGCGGATTTAGACCCAGAAGACAATATGTCTGAAGCTGAGGAGGAGATGGCGGGTGCAAACCCAGATGACCCCGCAGCAGATGGCGAGGTTGAGGAGGAGGAAGCGGAGGACGAAGAGGAACAGATTCCCCAGAACCTTCATGGGTACTGGCAGAAATCCAGCATCAAGGATTCTGACGTCCAAATTATGGAGGGCGAGGGTACTGTCGCTCCTCAAGCTGAGTCGGGATGGCGGACTGACTTCAAGGCCCCAGTGCCTCTTCCTAACCCCTCCGAGATCGTGATGCTCAAATTTCACGTGGAGAGGGGTCTCAGTATGCCTCCATCTCTTTTCTTCACGAATCTTCTGAAGTACTATGGCCTGCAGCTCCACCACATATCACCAAACAGCTTGGTGTCTGTGGCGGGTTACGCAGCTTTATGTGAGGGATACCTTGGGATCCGCCCCAGGGTAGACCTATTCCAACTCTTTTTCTCCGTGCGTGCCAATTATGAAGACGATGGATCTCTTCGAACCTGCGGAACTGTTTGCTTCCTTCCACGCAGGTCGAAAGAATATCCTTTCATCGCGCCACTGGACTCCGCCATCGGATGGAGAGGGTCCTGGTTCTACATGGCGGACAAGCCTGCGCCATCTCAAGCCCGCGGCCTTCCTCCATTCAAGAACGTAGCTGCTGAGTCTCGCGACTCCTGGACAGCTGTCAATGATGAATCCGCCACCCCCTATGTCAAGCTTTTGGCTCGGCGGATTGCCAAGCTATCTGTAGATGGCTTGAAGGGGATCGACACCATCAACTGCTGGATATCCCGGCGGATCCAGCCGCTGCAACACCGCGATCGCATGATGCACGAGTATACTGGTGCAAATGATGGCATGCGTTGTTCAGACCAGGAGCTGGACCCCAAAATTGTCGAGAAGCGCATTCGTTCCTTAATGAAGTCTCCTAGGAAGAAACCCTTGAAGTTTGGCATGGCTATGTTTGAGAATGGCACCTGTCCTCTGGTAAGTTCCCTTTCCGCCATAATACTATACAGTATCTTTATATTTTACAGGACATAACGTTTGTCTTATTACCAGCTCAAATCGCTTGGCTCTGCTCACTTTGCCCATCCCCTTCGCCGCTCCAACCTCAAATCTGCCGCCAAGGAAGAAGTAGTTCATTCTAGCGGAAACAAGGAGGAGATGGCGGGGAATGTTGAAGATACAGCGCATACGACCCAAGAGAAGGCGGTTTCCAAGAAACAGAGCGGTAGCGGGAAAACTCGCGGAGGTGGCGGGAAATCTGCTGATTCCCGTCGTTTCGAAGCTCAACGCAGGGCGGAGCTTGAAACGCCATCCGAGAGTACCGCTACCATCAATCTGCCCAAGTCAAGGTAATCTTTGGACACCCTTTGTTGGGGATATACCAAATAGGTATACCAGCGACGTAGTCCTGAATCAGCAAGCCAGGGTGGCCCATCAGGGGTGGTATGGCGGATTCGCCATACCGGGCGGCCCAGTTGCTGAAGTTGGCACGGCGGTACCAGATGCAGGCGCTTATGGCGGATCCGGAGACAGGCCTATGGCGGGCTACTGGCGGCAAGCTTATGGCGGATCCGCAAGACGGCCCATGGCGGGTGACCTTGTAGCGCACGCATAGGACTTAGTCTAGGACTCTAGGTTGTATCCGCTCCGGTACCAACGTGTAGCCCACGCCAGGCGCCTTTATAAGCCCGGCGTGGAGCAGCCCTTGAGGCAGAGACCAATCTTACGGCCAATCGCATAGCAAAACAGCCAACCTCATCATTGTAATCGAGCACTTGTTGCCATATAGTGAATTATAGCAGCACGTAGGATCTCGCCACCGTTGCGGGATCTGAAGCTGGGTAAACTCGTGCTACCACCGTCCTGGATTGCTCCTCCGTGTTCACCCCCTTCCACAAACCGCCATACACCTACCCATATGGCAGATCTGTTGACGAAACCACGACACCCTTTTTCATTGTTTTACTGCTTTCCATTTCTAATTCCTTTTCTCTTAGAAGGAAGAAGCCAACTGTCAAGGAGCCGTCCTCCAAGCGAGCCAAGCCCTCCCCTGCCGCTATCCCGCTCACCCCTGACGCACCAGCCCCCTCCTCTATTCGTATTGATATTGATATGGAGGATGCTGGTGGTCAGTTTGACCCAATACCAGAAATCAACCCAACGACTGAAGCTGCGGCTAATGATGTCGTCCAAAGCGAAAAGGTTTCTGGGTCTCAGGGTCAAGTGGCGGATACTCCGTCTGGGGGTAGCTCATACTGGAGACAGAAGCAACTTGAGGTTGTCAACCTAATTTCTAGCCAGGAAGATGCCAGCAACCAGCTGTCCAGCGGTATTGCCGCTTTTGTTGAAAAAACATCAACTATGAAGAAGGTATGTACTCCCAGTAGCCCCCGAGCGCCATGGCGGATTTGCAAAGTTAATCCGCTATGGGGCTCCAAAGTTGACTTCTGTAAGTTTTTAAATAGCTTAGCCCTCGAGCGCTGGTAGTTCACACAGTGCTCTATAGAAAATTTTCATACTGAGTAGCCCCCGAGCGTTATGGCGGATACTTATCCGTCATAAAGTTCTTAGAAGACAAAAAATCAGCATAAGTAGCCCCCGAGCATCATGGCGGATTCCATTCATCGTGATGCTCTAAGAGTAGCTAAAAAATTAACATGAGTAGCCCCCGAGCGTCATGGCGGATTCCATCCATCATGATGCTCTAAGAGTGACTAACACTTCAAATTTTGCCAGAACTACAAGAAGGTGGTGGAGGACCTGGTCCAGGTCGTGAGCTCGCAGGAGAAGGAGCTGGCGGCCAAAGGCGCTCTTGTGGCGGACTTGCAGCAGCAGCTTGAGAATAGCGGTAATATACCTTAAGTTTCCTTTATGCTTATTCAATCAAATGCTGAACTGACAAAATTCCGCCATGCAGATGCTGCCAAGCTTAAGTCCACAATCGAGGGGATGGAGCAGGGCCATGCCATTGCGATGGACGGGCTGAACCAACAGCTCCGAAAATCACTGGCCGAAAACGCCACCCTCGAGAGGCAGCTGAAGGACCAGGAGAACCAGGGCAAGAAGAAGGACAAGGAGATAGCGGATCTCCGCAAAGCCGCCGCTGACTTTGAGAAGCGGCGTGAAGGCTTTAACGAGCTCCTCCATCACTTCCAAAACACCTTGCTAGGTACCGTTTCTTCTTATAGCGTAAATTTTTTCAATTTCTGCTATGCAATCCATGACGCATCCTCTTTTTTCCGCCATGCAGCTTCCTTGGGGCAAAGCGAGGTGGACACCGCTGAGGGCTTGCGCCTGGCCACCGACGCAGCGAGGAAGGAGCTTGAAGGCCTCCTCAGCGCTGGTCGCCAAGCGTGCGGGAGCCTGCAGATAGCGGGTTCGTCCAACCTTTCCGCCATCGCTCTCACGCAGAAGCTGCTGCTGGTGCCAGGGCTAGTGGCGGATTGGAAGCTGTCCTCTGCTCGGGGTGGTGCCAGAACAGCACTGACTTTGGCGAAGGCCCACTACCCCGAGATGGACTTGGACCAGCTCACCTCCGGCATCCCTGAGAGCGGCGAGGATGGCGCACCGGTGGATGAGGCCGCCATCCGGCAGAGCGTGCTTGGGTACGATCAGATGTGTGCTCTTGGCACTCAGTTGAACGTATACTATGAAGCATACGAGCTGCCAGGGTCGCCAAGCCAAGCTTCGGCATCCGCCTCCGCGGCTACAGCAGGTGGTGATGGCGGGGATGAGGTGTCCTCCAAGGTTCCGCCATCTTCTTGAGATGTGCCCTGCAACATGGCAGGAAAATACTTTGCATCAATTCGGCCCCTAAGTGGGTCTGTAATTTAAACTTAAACTGCGTGTGATGTGTCTGCACTATGACTGATCTGCTAGTGGCGGATCAGTGGAATGCTTGTGAACTTTTGCAGTTTGTTTATTATGAAGTGGTTTTAATTGCGCGAAGAAACTGCCAGGCCTAGTTTTACGCAACTTGCAGTTTTTGCCATGCCCAAAAAACAACACTTAAAATTTTTCACGCGTAGGATTATGCGATCCGCCATCCGGCTCTCTGTGCTTGACTTTTCGTGAGATGGCAAAATCTTCGCACGAACAATCCGCTAGGGCGACGATACTTAATAGCAACCGTCCAGAACCCTGAGCAGATGGCGGCTTGGATCGTCAAAAAGTCACTACTCTGGAATCCACACAGAGAACATCGAATGAAGATCAAAACATAAAAAAGCTACGCGGACCGCTTATGGCGGATTTAAAAGACGCAAGTGCAGAGCACAATTGCGCAAAGAGGTTCTATACGATCTAAATGAACAATAAAGGAGGTAAAAGACTCAAAAAAAATCAAGAGTGAACCAAATGCTTTATTTCATTGATCATATAGAGGTGCCTGTTACAAAGCTAGAAAATTGCTAAGTGTAGAAAGGACGTAGCTGTGCGATGTTCCATGGACGATCTGTCTCGTCGTAGATATCGTCAGGGTCTCTTCGTTTGCGCTTCTTACTTGGTCGCTTATCTAGCTCGCGAATATCAACGAGGTAGTAGGAACCATTCAGTAGAGCTTTGCTGATGACGAAGGGTCCTTCCCAAGGCGGGGATAGCTTATGGGACTTCTGCTGTTTGAGGCGTAGCACCAGGTCGCCCTCTTTGAACGAGCATTGGCGAACTCGCCTGCTGTGATAGCGGCGGAGATTCTGCTGGTAGATGGCGGATCTCTGGGCTGCTAGGTCGCGCTCTTCTTCCAGCAGGTCCACAGATAGTTGTCTGGACGTTTCTGCATCTTCTTCCTTGTAGGCCTCGACTCTTGGAGAATCATACTGAACATCACTTGGCAAGATTGCCTCTGCTCCGTAGACTAAGAAGAAAGGGGTAAGGCCGGTTGATCTGTTTGGCGTGGTCCGTAGACTCCACAGTACAGATGGCAACTCCTCTGCCCAGGCTCCAGCTGCTCTATGTAGCGGTGCTTCTAGGCGTGGCTTGATCCCTGACATGATTAGTCTGTTGGTCCTCTCAACTTGGCCATTAGACTGTGGATGTGCCACAGATGCTAGGTCAAGGCGGATTCCGTTGTGATGGCAGTATTCTTCAACTTCTCCCTGAGACAAGTTTGTGCCATTATCGGTGATGATGCTGTGTGGGATGCCGAATCTGACCACAATGTCCTTGACAAACTTTAGGGCGGTTTTGCCATCAAGTTTCCTGATGGGCTTAGCTTCCACCCACTTCGTGAATTTGTCTACCGCTACCAAAAGGTGCGTAAATCCCGAAGGCGCTGTTTTAGCGGACCTACCATGTCCAGCCCCCAGACTGCAAAAGGCCAAGTTATAGGGATCGTATGCAGTGCTGTGGCGGGCATATGGGTCTGCTTGGAGTACATCTGGCAACCGTGGCAGAGCTCCACAATGCGGTCTGCATCTGCCTTGGCTGTTGGCCAGTAGAACCCATGGCGGAACGCTTTTGCTACTAGCGATCTGGCGGCGGCGTGATGCCCACATTCGCCTTCATGGATCTCTCTTAATATTTCGATTCCATCCACATGGGATATGCACTTCATAAAAACTCCCGAGGTGCTTCGTTTGTAGAGTTGGCCATCTATGATGGTATACGCTTTGACTCTACGCTCGATCTGTCTTTTCTCGACTTCGTCTTCGGGAAGCTTCTTAATTGTCAGATATTCCAGGAAGGGCTTTGCCCATGGCGGATTGCTAGGCAAAACCGCCATTACAGGGGAGCTCGCCATCTCCGGATTTTCTGGATCCACCATCTTTACTGATGGTATGCGCAGATGCTCGAGGAACACGCCTGGCGGAACTGCCTTACGGCTGGATCCCAGTTTGGACAAGGTATCGACCGCCATGTTATCTTCTCGCCGTACATGTTTTATGTCGTAGCCGAGGAAACTTTTGGCCATCTCGTCCACTTCATCTCTGTATGCCGCCATGACTTCGTTCCGAGCCTTATATGTGCCAGCCACCTGCTGAGCCACAAGCTCAGAGTCTCCACAACACATGATGTGCTGTACGCCGATCTCCTTTGCGACGTGTAGCCCATGTAGTAGCGCTTCATATTCCGCGATGTTGTTGGTGGTGGGGAAGTGAATCTGGAGCACGTAGCTTAACTCATCTCCCTTAGGGGATTTGAGCGTCACTCCAGCCCCCGAGCCGTGTAGCAACTTTGAGCCATCAAAGTGCATTACCCAATGCTCTGGTTCTGGGACAGGCGTAGTTTCCTGCGCTTCCTTCCAATCCGCCATAAACTCCGCCAAAGCCTGAGACTTGATGGCGGTGCGAGGCTTGTAGTCGATGTCGAAAGAGGCCAATTCAATGCCCCACTTCGCAACTCGTCCTATTGCGTCGCTGTTGTTGATGATGTCCTTCAGTGGGGCTTTGCTCACCACTGTGATCTTGTGGTCATAGAAGTAATGCCTTAACTTAGGAGAAGCTAGGAAAACTCCGTATGCCAATTTTTGGTAGTGAGGGTAGCGCTGCTTGGATTCCGTCAGGACCTCGCTGACATAGTAGACTGGTCTCTGTACGCCATACTCCTGCGCTTCTTCCTTACGTTCTACCACCATGACGATGCTGACCATCCTATTGGTTGCCGCCATGTATAGTAACATGGGCTCCTGGTCTTCGGGTGCCGCTAGGACTGGTGCAGTGGATAACACTCTCTTCAGATCCTTAAGTGCAGCGTCTGCCTCGTCGGTCCAGACGAATTCGTCTGATTTCTTCATCAGCTTGTAGAGTGGCAAAGCCTTCTCGCCAAGACGACTGATGAATCTGCTCACTGCTGCCACGCAGCCTGTGAGTCGCTGCACGTCTTTTAGGTCGATGGGCCGGGAGATGTCGAGGATTGCCTTGATCTTCTCCGGGTTAACCTCAATTCCGCGGTGAGAGACGATGAATCCTAGGAGTTGTCCAGCTGGGACCCCGAAGACGCACTTCGTTGGGTTAAGCATCATGTTGTACTTCCTGAGATTGTCAAAGGTTTCTTGCAAATCCGCTATAAGGCCATCTTGCTTCTTGGACATGACTGCGATCTCGTCCACGTATGCGTGGATATTTCGTCCGATTTGATCCGCCAGGCACTTTTGCATAGTGCGCTGATACGTTGCTCCTGCGTTTTTCAGACCGAATGGCATTGTGACATAGCAATATGTGCCATAAGGTGTTACGAACGACGTAGCGAGCTGATCGGACTTTTTCATCTTGATCTGGTGGTATCCGGAGTAGGCATCCAAGAAACACAGTAGCTCCGATCCCGCCGTTGAGTCAATGACTTGGTCAATGCGAGGCAAGGGAAAAGGGTCCTTTGGACACGCTTTGTTCAGGCCGGTGTAATCTATACACATGCGCAGAACTTTTGTGTTTTTCTTAGGAACTAGTACCGGATTTGCCACCCACTTGGTATGTATTACTTCTTTGATGAAGCCTGCTTTCAACAGCTTGGAAATTTCCTTTGCTATGGCGCGGCGTTTTTCATCTCCGAAGCGTCTCATGGCTTGTCTTACTGGCTTTGAGCCAGGAATTATCTGCAGAGCGTGCTCGGCAAGTTCCCTGGGTACACCCGTCATGTCAGATGGCTGCCATGCGAAGATGTCCCGGTTCTCACGGAGGAACTCGACGAGCGCGCTTTCCTATGCGGGGGACAGATTTGTCCCAATGGCGGTAGTCTTGGCGGCATCGCCAGCGACAAGTTCCACCTATTTTGTATCGACTGTAGGCTTGAAGGTGGGCGGGGTGGCGGAAACCTCCTGCTTGGATGCCGGCATCTCCGCGGGGTCCGTGGCGGCGTGGATTTCTTTGAACTCCTCACCGAAGAACACTGCTTCCGCGAAGGCGGCTTCTCCTTCCTCGCACTCCTTTGCCTTCCTGAAACTGCCATAAACGGTGATTATGCCATCCGGTCCTGGCATCTTCCGTTGATTGTAGATGTAGCATGGCCTTGCGTGAAAGCTGTGGAAGGCCGGGCGCCCAAAGATCACGTGGTAAGTGCTTTTGAACGGGACCACCTCGAAGGTTATGGGCTCTTCTCTGTAGTTATCCTCACTACCGAAGGCGACCTTGAGCGTGATGGACCCGAGGGACTTGGCCTGGCGACCAGGAACCACCCCATAAAAGGTGACCGCGCTATGGCGGAGTTGGGTCTTGGTGAGGCCGAGCTTTGTCAGCGTTTCCGCGTACATGATGTTCAAGCTGCTTCCGCCATCCATTAAGCATTTGGAGAACTCGTAGCCATGGATTACAGGGCATACCACCATGGCGTAATAGCCATCTGGGATGTGCTCTGGATGATCGTCGTGGCTCCAGTGCACCGGCACTTCGGACCATCGGACGTACTGGCGGATTTTTGGCACGGTGGCATTAAGGGAGCGCATAGCAGCTCTCTGAGCCTTAGCCGTGGGGGGTCCAAGGAATGTGTGAAAAGCGCCTTTTTTGGGCTTGATTGGGTTACCCTTGCCAGCACCACCCTCTGCCTTTTCGGCGGGTTTGGGCGCAGGGTCTTCATCCATATCACTGCCATCCCTAGACTCCTTGTCTTTATCCGTTTTTCCTTTGCCACGAGGCCGTTGCCGCCGGCTGTGCTTGAAGCCAGCTTCTTGATCCGCCTTGAGGTCGTTGACAAACTTGCAGTTCCGGTTGGTGTGGTTGCACTTTCCCGAGGCATCACGATGGGCAAAACACGGCATATCGCGGTATTCGTCATAGGACACGGGGGCGGATGGCGCCGAAGCGGGAGTTGCAGAACTCCGCGACTGGCCACCGCCACCTCCGCGTCCCCTGCCGCGCTGGCTGGTTTGACCCTTGTCAGCGAAGGTTGTGGCCACCATATCCGGAGCCTGCGGCTCTTCTGGCGGATTCTTCCGTTTGTTACTGCTATTCCGCTTTCCAGTGTTCTGGATGATCATGGAATTCAGGGTCAGTTTCCCTTCGTTCCTTTCCCGCAACAGGCGATGGCGGAGCAGTTGGCCTCTCTCCAAACTGTCAATAAACGCGAGGATGGCGGATTCGTCAGTAACCCCCTCACAGGAGTTCTTCATATCCAGCCATCGCGCGAGGAAAGTTCGGGAGGTCTCGTCGTCGGCTCGTCGGCACCGTTGGAGGTCACCAATGTTGTGGGGTCTCTTGTAAGTCCCCTCGAAATTTTCCGTGAACGCAGTTTGCATATCGAACCAGGTTTGGATGGAGTTTTCTGCCAGGTCATTGATCCATTGCCTCGCAGTGCCTGATAGCATCAGGGGGAGATAGCGGATAGCAACATTGGGAGAACCCCCGGCGAATTGCACTGCGTTGAAATAATCTTGTAGCCAAGTCAAAGGCCTATCGACTCCATTGTACTGGCGGAAGCCTTCAGAGATTCGCGGGCGTCGTCGTCAGCGGCCGCGTAGTTGCTTGCGATGGTGATCATGGAATTTAGGGTCAATTTCCCTTCGTTCCTTTCCCGCAACAGGCGATGGCGGAGCAGTTGGCCTCTCTCCAAACTGTCAATAAACGCGAGGATGGCGGATTCGTCAGTAACCCCCTCACAGGAGTTCTTCATATCCAGCCATCGCGTGAGGAAAGTTCGGGAGGTCTCGTCGTCGGCTCGTCGGCACCGTTGGAGGTCACCAATGTTGTGGGGTCTCTTGTAAGTCCCCTCGAAATTTTCCGTGAACGCAGTTTGCATATCGAACCAGGTTTGGATGGAGTTTTCTGCCAAGTCGTTGATCCATTGCCTCATAGTGCCGGATAGCATCAGGGGCAAATAGCGGACATCAACATTGGGAGATCCCCCGGCGAATTGTACTGCGTTGAAGTAGTCTTGTAGCCAAGTCAAAGGCCTATCGACTCCATTGTACTGGCGGATATTTTTCTCGATTTTGAACCCATACGGGATGGGCTCATCACGGATCCGTGGTCCAAAGCACTTTGGGCCGAGGAAGAAGGCCGTTTGAGACTTGGCAATCTCGTTTAGATGGGTACGGGCGTCGTAGGGCTTCTGGTCCGGCAGATCCTTGCGGGAGTTGCGCGACCTTGCAGGCCCACCGCCACCACCACCGCTGCCATGGGGGCTCCCTGGTGGGGATGGCGAAGGGTCACGTCTGCGCTTACTTTCGCCGTCCTGCGACTGTTCTCTGCAGCTACGACTTCCATCCGTTCTTCGCGATGGGTCATCGTCATGGCGGCGGGAGCCTTGCCCTTTGTCATCGTGGCGGCGAGCGGAGCGATGCTTATCCTTGTCACCGTTACAATGCGCGCCGTCGTCATGGCGAGATCGGTCCCTTCTCTTGGATCCGCCATCCCTGCTGTTTTCCCGTCGTGGCGGATCATCTCTGCGTCCAGCGTCACGGCTTCGTCCTCGTTTGCCATCATTGTCGATTATGATGATTCCTCCCTTAGGGACTTCGAACGTCCTGTGCTTTGGTGGCGGCATGTTGGTCTTATGGCGAGGAGCAGCAGTGGTTTGTTGGTATCCGTAAGCCGGGTAATTCTTGCGGGGTGGCGATGGATTTCTCTGTGGGCCTTTGCCATGTGGTTTGTCGTCATCGGAGGATATTGGTATGGCATGTCTCCGATTGCGAGCTTCTCTTCTTCGGATCTCTGAGGATCCGGTATGAGATTCATTGTCAGGACGACCACCCTTATTGCCAGCTCCCTAAGCTTTAGACGCAGTACTGGACCGGCATAGCGCAGGATCAGATTCGAGCCGCCGTGACGACGTAGCCTTTTCCTGCTGCACTAATGCTTTGGTCATCAGTTTAACCGCTGTCTCTAGAGCTGCTGGACTCTTGTTATGCTCCAATAGCTCCTTTGCGGCCACGATGTTCTCGATGGGCGTAGCCCTAACTTCATCGTGGTTTTTGTCCACGTATGGCGGATTCTTGATATACATCCTGGCCAGAGTTTCCGCTGTTGGTACGGTGAACTCAAGGTTTCGTACCAGCTGCGGGTCGCCACCCTCATTGATCTGGTTCTGAATGAGAGTGGCATACTTCTCTTCCATGTTCCTTGCGCGCTTCAGCGTCTCCTGAGCTTTAGCAATGTTGTCATCAACCTGCTGGCCCATCTTCTCGACTCGCTTTGCTTCCTTGAGGAGTGCTCGCCTTTTCTTCTCGAGATCGTTCACATCTCTGACATAGTCAGGGGTGATTGGATCTGCCAGAGTTTCGTAGACGACCTTATCCAGCGGGGTCGTGAAGTCTTCTTGGTGCTGGTCCTCAGGGATGGCGGGTAATGGCCTGGGTCCGCCATGAATCTCGGGAAGTTGCTCCGCGGCGGGATCGGCGGCTGATGGCGGGTTACCCTGCTCATTGCCGGCATCTCCGTCGTGGATTGCCTGAGATGGCGGATCACCGGTTGTCTACCCAGCATCATCTCCTTTGTTGGTGACAAACACCTGCTTGGCCGCTGCGTGCTGCTCTTCAAGTGCCTGCTGCGCCAATTCCACCTCGAGTTTCCTCATGGCGGCATCATAATGGTCAGAATCATAGCCTTTGCTATCCCAGTCATCCGATTCACCACTTTCGTTAAGTGCCTCTAGGATGGATTCACCTGGGCTATCTTCTCCATTGGAGGTAGATCCCGAAGTGATACGTGCGAACGCAACAAGGCAGTACCGCGGTGTCTCTAACGCCAGATTGCTCATGGCGGATTCACTATGGTCTTCCACCACTTCCTCTACCTCTGGGGCGGGCTGGGTGGGATTATTTTTCAGATCCGATCTGGGCCTCTTGGAAACTTCCAGATCAGATGAGTCCTCCTCCGTATCCAGCTCGAAAGCGGTCCGTTTGGGGATTTCAGCCATACCAATCCGCCGGAAATTGGTTTCCGTAGCGGGGGTAGGATTTGTCTCTCCAATGAAGATATGGATATCTCCAATCGGGATGACGGCGAATCGAGCAGGGTCTTCTCTAGCCGGCACCCAGAGGTTATCCGCTGGGACGATGGGGAAGCCGGAATCGTAGAGGACGCGCCCGATGGCGACGGTGTCGCCGATGCCTGCGAAGGCGGATCCCGCCTGGATCCGCGCTCCAGATGCGCTAAGCCCCACGGTGGGCGCCAACTGTCGTGGTTTCGTCAACAGATCTGCCATATGGGTAGGTGTATAGCGGTTTGTGGAAGGGGGTGAACACGGAGGAGCAATCCAGGACGGTGGTAGCACGAGTTTACCCAGCTTCAGATCCCGCAACGGTGGCGAGATCCTACGTGCTGCTATAATTCACTATATGGCAACAAGTGCTCGATTACAATGATGAGGTTGGCTGTTTCGCTATGCGATTGGCCGTAAGATTGGTCTCTGGCTCAAGGGCTGCTCCACGCCGGGCTTATAAAGGCGCCTGGCGTGGGCTACACGTTGGTACCGGAGCGGATACAACCTGGAGTCCTAGACTAAGTCCTACGCGTGCGCTACAAGGTCACCCGCCATGGGCCGTCTTGCGGATCCGCCATAAGCTTGCCGCCAGTAGCCCGCCATAGGCCTGTCTCCGGATCCGCCATAAGCGCCTGCATCTGGTACCGCCGTGCCAACTTCAGCAACCGGGCCGCCCGGTATGGCGAATCCGCCATACCACCCCTGATGGGCCACCCTGGCTTGCTGATTCAGGACTACGTCGCTGGCATACCTATTTGGTATATCCCCAACAGGCGGCATCGCCAGCGACAAGTTCCACCTGTTTTGTGTCGACTGTAGGCTTAAAGGTGGGCGGGGAGGCGGAAATCTCCTGCTTGGATGCCGGCATCTCCGCGGGGTCCGTAGCGGCGTGGATTTCTTTGAACTCCTCACCAAAGAACACTGCTTCTGCGAAGGCGGCTTCTCCTTCCTCGCACTCCTTTGCCTTTCTGAAACTGCCATAAACGGTAATTATGCCATCCGGGCCTGGCATCTTCAGCTGATTGTAGATGTAACATGGCCTGGCATGGAAGCTGTGGAAGGCAGGGCGACCGAAGATCACGTGGTATGTGCTCTTGAACGGGACTACCTCAAAGGTTATAGGCTCTTCACGGTAATTTTCCTCGCTACCGAAGGCAACCTTGAGTGTGATGGACCCGAGGGACTTGGCTTGGCGACCAGGAACCACCCCATAGAAGGTGACTGCGCTATGGCGGAGTTGGGTCTTGGTAAGGCCGAGCTTCGTCAAAGTTTCCACGTACATGATGTTCAGACTGCTGCCGCCATCCATTAAGCATTTGGAGAACTCATAGCCATGGATTACGGGGCATACCACCATGGCGTAATATCCATCTGGGATGTGCTCTGGATGATCATTGCGGCTCCAGTGCACCGGTACTTTGGACCATCGGACGTACTGGCGGATCTTTGGCATGGTGGCATTGAGGGAGCGCATAGCAACTCTCTGTGCCTTGGCCGTGGGGGGTCCAAGGAATGTGTGGAAGGCACCTTTTTTGTCCTTGATTGGGTTGCCCTTGCCAGCGCCACCCTCTGCCTTCTCGGCGGGTTTGGGCGCAGGGTCTTCGTCCATGTCACTGCCATCCCTGGACTCCTTGTCTTTGTCCGCTTTCCCTTTGCCACAAGGCCGTTGTCGTCGCCTGCGTTTGAAGCCAGCTTCTTGATCCGCCTTGAGGTCATTGACAAACTTGCAGTTCCAGTTGGTGTTGTTGCACTTTCCTGAAGCATCGCGATGGGCGAAACATGGCATATCGCGATATTCGTCATAAGACACGGGGGCGGATGGCGCCGAAGCGGGAGTTGCAGAATTCCGCGGCTGGCCACTGCTAGTACCGCGTCCTCTTCCGCGCTGGCTGCTTTGGCCCTTGTCAGCGAAGGTTGTGGCCACCATATCCAGAGCCTGCTGCTCTTCTGGCGGATTCTTCCGTTTGTTGCTGCTATTCCGCTTTCCAGTGTTCTGGATGGCGGAAGCCTTCAGAGATTCGCGGGCGTCATCGTCGGCGGCCGCGTAGTTGCTTGCAATGGTGATCATGGAATTTAGGGTTAGTTTCCCTTCGTTCCTTTCCCACAACAGGCGATGGCGGAGCAGCTGGCCTCTCTCCAAACTGTCAATAAACGCGAGGATGGCGGATTCATCAGTAACCCCTTCACAGGAGTTCTTCATATCAAGCCATCACGCGAGGAAAGTTCGGGAGGTCTCGTCGTCGGCCCGCTGGCACCGTTGGAGGTCACCAATGTTATGGGGTCTCTTGTAAGTCCCCTCGAAATTTTCAGTGAACGCAGTTTGCATATCGAACCAGGTTTGGATGGAGTTTTCTGCCAAGTCATTGATCCACTGCCTCGCAGTGTCGGATAGCATCAGGGGCAAATAGCGGACAGCAACATTGGGTGATCCCCCGGCGAACTGTACTGCGTTGAAGTAGTCTTGTAGCCAAGTTAAAGGCCTATCGACTCCATTGTACTGGCGAATATTTTTCTCGATCTTGAACCCATGCGGGATGGGCTCATCACGAATCCGTTGTCCAAAGCACTTTGGGCCGAGGAAGAAGGCTGTTTGAGACTTGGCAATCTCGTTTAGATGAGTACAAGCGTCGTAGGGCTTCTGGTGCGGCGGATCCTTGCGAGAGTTGCGTGACCTTGCTGGTCCGCCACCACCACCGCCGCCGCCACGGGGGCTCCCTAGTGGGGATGGCGAAGGGTCACGTCGTCGTTTACTCTCGCCGTCCTGCGACTGATCTTTGCAGCTATGACGGCTGCCTTCTGTTTTTCTTGGAGATGGATCGTCGTCCTGGCGGCGGGAGCCCTGCCCTTTGTCATCGTGGTGGCAAGTGGAGCGATGCTTGTCCTTATCGCCGCCGTGGTGCGCGCCGTCGTCATGGCGAGATTGGTCCCTTCTTTTGGATCCGCCGTCTCTGCTGGTTTCCCATCGTGGCGGATCTTCTTTGCGTCCAGCGTCACGGCTTCGTCCTCGCTTGCCATCATTGTCGCGTATGACGATCCCTCCCTTTGGGACTTCGAACGTCTTATACTTTGGTGGCGGCATGTTGGTCTTATGGCGAGGGGCAGCATTGTCTTGGTGGTATCCATAGGCAGGGTAGTTCTTGCAGGGTGGCGATGGATTTCTCTGTGGGCCTTTGCCGTTTGGTTTGTCATCGGAGGATATTGGGATGGCGTTCGCCCGGTTGCGAGCTTCTCTTCTTCGGATTTCTGAGGATCCGGTATGAGATTCGTTGTCAGGGCGCGTACCATGGTTGCCAGCCCCCGGAGCCTTAGAGGCAGTGCTAGACCTGCATAGCGCGGGATAGATTCGAGCCGTCATGATGACGTAGCCTTCTCCTGTTGCACTAATGCTTTGGTCATTAGTTTCACCGCCGTTTCTAGGGCTGTTGGGCTCTTATTATGCTCCAATAGCTCCTTGGCAGCCACGATATTTTCAATGGGCGTAGCCCTGACTTCATCGCGGTTTTTATCCACGTATGGCGGATTCTTGATGTACATCTTGGCCAGAGTTTCCGCTGTTGGTATGGTGAACTCAAGGTTTCATACCAGCTGCGGGTCGCCTCCCTCGTTTATCTGGTTCTGGATGAGAGTAACATACTTCTCTTCCATGTTCCTTGCGCGCTTCAGCGTGTCTTGAGCTTTAGCAATGTCACCATTAAGCTGCTGGCCCATCTTCTCGACTCGCTTTGCTTCCTTGAGGAGTGCTCATCTCTTCTTCTCGAGATCGTTCACATCTCTGACATAGTCAGGGGTGATTGGATCTGCCAGAGTTCCATAGATGACCTTGTCCAGCGGGGTCGTGAAGTCTTCTGGGTGCTGGTCCTCAGGGATGGCGGGTTGCAGAGGCCTGGGTCTGCCGTGAATCTCAGGAAGTTGCTCCGTGGCGGGATCGGCGGCTGGTGGTGGGTTACCCTGCTCTTTGCCGGCATCTCCGTCATGGACTATCTGAGATGGCGGATCATCAGTTGCCTATCCAGCATCATCTCCTTTGTTGGTTACGAACACCTGCTTGGCCGCTGCTTGCTGTTCTTCAAGTGCCTGCTGCTCCAACTCCGCCTCGATTTTCCTCATGGCGGCGTCGTAATGGTCAGAATCATAGCCCTTGCTGTCCCAGTCATCCGATTCGCCACTTTCGTTAAGTGCCTCGAGGATGGATTCACCTGGGCTATCTTCTCCTCCATTGGAGTTGGATCCTGAAGTGATGCCTGCGAACACAACAAGGCAGTACCATGGTGTCTCTAACGCCAGATTACTCATGGCAGATTCACAGCGGTCTTCCACCACTTCCTCTACCTCTAGGGCGGGCTGGGTGGGATTATTTTTCAGATCCGATCTGGGCAACTTGGAAAGTTCCAGGTCAGATGAGTCCTCCTCCGTCTCCAGCTCGAAAGCGGTCCGTTTGGGGATTTCAGCCATACCGATCCGCCGGAAATTGGTTTCCATAGCGGGGGTAGGGTTTGTCTCTCCAATGAAGATATGGATATCTCCAATCGGAACGACAGTGAATCGAGCAGGGTCTTCTCTAGCCGGCACCCAGAGGTTATCCGCTGGGACGATGGGGAAGCCAGAGTCGTAGAGGACGCGCCCGATGGCGACGGTGTCGCCGATGCCTGAAAAGGCGGATCCCGCCTGGATCCGCGCTCCAGACGTGCTATGCCCCACGGTGGGCGCCAACTGTCGTGGTTTTGTCAACAGATCTGCCATAGAGGTAGGGGTATGGCGGTTTGTGGAAGGGGGTGAACACGGAGGAGCGATCCAGGACGGTGGTAGCACGAGTTTACCCAGCTTCAGATCCCGCGACGGTGGCGAGATCCTACGTGCTGCTATAATTCACTATATGGCAACAAGTGCTCGATTACAATGATGAGGTTGGCTGTTTCGCTATGCGATTGGCCGTATGATTTGTCTGTGCCCTAAGGGCTGCCTCACGCCGGGCTTATAAAGGCGCCTGGCGTGGGCTACACGTTGGTACCGGAGCGGACACAACTTGGAGTCCTAGACTAAGTCCTATGCGTGTACGTCAAGGTAACTTGCCATGGGCCGTCTCCGGATCCGCCATGGGCCTGTCGTTAGTAATCTGCCATGGGCCTGTCTAAGGATCCGCCATAAGCGCCTACGTCCAGTACCGCCGTGGCAACTTCAGCAACTGGGCCGCCCGGTATGGCGAATCCGCCATACCACCCCTGATGGGCCACCCTGGCTTGCTGATTTAGGACTACGTCGCTGGTATACCTATTTGGTATATCCCCAACACCAGGGGTCCTGACGTTCTTGCCAGCTTCGCCGATGTCGTCGATGGCGCGTTCATGATTTTTGTGGCGGCACTCGAGGGAGACACGTGCGTCTTCCGGAGCGCGTTGGACAATTTGGCAGCTGGGTTTCCCGCGCGGCGAAGATGTGGCGCGGGAAACTACCTTCTTGGCCTTGGCGGCCTTCCCATCTCAGGCGCCCGGGGCACGACGCCCCGCCGCCGGATCTGGGTCTCCTACGCCCCGGGCTCCTCCCTGGGCCGGGTCTTCGTTGGCGATGGCGACGAGTTCGGTGATTCGAGCGCGCCACCCCTCACGCCCATCATCAGTGGGTTGATAGCACAGCAGCTCCTGCGCCATGGCAAGAGCCTGCGTAGGAGATAGCTGACTCCCAAAACGAGCGCGAGAAGTGGCGGTGGCGGTGAAGGAGAGCGAAGGCTCTGTACGCCCGGACGGGAGGTAGGAGGACTCCAGATCTTCCTCCTCTTCCTCCCCGGCCGAGGCTTCACGACGATGGAAGATGGGCTCGATTTGCCCTCGAACAGCGTTGCGACGGCGAAGACGCTTGAGCCTTGCGTTGGCGTCGGCCATGTCGAAGCAGATCTAGGAGAAAGCACACCCCAGCCCCCTACCTGGCGCGCCAAATGTCAATGGATTTCGTGTCGCAAGAACACGGGGTACCACATGATGGACCCAAAGATTCGAATGCAGGGGGCTGAACGTGTGAGATCTAGGATCGCAATGAAGCACGGTGACAGAAGCCTCGAGTTGTCGAACGCACTATGCACTGCAGAGAGAGACGCCGAGCTTTACCCAGGTTCAGGGCCCTCATGGTGAGGTAACATCCCTACTTCCTGCCTTCTTGTATTACAACGTGACACCTCGCGAGGAGTACAAGGTCTTGGTTACAAAGCTCTAGCTGCCCAGAGGTTGAAGAACCTGTGTGCCCAGCTAGCAGCTTGGAGAAGATGAAGATTCGATCCCCCCTAAGCGGTGACCTCCCCTTCTTTTATAGCGCCAAGGTCCTCCTTCCCCTTATCTTCTTAGGGAAGCGGTTGCCACACACGGCCAAGGAGGGAGGACAGCTGTAGACTACACTCTTCCGTGGACGTAGTCTTCGTAGGGTAGTGGCGCCGGTCCACCGGAGTGGGTGGAGGAAGCTGACGTCCTCCTCTGGCGCCCTGCACCGTCCACGCTATTTTTAGGGGGGTGGCCAACAACCACTGTGCCGCTTTGGGTAGGCACAGCGAAAGTTGGTCTCCTCCCTGTCGGGGGTAGCGTGGGCGGTACACGGTCTTCTGTCCCTTATCTTCTTGCTTTGCACGCCAACGTGCTGAGCTGACGTGGACGTGGTCCCTCTCCTCACCAGCGGGGGCTCGTGAGGAGGTCTTCTGGTCCTTAGCAGTTTTGGTCGTCGTTCTCCTCATGAGGCGCCTCCTCATGAGGGTCTTCTCCATAGCTTGGGTCGTTGGTTTTCTCCTGGGCTGAAGATGGGCCGATGATGGGGCCCAGGAGTAGGTGGACCGGGATACCCCGGTATCCAGAACATTGACAACTTCTGTGGGCCAACCATATGGATTAGTTGCCATCATGGATGAATGTCATTTAAGCTAGAAATTTGGGGATTTTGCATTGGGGAATCAAAAAGAAGATTATATAATGTACATGAAATATGGACGCTCGCTGTGACTATGACTCGGTGATTTTTTAGGGTTTAAAACCCGTGTAGTGGTTTGTAGAGGGTCTCATAATGCGCTACCCAACCGTAGAAGGGTGTGGACAAGGATTCTTCATGATCCGGTACAAATAGGGTCATGAAATATAACATATGTACGAAGGCAAAGTGACAATGATATAATCCTAATTATGGTTCGGTGGTAAACGACTATTGTAGTTTTTTCTCCATTTGTTGCTCCACTTCTTCGGGCCAATCATATGGATTAGTTTCCATCATGGATGAATGTCATTTAAGCTAGAAATTTGGGGATTTTGCATTGCGGAATCAGAAAGAAGATTATATAATGTACATGAAATATGGACGCCCGCCGTGACTACGACTCGGGGATTTTTTGGGTTCAAGACCCGTGTAGTGGTTTGTAGAGGGTCTCATAATGCGCTACCCAACCGTAGAAGGGTGTGGACGAGGATTCTTCGTGATCCGGTACAAATAGGGTCATGAAATATAACATATGTACGAAGGCAAAGTGACAATAAGTGACAATGATATAACCCTAATTATGGTTCAATGGTGAACGACTATTATAGTTTTTTCTCCATTTGTTGCTCCTCTTCTGTGGGCCAACCATATGGATTAGTTTCCATCGTGGATGAATGTCATTTAAGCTAGAAATTTGGGGATTTTGCATTGGGGAATCAGAAAGAAGATTATATAATGTACATGAAATATGGACGCCCACCGTGACTACGACTCGGGGATTTTTTAGGGTTCAAAAACCATGTAGTGGTTTGTAGAGGTCTCATAATGCGCTGCCCAACCGTAGAAGGGTGTGGAAAAGGATTCTTCGTGATCCGGTACAAATAGGGTCATGAAATATAACATATGTACGAAGGCAAAGTGACAATAAGTGACAATGATATAACCCTAATTATGGTTCAGTGGTGAACAACTATTATAGTTTTTTCTCCATTTGTTGTTCCACTTCTGTGGGCCAATCATATGTATTAGTTTCCATTGTGGATGAATGTCATTTAAGCTACAAACTTGGGGATTTTGCACTGGGGAATCAGAAAGAAGATTATATAATGTACATGAAATATGGACGCCCGCCCTGACTATGACTCGGGGTTTTTTTAGGGTTCAAAACCCATGGTGGTTTGTAGAGGGTCTCATAATGCACTACCCAACCGTAGAAGGGTGTGGATGAGGATTCTTCATGATCCGGTATAAATAGAGTCATGAAATATAACATATGTACGAAGGTAAAGTGACAATAAGTGACAATGATATAACCCTAATTATGGTTCAGTGGTGAACGACTATTATAGTTTTTTCTCCATTTGTTGCTCCACTTCTGTGGGCCAATCATACGGATTAGTTTCCATCATGGATGAATGTCATTTAAGCTAGAAATTTGGGGATTTTGCATTGGGGAATCAGAAAGAAGATTATATAATGTACATGAAATATGGACGCCCAACGTGACTACGATTCGGGGATTTTTTAGGGTTCAAAAACCATGTAGTGGTTTGTAGAGGTCTCATAATGCGCTGCCCAACCATAGAAGGGTGTGGACAAGGATTATTCGTGATCCGGTACAAATAGGGCCATGAATTATAACATATGTACGAAGGCAAAGTGAAAATGATATAACCCTAATTATGGTTCGGTGGTGAACGACTATTATAGTTTTTTCTCCATTTGTTGCTCCACTTCTTCGGGCCAATCATATGGATAATTTGCCATCATGAATGAATGTCATTTAAGCTAGAAATTTGGGGATTTTGCATTGGGAAATCAGAAAGAAGATTATATAATGTACATGAAATATGGACGCCCACCGTGACTATGACTCAGGGATTTTATAGGGTTCAAAACCCATGTAATTGTTTGTAGAAGGTCTCATAATGCACTACCCAACCGTAGAAGGGTGTGGACGAGGATTCTTCATGATCTGGTACAAATAGAGTCATGAAATATAACATATGTATGAAGGCAAAGTGACAATAAGTGACAATGATATAACCCTAATTATGGTTCGGTGGTGAATGACTATTATAGTTTTTTCTCCATTTGTTGCTCCACTTCTGTGGGCCAACCATATGGATTAGTTTCCATCGTGGATGAATGTCATTTAAGTTAGAAATTTGGGGATTTTGCATTGGGGAATCAAAAAGAAGATTATATAATGTACATGAAGTATGGACGTCTGCCGTGACTATGACTCGGGGATTTTTTAGGGTTCAAAACCCGTGTAGTGGTTTGTAGAGGGTCTCATAATGTGCTACCCAACCATAGAAGGGTGTGGACGAGGAATATTCATGATCCGGTACAAATAGGGTCATGAAATAAAACATATGTACGAAGGCAAAGTAACAATAAGTGACAATGATATAACCCTAATTATGGTTCGGTGGTGAACGACTATTATAGTTTTTTCTCCATTTGTTGCCCTACTTCTGTGGGCCAATCATATAGATTAGTTGCCATCATGGATGAATGTCTTTTAAGCTAGAAATTTGGGGATTTTGCAATGGGGAATCAGAAATAAGATTATATAATGTACATGAAATATGGACGCCCGCCATGACTATGACTCGGGGATTTTTTAGTGTTCCAAACCCATGGTGGTTTGTAGAGGGTCTCATAATGCACTACCCAACCGTAGAAGGGTGTGGACGAGGATTCTTCGTGATCCGGTACAAATAGAGTCATGAAATATAACATATGTACGAAGGCAAAGTCACAATAAGTGACAATGATATAACCCTAATTATGGTTCAGTGGTGAATGACTATTATATTTTTTCTCCATTTGTTGCTCCACTTCTGTAGGCCAATCATATGGATTAGTTTCCATCGTGGATGAATGTCATTTAATCTAGAAATTTGGGGATTTTGCATTGGGGAATCAGAAACAAGATTATATAATGTAAATGAAATATGGACGCCCGCCGTGACTACGACTCGGGGATTTTTTAGGGTTCAAAAACCATGTAGTGGTTTGTAGAGGTCTCATAATGCACTACCCAACCGTAGAAGGGTGTGCACGAGGATTCTTCATGATCCGGTATAAATAGGGTCATGAAATATAACATATGTACGAAGGCAAAGTGAAAATGATATAACCCTAATTATGGTTCGGTGGTGAACGACTATTATAGTTTTTTCTCCATTTTTTGCTCCACTTCTTCGGGCCAATCATATGGATTAACTGCCATCATGGACGAAGGTCATTTAAGCTAGAAATTTGGGGATTTTGCATTGGGGAATCAAAAAGAAGATTATATAATGTACATGAAATATGGACGCCCGCCGTGACTACGACTCAGGGATTTTATAGGGTTCAAAACCCGTGTAATGGTTTGTAGAAGGTCTCATAATGCACTACCCAACCGTAGAAGGGTCTAGACGAGGATTCTTCGTGATCTGGTACAAATAGAGTTATGAAATATAACATATGTATGAAGGCAAAGTGATAATAAGTGACAATGATATAACCCTAATTATGGTTCGGTGGTGAACGACTATTATAGTTTTTTCTCCATTTGTTGCTCCACTTCTGTGGGCCAATCATATGGATTAGTTGCCATCGTGGATGAATGTCATTTAAGCTAGAAATTTGGGGATTTTGCTTTGGGGAATCAGAAAGAAGATTATATAATGTACATGAAATATGGACGCCCGCCGGGACTACGACTCGGGGATTTTTTAGGGTTCAAAACCCGTGTAGTGGTTTGTAGAGGGTCTCATAATGTGCTACCCAACTATAGAAGGGTGTGGACGAGGATTCTTCATGAGCCGGTACAAATAGGGTCATGAAATATAACATATGTACAAAGGCAAAGTGACAATAAGTGACAATGATATAACCCTAATTATGGTTTGGTAGTGAATGACTATTATAGTTTTTTCTCCATTTGTCCACTTCTGTGTGCCAACCATATGGATTAGTTTCCATCATGGATGAATGTCATTTAAGTTAGAAATTTGGGGATTTTGCATTGGGGAATCAAAAAGAAGATTATATAATGTACATGAAATATGGACGCCCGCCGTGACTACGACTCGGGGATTTTTTAGGGTTCAAAACCCGTGTAGTGGTTTGTAGAGGGTCTCATAATGCGCTACCCAACCGTAGAAGGGTGTGGACGAGGAATATTCATGATCCGGTACAAATAGGGTCATGAAATATAACATATGTACGAAGGCAAAGTGACAATAAGTGACAATGATATAACCCTAATTATGGTTCAGTGGTGAACGACTATTATAGTTTTTTCTCCATTTGTTGCTCCACTTCTGTGGGCCAATCATACGGATTAGTTTCCATCATGGATGAATGTCATTTAACTAGAAATTTGGGGATTTTGCATTGGGGAATCAGAAAGAAGATTATATAATGTACATGAAATATGGACGCCCAACGTGACTACGATTCGGGGATTTTTTAGGGTTCAAAAACCATGTAGTGGTTTGTAGAGGTCTCATAATGCGCTGCCCAACCATAGAAGGGTGTGGACAAGGATTATTCGTGATCCGGTACAAATAGGGCCATGAATTATAACATATGTACGAAGGCAAAGTGAAAATGATATAACCCTAATTATGGTTCGGTGGTGAACGACTATTATAGTTTTTTCTCCATTTGTTGCTCCACTTCTTCGGGCCAATCATATGGATAATTTGCCATCATGAATGAATGTCATTTAAGCTAGAAATTTGGGGATTTTGCATTGGGAAATCAGAATGAAGATTATATAATGTACATGAAATATGGACGCCCACCGTGACTATGACTCAGGGATTTTATAGGGTTCAAAACCCATGTAATTGTTTGTAGAAGGTCTCATAATGCACTACCCAACCGTAGAAGGGTGTGGACGAGGATTCTTCATGATCTGGTACAAATAGAGTCATGAAATATAACATATGTATGAAGGCAAAGTGACAATAAGTGACAATGATATAACCCTAATTATGGTTCGGTGGTGAATGACTATTATAGTTTTTTCTCCATTTGTTGCTCCACTTCTGTGGGCCAACCATATGGATTAGTTTCCATCGTGGATGAATGTCATTTAAGTTAGAAATTTGGGGATTTTGCATTGGGGAATCAAAAAGAAGATTATATAATGTACATGAAGTATGGACGTCTGCCGTGACTATGACTCGGGGATTTTTTAGGGTTCAAAACCCGTGTAGTGGTTTGTAGAGGGTCTCATAATGTGCTACCCAACCATAGAAGGGTGTGGACGAGGAATATTCATGATCCGGTACAAATAGGGTCATGAAATAAAACATATGTACGAAGGCAAAGTAACAATAAGTGACAATGATATAACCCTAATTATGGTTCGGTGGTGAACGACTATTATAGTTTTTTCTCCATTTGTTGCCCTACTTCTGTGGGCCAATCATATAGATTAGTTGCCATCATGGATGAATGTCTTTTAAGCTAGAAATTTGGGGATTTTGCAATGGGGAATCAGAAATAAGATTATATAATGTACATGAAATATGGACGCCCGCCATGACTATGACTCGGGGATTTTTTAGTGTTCCAAACCCATGGTGGTTTGTAGAGGGTCTCATAATGCACTACCCAACCGTAGAAGGGTGTGGACGAGGATTCTTCGTGATCCGGTACAAATAGAGTCATGAAATATAACATATGTACGAAGGCAAAGTCACAATAAGTGACAATGATATAACCCTAATTATGGTTCAGTGGTGAATGACTATTATATTTTTTCTCCATTTGTTGCTCCACTTCTGTAGGCCAATCATATGGATTAGTTTCCATCGTGGATGAATGTCATTTAATCTAGAAATTTGGGGATTTTGCATTGGGGAATCAGAAACAAGATTATATAATGTAAATGAAATATGGACGCCCGCCGTGACTACGACTCGGGGATTTTTTAGGGTTCAAAAACCATGTAGTGGTTTGTAGAGGTCTCATAATGCACTACCCAACCGTAGAAGGGTGTGCACGAGGATTCTTCATGATCCGGTATAAATAGGGTCATGAAATATAACATATGTACGAAGGCAAAGTGAAAATGATATAACCCTAATTATGGTTCGGTGGTGAACGACTATTATAGTTTTTTCTCCATTTTTTGCTCCACTTCTTCGGGCCAATCATATGGATTAACTGCCATCATGGACGAAGGTCATTTAAGCTAGAAATTTGGGGATTTTGCATTGGGGAATCAAAAAGAAGATTATATAATGTACATGAAATATGGACGCCCGCCGTGACTACGACTCAGGGATTTTATAGGGTTCAAAACCCGTGTAATGGTTTGTAGAAGGTCTCATAATGCACTACCCAACCGTAGAAGGGTCTAGACGAGGATTCTTCGTGATCTGGTACAAATAGAGTTATGAAATATAACATATGTATGAAGGCAAAGTGATAATAAGTGACAATGATATAACCCTAATTATGGTTCGGTGGTGAACGACTATTATAGTTTTTTCTCCATTCGTTGCTCCACTTCTGTGGGCCAATCATATGGATTAGTTGCCATCGTGGATGAATGTCATTTAAGCTAGAAATTTGGGGATTTTGCTTTGGGGAATCAGAAAGAAGATTATATAATGTACATGAAATATGGACGCCCGCCGGGACTACGACTCGGGGATTTTTTAGGGTTCAAAACCCGTGTAGTGGTTTGTAGAGGGTCTCATAATGTGCTACCCAACTATAGAAGGGTGTGGACGAGGATTCTTCATGAGCCGGTACAAATAGGGTCATGAAATATAACATATGTACAAAGGCAAAGTGACAATAAGTGACAATGATATAACCCTAATTATGGTTTGGTAGTGAATGACTATTATAGTTTTTTCTCCATTTGTCCACTTCTGTGTGCCAACCATATAGATTAGTTTCCATCATGGATGAATGTCATTTAAGTTAGAAATTTGGGGATTTTGTATTGGGGAATCAAAAAGAAGATTATATAATGTACATGAAATATGGACGCCCGCCGTGACTACGACTCGGGGATTTTTTAGGGTTCAAAACCCGTGTAGTGGTTTGTAGAGGGTCTCATAATGCGCTACCCAACCGTAGAAGGGTGTGGACGAGGAATATTCATGATCCGGTACAAATAGGGTCATGAAATATAACATATGTACGAAGGCAAAGTGACAATAAGTGACAATGATATAACCCTAATTATGGCTCGGTGGTGAACGACTATTATAGTTTTTTCTCTATTTGTTGCTCCACTTCTATGGGCCAATCATAGGGATTAGTTGCCATCGTGGATGAATATCATTTAAGCTAGAAATTTGGGGATTTTGCACTGGGGAATTAGAAAGAAGATTATATAATATACATGAAATATGGACGCCCGCCGTGACTACGACTCAGGGATATTTTAGGGTTCAAAACCCATGTAGTGGCTTGTAGAGGGTCTCATAATGTACTACCAACCGTAGAAGGGTGTGCACGAGGATTCTTCGTGATCCGGTACAAATAGAGTCATGAAATATAACATATGTACGAAGGCAAAGTGACAATAAGTGACAATGATATAACCCTAATTATGGTTTGGTGGTGAATGACTATTATAGTTTTTTCTCCATTTGTTGTTCCACTTCTGTGGGCCAATTATATGGATTAGTTTCCATTGTGAATGAATGTCATTTAAGCTAGAAATTTGGGGATTTTGCATTGGGGAATCAGAAAGAAGATTATATAATGTACATGAAATATGGACGCCCGCCGTGACTATGACTCAGGGATTTTTTAGGGTTCAAAAACCATGTAGTGGTTTGTAGAAGTTCTCATCATGCGCTGCCCAACCGTAGAAGGGTGTGGACGAGGATTTTTTGTGATCCGGTACAAATAGGGTCATGAAATATAACATATGTACGAAGGCAAAGTGACAATAAGTGACAATGATATAACCCTAATTATGGTTCGGTGGTGAACGACTATTATAGTTTTTTCTCCATTTGTTGCTCCTCTTCTGTGGGCCAACCATATGGATTAGTTGCCATCGTGGATGAATGTCATTTAAGCTAGAAATTTGGGGATTTTGCATCGGGGAATCAGAAAGAAGATTATATAATGTACATGAAATATGGATGCCCGCCGTGACTACGACTCGGGGATTTTTTAGGGTTCAAAACCCGTTTAGTGGTTTGTAGAGGGTCTCATAATGCGCTACCCAACCATAGAAGGGTGTGGACGATGATTCGTCGTGATCCGGTACAAATAGGGTCATGAAATATAACATATGTATAAAGGCAAAGTGATAATAAGTGACAATGATATAACCCTAATTATGGTTCGGTAGTGAACGACTATTATAGTTTTTTCTCCATTTGTTGCTCCACTTCTGTGGGCCAACCATATGGATTAGTTGCCATCGTGGATGAATGTCATTTAAGCTAGAAATTTGGGGATTTTGCATTGGGGAATCAGAAAGAAGATTATATAATGTACATGAAATATGGACGCTCGCCATGACTATGACTCGGGGATTTTTTAGGGTTCAAAACCCATGTAGTGGTTTGTAGAGGGTCTCATAATGCGCTACCCAACCGTAGAAGGGTGTGGACGAGGATTCTTCGTGTTTCGGTATAAATTGGGTCATGAAATATAACATATGTACGAAGGCAAAGTGACAATAAGTGACAATGATATAACCCTAATTATGGTTCAGTGGTGAACGACTATTATAGTTTTTTCTCCATTTGTTGCTCCACTTCTGTGGGTCAATCATATGGATTAGTTGCCATTGTGGATGAATGTCATTTAAGCTAGAAATTTGGGGATTTTGCACTGGGGAATCAGAAATAAGATTATATAATGTACATGAAATATGGACGCCCGCCGTGACTATGACTCGGGGATTTTTTAGGGTTCAAAACCCGTGGTTGTTTGTCGAGGGTCTCATAATGCACTACCCAACCGTAGAAGGGTGTGGACGAGGATTCTTCATGATCCGGTACAAATAGAGTCATGAAATATAACATATGTATGAAGCTAAAGTGACAATGATATAACCCTAATTATGGTTTGGTGGTGAATGACTATTATAGTTTTTTCTCCATTTGTTGTTCCACTTCTGTGGGCCAATTATATGGATTAGTTTCCATTGTGAATGAATGTCATTTAAGCTAGAAATTTGGGGATTTTGCATTGGGGAATCAGAAAGAAGATTATATAATGTACATGAAATATGGACGCCCGCCGTGACTATGACTCAGGGATTTTTAAGGGTTCAAAAACCGTGTAGTGGTTTGTAGAAGTTCTCATAATGCGCTGCCCAACCGTAGAAGGGTGTGGACGAGGATTTTTCGTGATCCGGTACAAATAGGGTCATGAAATATAACATATGTACGAAGGCAAAGTGACAATAAGTGACAATGATATAACCCTAATTATGGTTCGGTGGTGAACGACTATTATAGTTTTTTCTCCATTTGTTGCTCCTCTTCTGTGGGCCAACCATATGGATTAGTTGCCATCGTGGATGAATGTCATTTAAGCTAGAAATTTGGGGATTTTGCATCGGGGAATCAGAAAGAAGATTATATAATGTACATGAAATATGGATGCCCGCCGTGACTACGACTCGGGGATTTTTTAGGGTTCAAAACCCGTTTAGTGGTTTGTAGAGGGTCTCATAATGCGCTACCCAACCATAGAAGGGTGTGGACGATGATTCGTCGTGATCCGGTACAAATAGGGTCATGAAATATAACATATGTATAAAGGCAAAGTGATAATAAGTGACAACGATATAACCCTAATTATGGTTCGGTAGTGAACGACTATTATAGTTTTTTCTCCATTTGTTGCTCCACTTCTGTGGGCCAACCATATGGATTAGTTGCCATCGTGGATGAATGTCATTTAAGCTAGAAATTTGGGGATTTTGCATTGGGGAATCATAAAGAAGATTATATAATGTACATGAAATATGGACGCTCGCCATGACTATGACTCGGGGATTTTTTAGGGTTCAAAACCCGTGTAGTGGTTTGTAGAGGGTCTCATAATGCGCTACCCAACCGTAGAAGGGTGTGGACGAGGATTCTTCGTGTTCCGGTATAAATTGGGTCATGAAATATAACATATGTACGAAGGCAAAGTGACAATAAGTGACAATGATATAACCCTAATTATGGTTCAGTGGTGAACGACTATTATAGTTTTTTCTCCATTTGTTGCTCCACTTCTGTGGGTCAATCATATGGATTAGTTGCCATTGTGGATGAATGTCATTTAAGCTAGAAATTTGGGGATTTTGCACTGGGGAATCAGAAATAAGATTATATAATGTACATGAAATATGGACGCCCGCCGTGACTATGACTCGGGGATTTTTTAGGGTTCAAAACCCGTGGTTGTTTGTAGAGGGTCTCATAATGCACTACCCAACCGTAGAAGGGTGTGGACGAGGATTCTTCATGATCCGGTACAAATAGAGTCATGAAATATAACATATGTATGAAGCTAAAGTGACAATAAGTGACAATGATATAACCCTAATTATGGTTCAGTGGTGGACGACTATTATAGTTTTTTCTCCATTTGTTGCTCCACTTCTGTAGGCCAATCATATGGATTAGTTTCCATCGTGGATGAATGTCATTAAACTAGAATTTTGGGGATTTTGCATTGGGGAATCAGAAAGAAGATTATATAATGTACATGAAATATGGACGCCCGCCGTGACTATGACTCGGGGATTTTTTAGGGTTCAAAAACCGTGTAGTGGTTTGTAGAGGTCTCATAATGCAATGCCCTATCGTAGAAGGGTGTGCATGAGGATTCTTCATGATCCGATACAAATAGGGTCATGAAATATAACATATGTACGAAGGCAAAGTGAAAATGATATAACCCTAATTATGGTTCGGTGGTGAACGACTATTATAGTTTTTTCTCCATTTGTTGCTCCACTTCTTCGGGCCAATCATATGGATTAGTTGCCATCATAGATGAATGTCATTTAAGCTAGAAATTTGGAGATTTTGCAATGGGGAATCAGAAAGAAGATTATATAATGTACATGAAATATGGACGCCCGCCGTGACTATGACTCTGGGATTTTATAGGGTTCAAAACCCATCTAATGGTCTGTAGAAGGCCTCATAATGCACTACCCAACCGTAGAAGGGTGTGGACATGGATTCTTCATGATCTTGTACAAATAGAGTCATGAAATATAACATATGTATGAAGGCAAAGTGACAATAAGTGACAATGATATAACCCTAATTATGGTTCGGTGGTGAACGACTATTATAGTTTTTTCTCGATTCGTTGCTCCACTTCTGTGGGCCAATCATATGGATTAGTTGCCATCGTGGATGAATGTCATTTAAGCTAGAAATTTGGGGATTTTGCATTGGGGAATCAGAAAGAAGATTATATAATGTACATGAAATATGAACGCCCGCCGTGACTACGACTCAGGAATTTTTAGGGTTCAAAACCTGTGTAGTGGTTTGTAGAGGGTCTCATAATGTGCTACCCAACTGTAGAAGGGTGTGGATGAGGATTCTTCATGAGCTGGTACAAATAGGGTCATGAAATATAACATATGTACAAAGGCAAAGTGACAATAAGTGACAATGATATAACCCTAATTATGGTTTGGCAGCGAACGACTATTATAGTTTTTTCTCCATTTGTCCACTTCTGTGGGACAACCATATGGATTAGTTTCTATCGTGGATGAATGTCATTTAAGTTAGAAATTTGGGGATTTTGCATTGGGGAATCAAAAAGAAGATTATATAATGTACATGAAATATGGACGCCTGCCGTGTCTACGACTCGGGGATTTTTTAGGGTTCAAAACCCGTGTAGTGGTTTGTAGAGGGTCTCATAATGCGCTACCCAACCGTAGAAGGGTGTGGATGAGGAATATTCATGATCCGGTACAAATAGGGTCATGAAATATAACATATGTACGAAGGCAAAGTGATAATAAGTGACAATGATATAACCCTAATTATGGTTCGGTGGTGAACGACTATTATAGTTTTTTTTTCCATTTGTTGCTCCACTTCTGTGGGCCAATCATATGGATTAGTTGCCATCATGGATGAATGTCATTTAAGCTAGAAATTTGGTGATTTTGCACTGGGGAATCAGAAAGAAGATTATATAATGTACATGAAATATGGACGCCTGCCGTGACTACGACTCGGGGATTTTTTAGGGTTCAAAACCCATGTAGTGGCTTGTAGAGGGTCTCATAATGCACTACCCAACCGTCGAAGGGTGTGCATGAGGATTCTTCGTGATCTGGTACAAATAGAGTCATGAAATATAATATATGTACGAAGGCAAAGTGATAGTAAGTGACAATGATATAACCCTAATTATGGTTTGGTGGTGAATGACTATTATAGTTTTTTCCCCATTTGTTGCTCCACTTCTGTGGGCCAATCATATGGATTAGTTTCCATTGTGAATGAATGTCATTTATGCTAGAAATTTGGGGATTTTGCATTGGGGAATGAGAAAGAAGATTATATAATGTACATGAAATATGGACGCCCGCCGTGACTATGTTTCGGGGATTTTTTAGGGTTCAAAAACCGTGTAGTGGTTTGTAGAGGTTCTCATAATGCGCTGCCCATCCGTAGAAGGGTGTGGACGAGGATTCTTCGTGATTCGGTACAAATAGGGTCATGAAATATAACATATGTACAAAGGCAAAGTGACAATAAGTGACAATAATATAACCCTAATTATGGTTCGGTGGTGAACGACTATTATAGTTTTTTCTCCATTTGTTGCGCCTCTTCTATGGGCCAACCATATGGATTAGTTGCCATCGTGGATGAATGTCATTAAACCTAGAAATTTGGGGATTTTGCATTGGGGAATCAGAAAGAAGATTATATAATGTACATGAAATATGGACGCCCGCCGTGACTACGACTCGGGGAGTTTTTAGGGCTCAAAACCCATTTAGTGGTTTGTAGAGGGTCTCATAATGCGCTACCCGACCGTAGAAGGGTGTGGATGATGATTCTTCGTGATCCGGTACAAATAGGGTCATGAAATATAACATATGTACAAAGGCAAAGTGATAATAAGTGACAATGATATAACCCTAATTATGGTTCGGTAGTTAACGACTATTATAGTTTTTTCTCCATTTGTTGCCCCACTTCTGTGGGCCAACCATATGGATTAGTTGCCATTGTGGATGAATGTCATTTAAGCTAGAAATTTGGGGATTTTGCATTGGGGAATCAGAAAGAAGATTATATAATGTACATGAAATATGGACGCTCGCCGTGAGTATGACTCGGGGATTTTTTTAGGATTCAAAACCTGTGTAGTGGTTTGTAGAGGGTCTCATAATGCGCTACCCAACCATAGAAGGGTGTGGATGAGGATTCTTCATGATCCGGTACAAATTGGGTCATGAAATATAACATATGTATGAAGGCAAAAGTGACAATGATATAACCCTAATTATGGTTCGGTGGTGAACGACTATTATAGTTTTTTCTCCATTTGTTGCTCCACTTCTTCGGGCCAATCATATGGATTAGTTTCCATCATGGATGAATGTCATTTAAGCTAGAAATTTGGGGATTTTGCATTGCGGAATCAGAAAGAAGATTATATAATGTACATGAAATATGGACGCCCGCCGTGACTACGACTCGGAGATTTTTTAGGGTTCAAAACCTGTGTAGTGGTTTGTAGAGGGTATCATAATGCGCTACCCAACTGTAGAAGGGTGTGGATGAGCATTCTTCATGATCCGGTACAAATAGGGTCATGAAATATAACATATGTACGAAGGCAAAGTGACAATAAGTGACAATGATATAACCCTAATTATGGTTCGGTGGTGAACGACTATTATAGTTTTTTCTCCATTTGTTGCTCCACTTCTGTGGGCCAATCATATGGATTAGTTGCCATCGTGGATGAATGTCATTTAAGCTAGAAATTTGGGGATTTTGCACTGGGGAATCAGAAAGAAGATTATATAATGTACATGAAATATGGACGCCCACCGTGACTATGACTCTGGGATTTTATAGGGTTCAAAACCCATGTAATGGTCTGTAGAAGGCCTCATAATGCACTACCCAACCGTAGAAGGGTGTGGACATGGATTCTTCATGATCTTGTACAAATAGAGTCATGAAATATAACATATGTATGAAGGCAAAGTGACAATAAGTGACAATGATATAACCCTAATTATGGTTCGGTGGTGAACGACTATTATAGTTTTTTCTCCATTTGTTGCTCCACTTCTGTGGGCCAATCATATGGATTAGTTGCCATCGTGGATGAATGTCATTTAAGCTAGAAATTTGGGGATTTTGCACTGGGGAATCAGAAAGAAGATTATATAATGTACATGAAATATGGACGCCCACCGTGACTATGACTCTGGGATTTTATAGGGTTCAAAACCCATGTAATGGTCTGTAGAAGGCCTCATAATGCACTACCCAACCGTAGAAGGGTGTGGACATGGATTCTTCATGATCTTGTACAAATAGAGTCATGAAATATAACATATGTATGAAGGCAAAGTGACAATAAGTGACAATGATATAACCCTAATTATGGTTCGGTGGTGAACGACTATTATAGTTTTTTCTCCATTCGTTGCTCCACTTCTGTGGGCCAATCATATGGATTAGTTGCCATCGTGGATGAATGTCATTTAAGCTAGAAATTTGGGGATTTTGCATTGGGGAATCAGAAAGAAGATTATATAATGTACATGAAATATGAACGCCCGCCGTGACTACGACTCAGGAATTTTTAGGGTTCAAAACCTGTGTAGTGGTTTGTAGAGGGTCTCATAATGTGCTACCCAACTGTAGAAGGGTGTGGATGAGGATTCTTCATGAGCTGGTACAAATAGGGTCATGAAATATAACATATGTACAAAGGCAAAGTGACAATAAGTGACAATGATATAACCCTAATTATGGTTTGGCAGCGAACGACTATTATAGTTTTTTCTCCATTTGTCCACTTCTGTGGGACAACCATATGGATTAGTTTCTATCGTGGATGAATGTCATTTAAGTTAGAAATTTGGGGATTTTGCATTGGGGAATCAAAAAGAAGATTATATAATGTACATGAAATATGGACGCCTGCCGTGTCTACGACTCGGGGATTTTTTAGGGTTCAAAACCCGTGTAGTGGTTTGTAGAGGGTCTCATAATGCGCTACCCAACCGTAGAAGGGTGTGGATGAGGAATATTCATGATCCGGTACAAATAGGGTCATGAAATATAACATATGTACGAAGGCAAAGTGATAATAAGTGACAATGATATAACCCTAATTATGGTTCGGTGGTGAACGACTATTATAGTTTTTTTTTCCATTTGTTGCTCCACTTCTGTGGGCCAATCATATGGATTAGTTGCCATCATGGATGAATGTCATTTAAGCTAGAAATTTGGTGATTTTGCACTGGGGAATCAGAAAGAAGATTATATAATGTACATGAAATATGGACGCCTGCCGTGACTACGACTCGGGGATTTTTTAGGGTTCAAAACCCATGTAGTGGCTTGTAGAGGGTCTCATAATGCACTACCCAACCGTCGAAGGGTGTGCATGAGGATTCTTCGTGATCTGGTACAAATAGAGTCATGAAATATAATATATGTACGAAGGCAAAGTGATAGTAAGTGACAATGATATAACCCTAATTATGGTTTGGTGGTGAATGACTATTATAGTTTTTTCCCCATTTGTTGCTCCACTTCTGTGGGCCAATCATATGGATTAGTTTCCATTGTGAATGAATGTCATTTATGCTAGAAATTTGGGGATTTTGCATTGGGGAATGAGAAAGAAGATTATATAATGTACATGAAATATGGACGCCCGCCGTGACTATGTTTCGGGGATTTTTTAGGGTTCAAAAACCGTGTAGTGGTTTGTAGAGGTTCTCATAATGCGCTGCCCATCCGTAGAAGGGTGTGGACGAGGATTCTTCGTGATTCGGTACAAATAGGGTCATGAAATATAACATATGTACAAAGGCAAAGTGACAATAAGTGACAATAATATAACCCTAATTATGGTTCGGTGGTGAACGACTATTATAGTTTTTTCTCCATTTGTTGCGCCTCTTCTATGGGCCAACCATATGGATTAGTTGCCATCGTGGATGAATGTCATTAAACCTAGAAATTTGGGGATTTTGCATTGGGGAATCAGAAAGAAGATTATATAATGTACATGAAATATGGACGCCCGCCGTGACTACGACTCGGGGAGTTTTTAGGGTTCAAAACCCATTTAGTGGTTTGTAGAGGGTCTCATAATGCGCTACCCGACCGTAGAAGGGTGTGGATGATGATTCTTCGTGATCCGGTACAAATAGGGTCATGAAATATAACATATGTACAAAGGCAAAGTGATAATAAGTGACAATGATATAACCCTAATTATGGTTCGGTAGTTAACGACTATTATAGTTTTTTCTCCATTTGTTGCCCCACTTCTGTGGGCCAACCATATGGATTAGTTGCCATTGTGGATGAATGTCATTTAAGCTAGAAATTTGGGGATTTTGCATTGGGGAATCAGAAAGAAGATTATATAATGTACATGAAATATGGACGCTCGCCGTGAGTATGACTCGGGGATTTTTTTAGGATTCAAAACCTGTGTAGTGGTTTGTAGAGGGTCTCATAATGCGCTACCCAACCATAGAAGGGTGTGGATGAGGATTCTTCATGATCCGGTACAAATTGGGTCATGAAATATAACATATGTATGAAGGCAAAAGTGACAATGATATAACCCTAATTATGGTTCGGTGGTGAACGACTATTATAGTTTTTTCTCCATTTGTTGCTCCACTTCTTCGGGCCAATCATATGGATTAGTTTCCATCATGGATGAATGTCATTTAAGCTAGAAATTTGGGGATTTTGCATTGCGGAATCAGAAAGAAGATTATATAATGTACATGAAATATGGACGCCCGCCGTGACTACGACTCGGAGATTTTTTAGGGTTCAAAACCTGTGTAGTGGTTTGTAGAGGGTATCATAATGCGCTACCCAACTGTAGAAGGGTGTGGATGAGCATTCTTCATGATCCGGTACAAATAGGGTCATGAAATATAACATATGTACGAAGGCAAAGTGACAATAAGTGACAATGATATAACCCTAATTATGGTTCGGTGGTGAACGACTATTATAGTTTTTTCTCCATTTGTTGCTCCACTTCTGTGGGCCAATCATATGGATTAGTTGCCATCGTGGATGAATGTCATTTAAGCTAGAAATTTGGGGATTTTGCACTGGGGAATCAGAAAGAAGATTATATAATGTACATGAAATATGGACGCCCACCGTGACTATGACTCTGGGATTTTATAGGGTTCAAAACCCATGTAATGGTCTGTAGAAGGCCTCATAATGCACTACCCAACCGTAGAAGGGTGTGGACATGGATTCTTCATGATCTTGTACAAATAGAGTCATGAAATATAACATATGTATGAAGGAAAAGTGACAATAAGTGACAATGATATAACCCTAATTATGGTTCGGTGGTGAACGACTATTATAGTTTTTTCTCCATTCGTTGCTCCACTTCTGTGGGCCAATCATATGGATTAGTTGCCATCGTGGATGAATGTCATTTAAGCTAGAAATTTGGGGATTTTGCATTGGGGAATCAGAAAGAAGATTATATAATGTACATGAAATATGAACGCCCGCCGTGACTACGACTCAGGAATTTTTAGGGTTCAAAACCTGTGTAGTGGTTTGTAGAGGGTCTCATAATGTGCTACCCAACTGTAGAAGGGTGTGGATGAGGATTCTTCATGAGCTGGTACAAATAGGGTCATGAAATATAACATATGTACAAAGGCAAAGTGACAATAAGTGACAATGATATAACCCTAATTATGGTTTGGCAGCGAACGACTATTATAGTTTTTTCTCCATTTGTCCACTTCTGTGGGACAACCATATGGATTAGTTTCTATCGTGGATGAATGTCATTTAAGTTAGAAATTTGGGGATTTTGCATTGGGGAATCAAAAAGAAGATTATATAATGTACATGAAATATGGACGCCTGCCGTGTCTACGACTCGGGGATTTTTTAGGGTTCAAAACCCGTGTTGTGGTTTGTAGAGGGTCTCATAATGCGCTACCCAACCGTAGAAGGGTGTGGATGAGGAATATTCATGATCCGGTACAAATAGGGTCATGAAATATAACATATGTACGAAGGCAAAGTGATAATAAGTGACAATGATATAACCCTAATTATGGTTCGGTGGTGAACGACTATTATAGTTTTTTTTTTCCATTTGTTGCTCCACTTCTGTGGGCCAATCATATGGATTAGTTGCCATCATGGATGAATGTCATTTAAGCTAGAAATTTGGTGATTTTGCACTGGGGAATCAGAAAGAAGATTATATAATGTACATGAAATATGGACGCCTGCCGTGACTACGACTCGGGGATTTTTTAGGGTTCAAAACCCATGTAGTGGCTTGTAGAGGGTCTCATAATGCACTACCCAACCGTCGAAGGGTGTGCATGAGGATTCTTTGTGATCTGGTACAAATAGAGTCATGAAATATAATATATGTATGAAGGCAAAGTGATAGTAAGTGACAATGATATAACCCTAATTATGGTTTGGTGGTGAATGACTATTATAGTTTTTTCCCCATTTGTTGCTCCACTTCTGTGGGCCAATCATATGGATTAGTTTCCATTGTGAATGAATGTCATTTATGCTAGAAATTTGGGGATTTTGCATTGGGGAATGAGAAAGAAGATTATATAATGTACATGAAATATGGACGCCCGCCGTGACTATGTTTCGGGGATTTTTTAGGGTTCAAAAACCGTGTAGTGGTTTGTAGAGGTTCTCATAATGCGCTGCCCATCCGTAGAAGGGTGTGGACGAGGATTCTTCGTGATTCGGTACAAATAGGGTCATGAAATATAACATATGTACAAAGGCAAAGTGACAATAAGTGACAATAATATAACCCTAATTATGGTTCGGTGGTGAACGACTATTATAGTTTTTTCTCCATTTGTTGCGCCTCTTCTATGGGCCAACCATATGGATTAGTTGCCATCGTGGATGAATGTCATTAAACCTAGAAATTTGGGGATTTTGCATTGGGGAATCAGAAAGAAGATTATATAATGTACATGAAATATGGACGCCCGCCGTGACTATGACTCGGGGAGTTTTTAGGGTTCAAAACCCATTTAGTGGTTTGTAGAGGGTCTCATAATGCGCTACCCGACCGTAGAAGGGTGTGGATGATGATTCTTGGTGATCCGGTACAAATAGGGTCATGAAATATAACATATGTACAAAGGCAAAGTGATAATAAGTGACAATGATATAACCCTAATTATGGTTCGGTAGTTAACGACTATTATAGTTTTTTCTCCATTTGTTGCCCCACTTCTGTGGGCCAACCATATGGATTAGTTGCCATTGTGGATGAATGTCATTTAAGCTAGAAATTTGGGGATTTTGCATTGGGGAATCAGAAAGAAGATTATATAATGTACATGAAATATGGACGCTCGCCGTGAGTATGACTCGGGGATTTTTTTAGGATTCAAAACCTGTGTAGTGGTTTGTAGAGGGTCTCATAATGCGCTACCCAACCATAGAAGGGTGTGGATGAGGATTCTTCATGATCCGGTACAAATTGGGTCATGAAATATAACATATGTATGAAGGCAAAAGTGACAATGATATAACCCTAATTATGGTTCGGTGGTGAACGACTATTATAGTTTTTTCTCCATTTGTTGCTCCACTTCTTCGGGCCAATCATATGGATTAGTTTCCATCATGGATGAATGTCATTTAAGCTAGAAATTTGGGGATTTTGCATTGCGGAATCAGAAAGAAGATTATATAATGTACATGAAATATGGACGCCCGCCGTGACTACGACTCGGAGATTTTTTAGGGTTCAAAACCTGTGTAGTGGTTTGTAGAGGGTATCATAATGCGCTACCCAACTGTAGAAGGGTGTGGATGAGCATTCTTCATGATCCGGTACAAATAGGGTCATGAAATATAACATATGTACGAAGGCAAAGTGACAATAAGTGACAATGATATAACCCTAATTATGGTTCGGTGGTGAACGACTATTATAGTTTTTTCTCCATTTGTTGCTCCACTTCTGTGGGCCAATCATATGGATTAGTTGCCATCGTGGATGAATGTCATTTAAGCTAGAAATTTGGGGATTTTGCACTCGGGAATCAGAAAGAAGATTATATAATGTACATGAAATATGGACGCCCACCGTGACTATGACTCTGGGATTTTATAGGGTTCAAAACCCATGTAATGGTCTGTAGAAGGCCTCATAATGCACTACCCAACCGTAGACGGGTGTGGACATGGATTCTTCATGATCTTGTACAAATAGAGTCATGAAATATAACATATGTATGAAGGAAAAGTGACAATAAGTGACAATGATATAACCCTAATTATGGTTCGGTGGTGAACGACTATTATAGTTTTTTCTCCATTCGTTGCTCCACTTCTGTGGGCCAATCATATGGATTAGTTGCCATCGTGGATGAATGTCATTTAAGCTAGAAATTTGGGGATTTTGCATTGGGGAATCAGAAAGAAGATTATATAATGTACATGAAATATGAACGCCCGCCGTGACTACGACTCAGGAATTTTTAGGGTTCAAAACCTGTGTAGTGGTTTGTAGAGGGTCTCATAATGTGCTACCCAACTGTAGAAGGGTGTGGATGAGGATTCTTCATGAGCTGGTACAAATAGGGTCATGAAATATAACATATGTACAAAGGCAAAGTGACAATAAGTGACAATGATATAACCCTAATTATGGTTTGGCAGCGAACGACTATTATAGTTTTTTCTCCATTTGTCCACTTCTGTGGGACAACCATATGGATTAGTTTCTATCGTGGATGAATGTCATTTAAGTTAGAAATTTGGGGATTTTGCATTGGGGAATCAAAAAGAAGATTATATAATGTACATGAAATATGGACGCCTGCCGTGTCTACGACTCGGGGATTTTTTAGGGTTCAAAACCCGTGTAGTGCTTTGTAGAGGGTCTCATAATGCGCTACCCAACCGTAGAAGGGTGTGGATGAGGAATATTCATGATCCGGTACAAATAGGGTCATGAAATATAACATATGTACGAAGGCAAAGTGATAATAAGTGACAATGATATAACCCTAATTATGGTTCGGTGGTGAACGACTATTATAGTTTTTTTTTCCATTTGTTGCTCCACTTCTGTGGGCCAATCATATGGATTAGTTGCCATCATGGATGAATGTCATTTAAGCTAGAAATTTGGTGATTTTGCACTGGGGAATCAGAAAGAAGATTATATAATGTACATGAAATATGGACGCCTGCCGTGACTATGACTCGGGGATTTTTTAGGGTTCAAAACCCATGTAGTGGCTTGTAGAGGGTCTCATAATGCACTACCCAACCGTCGAAGGGTGTGCATGAGGATTCTTCGTGATCTGGTACAAATAGAGTCATGAAATATAATATATGTACGAAGGCAAAGTGATAGTAAGTGACAATGATATAACCCTAATTATGGTTTGGTGGTGAATGACTATTATAGTTTTTTCCCCATTTGTTGCTCCACTTCTGTGGGCCAATCATATGGATTAGTTTCCATTGTGAATGAATGTCATTTATGCTAGAAATTTGGGGATTTTGCATTGGGGAATGAGAAAGAAGATTATATAATGTACATGAAATATGGACGCCCGCCGTGATTATGTTTCGGGGATTTTTTAGGGTTCAAAAACCGTGTAGTGGTTTGTAGAGGTTCTCATAATGCGCTGCCCATCCGTAGAAGGGTGTGGACGAGGATTCTTCGTGATTCAGTACAAATAGGGTCATGAAATATAACATATGTACAAAGGCAAAGTGACAATAAGTGACAATAATATAACCCTAATTATGGTTCGGTGGTAAACGACTATTATAGTTTTTTCTCCATTTGTTGCGCCTCTTCTATGGGCCAACCATATGGATTAGTTGCCATCGTGGATGAATGTCATTAAACCTAGAAATTTGGGGATTTTGCATTGGGGAATCAGAAAGAAGATTATATAATGTACATGAAATATGGACGCCCGCCGTGACTACGACTCGGGGAGTTTTTAGGGTTCAAAACCCATTTAGTGGTTTGTAGAGGGTCTCATAATGCGCTACCCGACCGTAGAAGGGTGTGGATGATGATTCTTCGTGATCCGGTACAAATAGGGTCATGAAATATAACATATGTACAAAGGCAAAGTGATAATAATTGACAATGATATAACCCTAATTATGGTTCGGTAGTTAACGACTATTATAGTTTTTTCTCCATTTGTTGCCCCACTTCTGTGGGCCAACCATATGGATTAGTTGCCATTGTGGATGAATGTCATTTAAGCTAGAAATTTGGGGATTTTGCATTGGGGAATCAGAAAGAAGATTATATAATGTACATGAAATATGGACGCTCGCCGTGAGTATGACTCGGGGATTTTTTTAGGATTCAAAACCTGTGTAGTGGTTTGTAGAGGGTCTCATAATGCGCTACCCAACCATAGAAGGGTGTGGATGAGGATTCTTCATGATCCGGTACAAATTGGGTCATGAAATATAACATATGTATGAAGGCAAAAGTGACAATGATATAACCCTAATTATGGTTCGGTGGTGAACGACTATTATAGTTTTTTCTCCATTTGTTGCTCCACTTCTTCGGGCCAATCATATGGATTAGTTTCCATCATGGATGAATGTCATTTAAGCTAGAAATTTGGGGATTTTGCATTGCGGAATCAGAAAGAAGATTATATAATGTACATGAAATATGGACGCCCGCCGTGACTACGACTCGGAGATTTTTTAGGGTTCAAAACCTGTGTAGTGGTTTGTAGAGGGTATCATAATGCGCTACCCAACTGTAGAAGGGTGTGGATGAGCATTCTTCATGATCCGGTACAAATAGGGTCATGAAATATAACATATGTACGAAGGCAAAGTGACAATAAGTGACAATGATATAACCCTAATTATGGTTCGGTGGTGAACGACTATTATAGTTTTTTCTCCATTTGTTGCTCCACTTCTGTGGGCCAATCATATGGATTAGTTGCCATCGTGGATGAATGTCATTTAAGCTAGAAATTTGGGGATTTTGCACTGGGGAATCAGAAAGAAGATTATATAATGTACATGAAATATGGACGCCCACCGTGACTATGACTCTGGGATTTTATAGGGTTCAAAACCCATGTAATGGTCTGTAGAAGGCCTCATAATGCACTACCCAACCGTAGAAGGGTGTGGACATGGATTCTTCATGATCTTGTACAAATAGAGTCATGAAATATAACATATGTATGAAGGCAAAGTGACAATAAGTGACAATGATATAACCCTAATTATGGTTCGGTGGTGAACGACTATTATAGTTTTTTCTCCATTCGTTGCTCCACTTCTGTGGGCCAATCATATGGATTAGTTGCCATCGTGGATGAATGTCATTTAAGCTAGAAATTTGGGGATTTTGCATTGGGGAATCAGAAAGAAGATTATATAATGTACATGAAATATGAACGCCCGCCGTGACTACGACTCAGGAATTTTTAGGGTTCAAAACCTGTGTAGTGGTTTGTAGAGGGTCTCATAATGTGCTACCCAACTGTAGAAGGGTGTGGATGAGGATTCTTCATGAGCTGGTACAAATAGGGTCATGAAATATAACATATGTACAAAGGCAAAGTGACAATAAGTGACAATGATATAACCCTAATTATGGTTTGGCAGCGAACGACTATTATAGTTTTTTCTCCATTTGTCCACTTTTGTGGGACAACCATATGGATTAGTTTCTATCGTGGATGAATGTCATTTAAGTTAGAAATTTGGGGATTTTGCATTGGGGAATCAAAAAGAAGATTATATAATGTACATGAAATATGGACGCCTGCCGTGTCTACGACTCGGGGATTTTTTAGGGTTCAAAACCCGTGTAGTGGTTTGTAGAGGGTCTCATAATGCGCTACCCAACCGTAGAAGGGTGTGGATGAGGAATATTCATGATCCGGTACAAATAGGGTCATGAAATATAACATATGTACGAAGGCAAAGTGATAATAAGTGACAATGATATAACCCTAATTATGGTTCGGTGGTGAACGACTATTATAGTTTTTTTTTCCATTTGTTGCTCCACTTCTGTGGGCCAATCATATGGATTAGTTGCCATCATGGATGAATGTCATTTAAGCTAGAAATTTGGTGATTTTGCACTGGGGAATCAGAAAGAAGATTATATAATGTACATGAAATATGGACGCCTGCCGTGACTACGACTCGGGGATTTTTTAGGGTTCAAAACCCATGTAGTGGCTTGTAGAGGGTCTCATAATGCACTACCCAACCATCGAAGGGTGTGCATGAGGATTCTTCGTGATCTGGTACAAATAGAGTCATGAAATATAATATATGTACGAAGGCAAAGTGATAGTAAGTGACAATGATATAACCCTAATTATGGTTTGGTGGTGAATGACTATTATAGTTTTTTCCCCATTTGTTGCTCCACTTCTGTGGGCCAATCATATGGATTAGTTTCCATTGTGAATGAATGTCATTTATGCTAGAAATTTGGGGATTTTGCATTGGGGAATGAGAAAGAAGATTATATAATGTACATGAAATATGGACGCCCGCCGTGACTATGTTTCGGGGATTTTTTAGGGTTCAAAAACCGTGTAGTGGTTTGTAGAGGTTCTCATAATGCGCTGCCCATCCGTAGAAGGGTGTGGACGAGGATTCTTCGTGATTCGGTACAAATAGGGTCATGAAATATAACATATGTACAAAGGCAAAGTGACAATAAGTGACAATAATATAACCCTAATTATGGTTCGGTGGTGAACGACTATTATAGTTTTTTCTCCATTTGTTGCGCCTCTTCTATGGGCCAACCATATGGATTAGTTGCCATCGTGGATGAATGTCATTAAACCTAGAAATTTGGGGATTTTGCATTGGGGAATCAGAAAGAAGATTATATAATGTACATGAAATATGGACGCCCGCCGTGACTACGACTCGGGGAGTTTTTAGGGTTCAAAACCCATTTAGTGGTTTGTAGAGGGTCTCATAATGCGCTACCCGACCGTAGAAGGGTGTGGATGATGATTCTTCATGATCCGGTACAAATAGGGTCATGAAATATAACATATGTACAAAGGCAAAGTGATAATAAGTGACAATGATATAACCCTAATTATGGTTCGGTAGTTAACGACTATTATAGTTTTTTCTCCATTTGTTGCCCCACTTCTGTGGGCCAACCATATGGATTAGTTGCCATTGTGGATGAATGTCATTTAAGCTGGAAATTTGGGGATTTTGCATTGGGGAATTAGAAAGAAGATTATATAATGTACATGAAATATGGACGCTCGCCGTGAGTATGACTCGGGGATTTTTTTAGGATTCAAAACCTGTGTAGTGGTTTGTAGAGGGTCTCATAATGCGCTACCCAACCATAGAAGGGTGTGGATGAGGATTCTTCATGATCCGGTACAAATTGGGTCATGAAATATAACATATGTATGAAGGCAAAAGTGACAATGATATAACCCTAATTATGGTTCGGTGGTGAACGACTATTATAGTTTTTTCTCCATTTGTTGCTCCACTTCTTCGGGCCAATCATATGGATTAGTTTCCATCATGGATGAATGTCATTTAAGCTAGAAATTTGGGGATTTTGCATTGCGGAATCAGAAAGAAGATTATATAATGTACATGAAATATGGACGCCCGCCGTGACTACGACTCGGAGATTTTTTAGGGTTCAAAACCTGTGTAGTGGTTTGTAGAGGGTATCATAATGCGCTACCCAACTGTAGAAGGGTGTGGATGAGCATTGTTCATGATCCGGTACAAATAGGGTCATGAAATATAACATATGTACGAAGGCAAAGTGACAATAAGTGACAATGATATAACCCTAATTATGGTTCGGTGGTGAACGACTATTATAGTTTTTTCTCCATTTGTTGCTCCACTTCTGTGGGCCAATCATATGGATTAGTTGCCACCGTGGATGAATGTCATTTAAGCTAGAAATTTGGGGATTTTGCACTGGGGAATCAGAAAGAAGATTATATAATGTACATGAAATATGGACGCCCACCGTGACTATGACTCGGGGATTTTTTAGGGTTCAAAACCCGTGGTGGTTTGTAGAGGGTCTCATAATGCACTACCCAACCATAGAAGGGTGTGGACAAGGATTCTTCGTGATCCGGTACAAATAGAGTCATGAAATATAACATATGTACGAAGGTAAAGTGACAATAAGTGACAATGATATAACCATAATTATGGTTCAGTGGTGAATGACTATTATAGTTTTTTCTCCATTTGTTGCTCCACTTCTGTGGGCCAATCATATGGATTAGTTTCTATCGTGGATGAATGTCATTTATGCTAAAAATTTGGGGATTTTGCATTGGGGAATCAAAAAGAAGATTATATAATGTACGTGAAATATGGACGCCCGCCGTGACTACGACTCGGGGATTTTTTAGGGTTTGAAAACCGTGTAGTGGTTTGTAGAGGTCTCATAATGCGCTACCCAACCGTAGAAGGGTGTGGATGAGGATTCTTTGTGATCTGGTACAAATAGGGTCATGAAATATAACATATGTATGAAGGCAAAGTGACAATGATATAACCCTAATTATGGTTCGGTGGTGAATGACTATTATATTTTTTCTCCATTTGTTTCTCCACTTCTGTGGGCCAATCATATGGATTAGTTGCCACCGTGGATGAATGTCATTTAAGCTAGAAATTTGGGTATTTTGCATTGGGGAAAAAGAAAGAAGATTATATAATGTACATGAAATATGGACGCCCGCCGTGACTACGACTCAAGGATTTTTTAGGGTTCAAAACTTGTGTAGTGGTTTGTAGAGGGTCTCATATTGCGCTACCCAACCGTAGAAGGTTGTGGACGAGGATTCTTCGTGATCCGGTACAAATAGGGTCATGAAATATAACATATGTACGAATGAAAAGTGACAATGATATAACCCTAATTATGGTTCGGTGGTAAATGACTATTATAGTTTTTTCTTCATTTGTTGCTCCACTTATGTGGGCCAATCATATGGATTAGTTGCCATCATGGATGAATGTCATTTAAGCTAGAAATTTGGGGACTTTGCATTGGGGAATTCGAAAGAAGATTATATAATATACATGAAATATGGACGCCCACCGTGACTACGACTCAGGGATTTTTAAGGGTTCAAAACCCATGTAGTGGTTTGTAGAGGGTCTCATAATGCGCTACCCAACCGTAAAAGGGTGTGGACGAGGATTTTTTATGATCCGGTACAAACAGGGTCATGAAATATAACATATGTACGAAGGCAAAGTGACAATGATATAACCCTAATTATGGTTCGGTGGTGAACGACTAGTTTTTTCTCCATTTGTTGCTCCCCTTCTATGGGCCAATCATATGGATTAGTTGCCATCGTGTATGAATGTCATTTAAGCTAAAAATTTGGGAATTTTGCATTGGGGAAACAGAAAGAAGATTATATAATGTACATGAAATATGGACGCCCGCCGTGACTATGACTCGCTGATTTTTTAGGGTTTAAAACCCGTGTAGTGGTTTGTAGAGGGTCTCATAATGCGCTACCCAATCATAGAAGGGTGTGGACGAGGATTCTTCATGATCTGGTACAAATAGGCTCATGAAATATAAAATATGTATGAAGGAAAAGTGACAATAAGTGACAATGATATAACCCTAATTATGGTTCGGTGGTAAATGACTATTATAGTTTTATCTCCATTTGTTGCTCCACTTATGTGGGCTAATCATATGGATTAGTTGCCATCATGGATGAATATCATTTAAGCTAGAAATTTGGGGATTTTGCATTGGAGAATCAGAAAGAAGATTATATAATGTACATGAAATATGGACGCCCGCCGTGACTATGACTCAGGGATTTTTTAGGGTTCAAAACCCCTGTAGTGGTTTGTAGAGGGTCTCATAATGCGCTACCCAACCGTCGAAGGGTGTGGACGAGGATTATTCGTGATCCGGTACAAATAGGATCATGAAATATAACATATGTATGAAGACAAAGTGATAATAAGTGACAATGATATAACCCTAATTATGGTTCGGTGGTGAACGACTATTATAGTTTTTTCTCCATTTGTTGCTCCACTTCTGTGGGCCAATCATATGGATTAGTTGCCATTGTGGATGAATGTCATTTAAGCTAGAAATTTGGGGATTTTGCATTGGGAAAAAGAAAGAAGATTATATAATGTACATGAAATATGGACGCCCACCGTGACTACGACTCAAGGATTTTTTAGGGTTCAAAACCTGTGTAGTATTTTGTAGAGGGTCTCATAATGCGGTACCTAACCGTAGAAGGGTGTGGACGAGGATTCTTCGTGATCCGGTACAAATAGGGTCATGAAATATAAGATATGTACAAAGGCAAAGTGACAATGATATAACCCTAATTATGGTTCGGTAGTGAACGACTAGTTTTTTCTCTATTTGTTGCTCCCCTTCTATGGGCCAATCATATGGATTAGTTGCCATCGTGGATGAATGTCATTTAAGCTAGAAATTTGGGGATTTTGCATTGGGGAAAACAGAAAGAAGATTATATAATGTACATGAAATATGGACGCCCGCCGTGACTACGACTCGGGGATTTTTTTAGGGTTCAAAACCCGTGTAATGGTTTGTAGAGGGTCTCATAACGCACTACCCAACTGTAGAAGGGTGTGGACGAGGATTCTTTGTGATCCGGTACAAATAGGGTCGTGAAATATAACATATGTACGAAGGCGAAGTGACAATAAGTGCCAATGATATAACCCTAATTATGGTTCGGTGGTGAACGACTATTGTAGTTTTTTCTCCATTTGTTGCTCCACTTCTGTGGGCAAATCATATGGTTTCATTGCCATTGTGGATGAATGTCATTCAAGCTAGAAATTTGGGGATTTTGCATTGGGGAATCAGAAAAAAGATTATATAATGTAGATGAAATATGGACGCCCATCGTGACTACGACTCGGGGATTTTTTAGGGTTCAAAACCTGCGTATGGTTTGTAGAGGGTCTCATAATGCGCTACCCAACCGTAGAATGTTGTGGGCAAGGATTCTTCGCGATCCGGTACAAATGGGGTCATGAAATATAACATATGTACGAATGCAAAGCGACAATAAGTGACAATGATATAACCCTAATTATGGTTCGGTGGTGAACGACTATTATAGTTTTTTCTCCATTTGTTGCTCCACTTTTGTGGGCCAATCATATGGTTTCGTTTCCATCATGGATGAATGTCATTTAAGCTAAAAATTTGGGGATTATGCATTGGGGAAAAGAAAGAAGATTATATAATGTACATGAAATATGGACGCCCGCCGTGACTACGACTCGGGGATTTTTAAGGGTTCAAAACCTGTGTAGTGCTTTGTAGAGGCCCTCATAATGTGCTACCCAACCGTAGAAGGGTGTGGACGAGGATTCTTCGCAATCCGGTACAAATGGGGTCATGAAATATAATGTATATACGAAGGCAAAGTGACAATAAGTGACAATGATATAACCCTAATTATGGTTCGGTGGTGAACGACTATTATAGTTTTTTCTCCATTTGTTTCTCCACTTCTGTGGGCCAATCATATGGATTAGTTGCCATCGTGGATGAATGTCATTTAAGCTAGAAATTTGGGTATTTTGCATTGGGGAAAAGGAAAGAAGATTATATAATGTACATGAAATATGGACGCCCGCTGTGACTACGACTCGGGGATTTTTTAGGGTTCAAAACCTATGTAGTGGTTTGTAGAGGGTATCATAATGCGCTAGCCAACCGTAGAAGGGTGTGGACGAGGATTCTTCACGATCCGGTACAAATGGGGTCATGAAATATAACATATGTATGAAGGCAAAGTGACAATAAGTGACAATGATATAACCCTAATTATGGTTCGGTGGTGAACGACTATTATAGTTTTTTCTCCATTTGTTGCTCCACTTCTGTGGGCCAATCATATGGATTAGTTGCCATTGTGGATGAATGTCATTTATGCTAGAAATTTGGGGATTTTGCATTGGGGAATCAGAAAGAAGATTATATAATGTACATGAAATATGGACGCCCGCCGTGACTACGACTCGGGGATTTTTTAGGGTTCAAAACCCGTGGAGTGGTCTGTAGAGGGTCTCATAATGTGCTACCCAACCATCGAAGGGTGTGGACGAGGATTATTCGTGATTCGGTACAAATAGGGTCATGAAATATAACATATGTACGAAGGCAAAGTGACAATAAGTGACAATGATATAACCCTAATTATGGTTCGGTGGTGAACGACTATGACAGTTTTTTCTCCATTTGTTGCTCCACTTCTATGGGCCAATCATATGGATTAGTTTCCATTGTGGATAAATGTCATTTAAGCTAGAAATTTGGGGATTTTGCATTGGGGAACTTTAAAGAAGATTATATAATGTACATGAAATATGGACGCCCGCCGTGACTATGACTCGGGGATTTTTTAGGGTTCAAAACCCGTGTAGTGGTTTGTAGAGGGTCTCATAATGTGCTACCCAACCGTAGAAGGGTGTCGACGAGGATTCTTCGTGATCCGGTACAAATAGGATCATGAAATATAACATATGTATGAAGACAAAGTGACAATAAGTCACATTGATATAACCCTAATTATGGTTCGGTGGTGAACAACTATTATAGTTTTTTCTCCATTTGTTGCTCCACTTCGGTGGGCCAATCATATGGTTTCATCGCCATCGTGGATGAATGTCATTTAAGCTAGAAATTTGGCGATTTTGCATTGGGGAAAAAGAAAGAAAATTATATAATGTACATGAAATATGGACGCCCGCCGTCACTACGACTCGGGGATTTTTAATGGTTCAAAACCTGTGTAGTGGTTTGTAGAGGGTCTCATAATGCGCTACCCAACCGTAGAATGGTGTGGACGAGGATTCTTCATGATCCGGTACAAATGGGTCATGAAATATAACATATGTATGAAGGCAAAGTGACAATAAGTGACAATGATAAAACCCTAATTATGGTTCGGCAGTGAATGACTATTATAGTTTTTTCTCCATTTGTTACTCCAGTTTTGTGGGCCAATCATATGGATTAGTTGCCATCGTGGATGAATGTCATTTAAGCTAGAAATTTCTGGATTTTGCATTGGGGAATCAGAAAGAAGATTATATAATGTACATGAAATATGGACGCCTGCCGTGACTACGACTCGGGGATTTTTTAGGGTTCAAAACCCGTGTAGTGGTTTGTAGAGGGTCTCATAATGCGCTACCCAACCGTAGAAGGGTGTGGACAAGGATTCTTCGTGATCCGGTACAAATAGGGTCATGAAATATAACATATGTACGAAGGCAAAGTGACAATAAGTGACAATGATATAACCCTAATTATGGTTCGGTGGTGAATGACTATTATAGTTTTTTGTCCATTTGTTGCTCCACTTCTGTGGGACAATCATATGGATTAGTTGCCATCATGGATGAATGTCATTTAAGCTACAAATTTGGGGATTTTGCATTGGGGAAAAAACAAAGAAGATTATATAATGTACATGAAATATGGACGCCCGCCGTGACTACGACTCGGGGATTTTTTTAGGGTTCAAAACCTGTGTAGTGGTTTGTAGAGGGTCTCATAATATGCTACCCAACCATAGAAGGGTGTGGATGAGGATTCTTCGCGATCCGGTACAAATGAGGTCATGAAATATAACATATGTGCGAAGGCAAAGTGACAATAAGTGACAATGATATAACCCTAATTATTGTTCGGTGGTGAACGACTATTATAGTTTTTTCTCCAATTGTTGCTCCACATCTGTGGTCCAATCATATGGATTAGTTTCCATCATGGATGAATGTCATTTAAGCTAGAAATTTGGGGATTTTGCATTGGGGAAAAAGAAAGAAGATTATATAATGTACATGAAATATGGACGCCTGCGGTGACTACGACTCGGGGATTTTTTAGGGTTCAAAACCCGTGGAGTGGTCTGTAGAGGGTCTCATAATGCGCTACCCAACCATCGAAGGGTGTGGACGAGGATTATTCGTGATTCGGTACAAATAGGGTCATGAAATATAACATATGTACGAAGGCAAAGTGACAATAAGTGACAATGATATAACCCTAATTATGGTTCGGTGGTGAACGACTATGATAGTTTTTTCTCCATTTGTTGCTCCACTTCTATGGGCCAATCATATGGATTAGTTTCCATTGTGGATGAATGTCATTTAAGCTAGAAATTTGGGGATTTTACATTGGGGAACTAGAAAGAAGATTATATAATGTACATGAAATATGGACGCCCGCCGTGACTATGACTCGGGGATTTTTTAGGGTTCAAAACCCGTGTAGTGGTTTGTAGGGGGTCTCATAATGCGCTACCCAACCGTAGAAGGGTGTCGACGAGGATTCTTCGTGATCCGGTACAAATAGGATCATGAAATATAACATATGTATGAAGACAAAGTGACAATAAGTCACATTGATATAACCCTAATTATGGTTTGGTGGTGAACAACTATTATAGTTTTTTCTCCATTTGTTGCTCCACTTCGGTGGGCCAATCATATGGTTTCGTTGCCATCGTGGATGAATGTCATTTAAGCTAGAAATTTGGGGATTTTGCATTGGGGAAAAAGAAAGAAAATTATATAATGTACATGAAATATGGACGCCCGCCGTCACTACGACTCGGGGATTTTTAATGGTTCAAAACCTGTGTAGTGGTTTGTAGAGGGTCTCATAATGCGCTACCCAACCGTAGAATGGTGTGGACGAGGATTCTTCATGATCCGGTACAAATGGGTCATGAAATATAACATATGTATGAAGGCAAAGTGACAATAAGTGACAATGATAAAACCCTAATTATGGTTCGGCAGTGAATGACTATTATAGTTTTTTCTCCATTTGTTGCTCCAGTTCTGTGGGCCAATCATATGGATTAGTTGCCATCGTGGATGAATGTCATTTAAGCTAGAAATTTGGGGATTTTGCATTGGGGAATCAGAAAGAAGATTATATAATGTACATGAAATATGGACGCCTGCCGTGACTACGACTCGGGGATTTTTTAGGGTTCAAAACCCGTGTAGTGGTTTGTAGAGGGTCTCATAATGCGCTACCCAACCGTAGAAGGGTGTGGACAAGGATTCTTCGTGATCCGGTACAAATAGGGTCATGAAACATAACATATGTACGAAGGCAAAGTGACAATAAGTGACAATGATATAACCCTAATTATGGTTCGGTGGTGAACGACTATTATAGTTTTTTGTCCATTTGTTGCTCCACTTCTGTGGGACAATCATATGGATTAGTTGCCATCATGGATGAATGTCATTTAAGCTAGAAATTTGGGGATTTTGCATTGGGGAAAAATAAAGAAGATTATATAATGTACATGAAATATGGACGCCCGCCGTGACTACGACTCGGGGATTTTTTAGGGCTCAAAACCCGTGTAGTGGTTTGTAGAGGGTCTCATAATGCGCTACCCAACCGTAGAATGGTGTGGATGAGGATTCTTTGTGATCTGGTACAAATAGGGTCATGAAATACAACATATGTACGAAGGCAAAGTGACAATAAGTGACAATGATATAACCCAAACTATGGTTCGGGGGTGAACGACTATTATAGTTTTTTCTCCATTTGTTGCTCCACTTCTGTGGGCAAATCATATGGTTTTGTTGCCATCATGGATGAATGTCATTTAAGCTAGAAATTTGGGGATTTTGCATTGGGAAATATGAAAGAAGATTATATAATGTACATGAAATATGTACGCCCGCCGTGACTACGACTCGGGGATTTTCTAGGGTTCAAAACCTACGTAGTGGTTTGTAGAGGGTCTCATAATGCGCTACCCAACCGTAGAAGGGTATGGATGAGGATTCTTCACAATCTGGTACAAATGGGGTCATGAAATATAACGTATATACGAAGGCCGAGTGACAGTAAGTGACAGTGATATAACCCTAATTATGGTTCGGTGGTGACCGACTATTATAATTTTTTCTCCATTTGTTGCGCCACTTCTGTGGGCCAATCATATGGTTTCGTTGCCATCGTCGATGAATATCATTTAAGCTAGAAATTTGGGGATTTTGCATTGGGGAAAAAAGAAAGAAGATTATATAATGTACATGAAATATGGACGCCCGCCGTGACTACGACTCGGGGATTTTTTTAGGGTTCAAAACCTTTGTAGTGGTTTGTAGAGGGTCTCATAATATGCTACCCAACCATAGAAGGGTGTGGATGAGGATTCTTCACGATCCGGTACAAATGAGGTCATGAAATATAACATATGTGCGAAGGCAAAGTGACAATAAGTGACAATGATATAACCCTAATTATTGTTCGGTGGTGAACGACTATTATAGTTTTTTCTCCAATTGTTGCTCCACTTATGTGGGCCAATCATATGGATTAGTTGCCATCATGGATGAATGTCATTTAAGCTAGAAATTTGGGGATTTTGCATTGGGGAAAAAGAAAGAAGATTATATAATGTACATGAAATATGGACGCCTGCCGTGACTACGACTCGGGGATTTTTTAGGGTTCAAAACCCGTGGAGTGGTCTGTAGAGAGTCTCATAATGCGCTACCCAACCATCGAAGGGTGTGGACGAGGATTATTCGTGATTCGGTACAAATAGGGTCATGAAATATAACATATGTACGAAGGCAAAGTGGCAATAAGTGACAATGATATAACCCTAATTATGGTTCGGTGGTGAACGACTATGACAGTTTTTTCTCCATTTGTTGCTCCACTTCTATGGGCCAATCATATGGATTAGTTTCCATTGTGGATGAATGTCATTTAAGCTAGAAATTGGGGATTTTGCATTGGGGAACTAGAAAGAAGATTATATAATGTACATGAAATATGGACGCCCGCCGTGACTATGACTCGGGGATTTTTTAGGGTTCAAAACCCGTGTAGTGGTTTGTAGAGGGTCTCATAATGCGCTACCCAACCGTAGAAGGGTGTCGACGAGGATTCTTTGTGATCCGGTACAAATAGGATCATGAAATATAACATATGTATGAAGACAAAGTGACAATAAGTCACATTGATATAACCCTAATTATGGTTCGGTGGTGAACAACTATTATAGTTTTTTCTCCATTTGTTGCTCCACTTCGGTGGGCCAATCATATGGTTTCGTTGCCATCATGGATGAATGTCATTTAAGCTAGAAATTTGGGGATTTTGCATTGGGGAAAAAGAAAGAAAATTATATAATGTACATGAAATATGGACGCCCGCCGTCACTACGACTCGGGGATTTTTTAATGGTTCAAAACCTGTGTAGTGGTTTGTAGAGAGTCTCATAATGCGCTACCCAACCGTAGAATGGTGTGGACGAGGATTCTTCATGATCCGGTACAAATGGGTCATGAAATATAACATATGTATAAAGGCAAAGTGACAATAAGTGACAATGATAAAACCCTAATTATGGTTCGGCAGTGAATGACTATTATAGTTTTTTCTCCATTTGTTGCTCCAGTTCTGTGGGCCAATCATATGGATTAGTTGCCATCATGGATGAATGTCATTTAAGCTAGAAATTTGGGGATTTTGCATTGGGGAATCAGAAAGAAGATTATATAATGTACATGAAATATGGACGCCTGCCGTGACTACGACTCGGGGATTTTTTAGGGTTCAAAACCCGTGTAGTGGTTTGTAGAGGGTCTCATAATGCGCTACCCAACCGTAGAAGGGTGTGGACAAGGATTCTTCGTGATCCGGTACAAATAGGGTCATGAAATATAACATATGTATGAAGGCAAAGTGACAATAAGTGACAATGATATAACCCTAATTATGGTTCGGTGGTGAACGACTATTATAGTTTTTTGTCCATTTGTTGCTCCACTTCTGTGGGACAATCATATGGATTAGTTGCCATCATGGATGAATGTCATTTAAGCTAGAAATTTGGGGATTTTGCATTGGGGAAAAATAAAGAAGATTATATAATGTACATGAAATATGGACGCCCGCCGTGACTACGACTCGGGGATTTTTTAGGGCTCAAAACCCGTGTAGTGGTTTGTAGAGGGTCTCATAATGTGCTACCCAACCGTAGAAGGGTGTTGATGAGGATTCTTTGTGATCTGGTACAAATAGGGTCATGAAATACAACATATGTATGAAGGCAAAGTGACAATAAGTGACAATGATATAACCCAAACTATGGTTCGGGGGTGAACGACTATTATAGTTTTTTCTCCATTTGTTGCTCCACTTCTGTGGGCAAATCATATGGTTTTGTTGCCATCGTGGATGAATGTCATTCAAGATAGAAATTTGGGGATTTTGCATTGGGAAATATGAAAGAAGATTATATAATGTACATGAAATATGGACGCCCGCCGTGACTACGACTCGGGGATTTTCTAGGGTTCAAAACCTACGTAGTGGTTTGTAGAGGGTCTCATAATGCGCTACCCAACCGTAGAAGGGTGTGGATGAGGATTCTTTGCGATCTGGTACAAATGGGGTCATGAAATATAACATACGTACGAAGGCCAAGTGACAGTTAGTGACAATGATATAACCCTAATTATGGTTCGGTGGTGAACGACTATTATAATTTTTTCTCCATTTGTTGCGCCACTTCTGTGGGCCAATCATATGGTTTCGTTGCCATCGTGGATGAATATCATTTAAGCTAGAAATTTGGGGATTTTGCATTGGGGAAAAAGAAAGAAGATTATATAATGTACATGAAATATGGACGCCCGCCGTGACTACGACTCGGGGATTTTTTTATGGTTCAAAACCTGTGTAGTGGTTTGTAGAGGGTCTCATAATATGCTACCCAACCATAGAAGGGTGTGGATGAGGATTCTTCGCGATCCGGTACAAATGAAGTCATGAAATATAACATATGTGCGAAGGCAAAGTGACAATAAGTGACAATGATATAACCCTAATTATTGTTCGGTGGTGAACGACTATTATTGTTTTTTCTCCAATTGTTGCTCCACTTCTGTGGGCCAATCATAAGGATTAGTTGCCATCATGCATGAATGTCATTTAAGCTAGAAATTTGGGGATTTTGCATTGGGGAAAAAGAAAGAAGATTATATAATGTACATGAAATATGGACGCCTGCCATGACTACGACTCGGGGATTTTTCAGGGTTCAAAACCCATGTAGTGGTCTGTAGAGAGTCTCATAATGCGCTACCCAACCATAAAAGGGTGTGGACGAGGATTCTTCGTGATCCGGTACAAATAGGGTCATGAAATATAACATATGTACGAAGGCAAAGGGACAATAAGTGACAATGATATAACCCTAATTATGGTTCGGTGGTGAACGACTATGATAGTTTTTTCTCCATTTGTTGCTCCACTTCTATGGGCCAATCATATGGATTAGTTTCCATTGTGGATGAATGTCATTTAAGCTAGAAATTTGGGGATTTTGCATTGGGGAACTAGAAAGAAGATTATATAATGTACATGAAATATGGACGCCCGCCGTGACTATGACTCGGGGATTTTTTAGGGTTCAAAACCCGTGTAGTGGTTTGTAGAGGGTCTCATAATGCGCTACCCAACCGTAGAAGGGTGTCGACGAGGATTCTTCGTGATCCGGTACAAATAGGATCATGAAATATAACATATGTATGAAGACAAAGTGACAATAAGTCACATTGATATAACCCTAATTATGGTTCGGTGGTGAATGATGACCCACAAGTATAGGGGGTGTATCGTAGTACTTTCGATAAATAAGAGTGTCAAACCCAACGAGGAGCAGAAGGTGTTGATGAGCAGTTTTGACTAAGGAATCACTATAAATACTAGCAAACAAGTTTTCAGGAGTATTTGGTAATACGAGTAAATAAAGTGCGGGTAAATAAAAGACAGTAGTAACAATTGCAGCAGGTGGCCCAATCCTTTATTCAGCAAAGGACAAGCCGGTTGTGTTCTTATAATAACCAAACGTTCTCGAGGACACACGGGAGGTTTCTGTCAAGAGCTTTCGCTTCATAGAGCCAATAGTATTTATTGGTTTGGTAAGTGTTATGGGGGTGAACCTATGCTAGCGCACTACCCTTACTAGGATAAATACACACTTGTGATTATACCCCTTGCAAGCATCCGCAAATACAAGAAAGTAATTAAGATAAATCTAACCACAGCCTTAAACTCTAGGATCCTACGCTCCCTGGTGCAATGGTTTCCCAACGGAGGTTTAGGTTTCTGTCACTCCAGCAACCCCACAATCGGTAGCCAAATACACAATGCATCTCACTAGGCCCATAAATGGTGAAGTATCATGTAGTCGACGTTCACATGACACCACTAATGAAATAGCACCACAACAATATCAAACCATTAAATATTTCTCAACAATAATTCACTACTAACATCTTGACTTCTCCCATGTCCTCAAGAACTAAACGAACTACTCACAAGACATCATATGGATCATGATCAGAGGTGAAATAATGGTAAATAATAATCTGAACATAAACCTTAATTCAATGGTTCCACTCAATAGCATCAACTACAAGAGTAATCAACATCGGGAAAGTTTCCCCTATGAATATAACAAGATCCAACTCAAGATGTTACAGCGGGATGGCGTGGTGATGGTGGAGATGATGGTGCTGGTGATGGAGATGATGATGATGATGATCCCGATGAAGTCCAGTGCGATGGTGATGATGATGGCGATGATCTCCCCTCTCCGGGAAGGAATTTCCCCGGCAGATTTCTCCCTGCCGGAGAGCTTTCTCTCTCTGGTGTTCTCCGCCCCGCAGAGGCGGCTCTGTCTAACTCTGAACCCCCCCTTGACTTAGGTTTTCGGGGACGATGATGTACGCGAAGGGGCAAGACCAGAGGTGGGCCAGGGTGGCCTCACGTGGGACCCGCGCGGCCAGGGGGCTGGCCGCGCCACCCTGGCGTGTGGGGCCCCCCTGGCTCCTCTCAACTCCCCCTCCTGGCTTCGTGAGTCTTCTGGTAAAATATAATTTCTGGGTATTTTTCTGGAATTTTCCTAATCTTCAAAATATGGTCTCTTGATGGTCCTTTTTCCAGCAGAATCCTGACTCCGGCAGCAACTCCTCCGATGATCATCAAACATGTGAAAACAAAGAAAACAACATAAGTATCATGTCTACATATGAAATATATCAATGAATAACAGTAAATTGTGATACAAAATAGTGATGCAAATTGGACGTATCAACCCCCCCAAGCTTAGACCTCCCCTGTCCCCAAGCGAAAACTAAACTCGGTAAACATGACCACAGGTTTATGGAGTGGAGTGTCGATAATCAAAATACGGACGAGAAGCATCACATTCACTAACGCACAAATTATAATAGACAGCAACTTCCCTTTATAAGATGTAAACTTGCAATGGGTAAAAGGGAATCACATGTAAAGGTGCACAAGGTAAATTATAATTGGCAATGGCAAACCTTAGTTCTTGGTCAAAGAATGGAGAACAAACTATTCTCCTTTTTAAACGGAGCCTTTTAAAATAGAGCTAATATAGCAAAGACTATATGCTCAACAAAGTAAACTTTTGCATTCATAGAAAGCTTTCAAAGATGTATTCCTTCAGACAAAAGCGTTATACAAAACAAGGAAGATAGTAAACATGATTAAACGGATCAACATATGGATGAATGGAACATAACAACTCAAATGCTTGCTTGAGACAGAGGGAAATAGGTTGACTCAACATAAAAGTAAAAGATAGGCCCTTCGCAGAGGGAAGCAGGGATTAAACATGTGCTAGAGCTTTTCATTTGTAAAATAGAGGTAAAAAAATTGTTTTGAGAGGTGGTTGCTTTTGTCAACGACTAGCAACGGAGTTCTTGATATCTTCCATACTAAACAAGTGAGAGCGGTTCCGAGATGTTTGATTAATTGGCACTTTGGTGCTCTTTTATAGCTTTGCACTCCTCCCCACCTTTTTCCTTTCTCAAACCATGGCTAACCGATTCCATCGGGTGCCGACCAACTTTCACATTCCATTGGAGGAGTGCCTTTTTCTTTCTTTTGAGATTATAATGGTCTGACCAGCTCCCTTGCAAAATTAATGACGAGCAGATGAAGCTGCCTAGTCGAGGGGTACTTCATTTAGTATGGAAGATAACAAACCCATCCACTACGTCCTCATGAGCTAAAAACAGTGGCACAAAATGAGAAGTGTTTGAAAGTTTTTGAAAGGTAGCACATGAAAATTTACTTGGAATGGCTTAAAATACCATGCATAGGAATTTATAGTGGACTCTTTGGAAGTAACTTGGTTTTTGGGATTTGGATGCACGAGAAGTATTTCCTCTCAGTACAGGTTTTTGGCTAGCAAGGCTGGGTAGCAAGCATAAGAGTTGCATGAAACAAACAAACATACATATAATAAGAACAATCATGCAAACTCCCTTGAAGGTACAACGATTTTAACTTTAAGAATAACAATGCTTATAAGCCAAACATAAGGAAAACTGAAGTGATGTAACTGCAAGCACTTCTTTATTCTTTTCTACTCAAACCTCAAGGTAAAGTTGCTACTGACCAAGCTAGGTTTTCCAAAACCAACTAAATCTACTCAAGCTCCCAATGTGATACCAATACCAATCAACAAGACTAGTCTCATAAGAGAGATTGCAGACTAACATAAAGTGTGCGAAAAGTAAACGATAAAACTTCTCATTAATATTTCATTACCGCAACTAACACCAAGGTATACAGAGATAACTAACTAAGGAGGATACTTCCAACTGCAAACTATTCTATATGATAACTTCTCTATTCATGAAAAGACTCTACTTGAAAAGTAAATGAACAAAAGGTAATGATGTGATACCGCGGCACTCCCCCAAGCTTGGGACAAGCCAAGGGGATGCCTATACTGATGACGAATTACTCCTTTGGCGGTATTGGTAGCAGCCTTGGATTAAGGAAATATTCCTGCATTCTGCGAAGCCTGAGATTCTCTTCCTGAAGCATATATACCTCCCTCTTCAAGGCTTCATAATAAGTGCAAAACTCAAAAGTGACCAGCATTCCGTGTTCTATCACGGGCACGGAGTCAAGATCCAAAATATGATATGTTGGTCCCTGCAGATCATGAGAAAAAATACGCCTAGCTTTTGTTGGTACTTCCCAAGGAGGATTTTTCGGCCTTGCTCTTCCAGAACCTCGCTCCTCTCTCCACTTCTGGAGCAGGTGATCATCCACATAGCGCCCTTTGCCATTATTGTCACTTGAAGAGGTCATGGCTTCCCCAAACTTGAGATCAACTCCTGACAGAAACAGCTCGAAACAAAACACGACGAGAAAACGATATACAGACCTCGGGGACTCCGGGGGGTTAAATAGGCGAAAATTATACATCAAAACGAAACCACAGGAGGAAACCGGGACGGAAAAGAGTTCCGAGGTGTTCTCACACGTAGGTGGCGCGGCCAGGGGTGGGCCCGCGCCACCCGTGTGTGAGATACACATGGACTTCTTTTCCTCCCTGTTTTCGTCTCGTGATTTTACATATTTATTAAAAACAGCAAAAATATTAAAGGAAGAACTTTTAGCGAAACTTTTCTGACTAGAACTGTTACCTATTCGAAAACGAACTCTGCAGGTTCCTGCAAGTTGTCTTGGATGTAATCTTCCAGAGAAACTGTTTCAATAACATCAACATCTTCATTATAAGAATCTCCAGAAATATAATGTTTGAGTCTTTGCCCATTCACCACTTGTGTAGAATCATCTTTCAATGAAGCAATTTTTATAGCACCTGAGCGGTACACTTCCACAATAACATATGGTCCTTCCCATTTAGAAAGTAATTTTCCTACAAAAAATCTGAGACGAGACCTATACAAAAGAACTTTCTCACCAACATGAAACTCTCTCTTAAGAATTCTCTTATCATGCCATTGCTTGACTTTCTCTTTGAAAAGTCTGGCATTCTCATACGCTTCGTTTCTCCACTCATCTAGAGAACTCAAATCTAACAACCTTTTCTTACCGGCTAGTTTAAAATCTCTATTAAGCTCTCTCACTGCCCAAAAAGCTTTGTGTTCTAATTCTAAAGGCAGGTGACACGCTTTTCCGTAAACCATCTTATAAGGAGACATACCCATGGGGTTCTTATAAGCAGTTCTATAAGCCCATAAAGCGTCATTTAACTTACTAGCCCAGTTTTTCCTAGATCTACTAACAGTCTTCTGCAAGATAGACTTGATCTCTCTATTTGAAAGCTCTACCTGCCCACTAGTTTGGGGATGATAAGCAGAAGCAATTCTATGATTGACATCATACTTAGCAAGAGTTTTTCTAAAACTACCGTGAATAAAATGAGAACCTCCGTCAGTCATAAGATATCTAGGCACTCCGAACCTAGGAAAAATAACATCCTTAAGCATTTTTAACGAAGTCTCACCATCGGCACTCTTTGTAGGTATGGCTTCTACCCATTTAGTAACATAATCAACAGCAACAAGTATATGGGTATAGCCTTTTGAAGGAGGAAAAGGACCCATAAAGTCAAATCCCCAACAATCAAACGGTTCAATAACAAGAGTGTAATTCATAGGCATTTCATTGCGTCTAGAAATATTACCAACTCTTTGACATTCATCGCAAGATAAAACATACCTTCTGGCATCTTTAAAGAGGGTTGGCCAATAAAAACCTGATTGTAGAACCTTCTGTGCGGTTCTATCTCCAGCATGATGCCCTCCGTAGGCACTGCTATGGCATTTTCTTAATATCTCTTGTTGCTCGTATTCCGGTACGCATCTTCTCATAATACCATCAACTCCTTCTTTATATAAATGTGGGTCATCCCAAAAATAATGCCTCAAATCGTAGAAGAATTTTATTCTTTGCTGAGCTGTAAAGGTCGGAGGCAAATACTTGGAAACAATAAAGTTAGCATAATCAGCATACCAAGGAACGTCTCGTGAAGTTACATTAATTGCAGCCAACTGTTCATTTGGAAAACTATCATTAACAGGAATATGATCAAAAGAAATGTTTTCCAATCTAGACAAGTTGTCAGCTACAGGATTTTCAGCACCTTTCCTATCTACGATATGCAAATCAAACTCTTGTAAAAGCAACACCCATCTAATAAGCCTAGGCTTAGCATCCTTCTTAGTCATAAGATACCTAATAGCAGCGTGATCAGTATGAATAGTAACTTTAGAATCAACAATGTAAGATCTAAACTTATCACATGCAAAAACAACAGCAAGAAACTCTTTCTCAGTAGTGGCATAATTCTTCTGAGCAGCATCAAGAGTCTTACTAGCATAATGAATAACATTCAACTTATTATCTATGCGCTGTCCAAGAACAGCACCAACAGCAAAATCACTAGCATCACACATAATTTCAAAAGGTAAATTCCAATCAGGTGGTTGAACAATAGGAGCAGTAGTTAAAGCCTTCTTAAGAGTTTCAAAAGCTTCCTTACAATCATCATCAAAGACAAATGGTACATCTTTTTGAAGAAGATTGGTAAGAGGCTTTGAAATCTTAGAGAAATCTTTAATAAACCTCCTATAGAAACTAGCATGACCAAGAATACTACGAATACCTTTAACATCTCTTGGACATGGCATTTTCTCGATTGCCTCCACTTTTGCTCTGTCAACTTCAATACCTCTTTCAGAAATTTTATGTCCAAGGACAATTCCTTCATTCACCATAAAGTGGCATTTCTCCCAATTAAGAACAAGGTTAGTTTCTTCACATCTCTGCAAAACTTTATCAAGGTTGTGCAAACAATTATCAAAGGAAGTTCCATAGACAGAAAAATCATCCATGAAGACCTCCACAATTTCTTCACAAAAGCCATGAAAAATAGCAGACATGCATCTTTGAAAAGTAGCAGGAGCATTGCATAAACCAAAAGGCATACGTCTATCAGCATAAGTTCCATAAGGACAAGTAAAAGTGGTTTTCTCTTGATCATCCTTCTTAACAGTAATTTGAGAAAAACCAGAATAACCATCAAGGAAACAAAAATGAGTCTTCTTAGACAACCTTTCTAGCATTTGATCTATAAACGGTAAAGGGTAATGATCTTTCTTAGTAACTTTGTTTACCTTCCTATAATCAATGCACATTCTATAACCGACAACTACCCTTTGAGGAATAAGCTCGTTATTCTCATTAGGCACAACAGTCATACCTCCTTTCTTAGGAACACAATGAACAAGACTAACCCATCTACTATCAGCAATAGGATAAATAATACCAGCATCAAGGAGCTTTAATACCTCATTTCTTACCACATCCTTCATCTTGGGAATTAGGCGGCGTTGATGCTCCACAACTGGCTTCGCATCTTTCTCCATATTAATGGCATGCTGACATAAAGTAGGAGAAATCCCTTTTAAATCATCAAGAGTATATCCCATAGCTCCTCGGTGTTTCTTCAATATCTCCAATAATCTTTCTTCTTCCTTTCCTGAAAGTTTAGAACTAATAATAACAGGATATATTTTCTTATCATCAATATAAGCATATTTGAGGTCATCAGGCAAAGGCTTTAATTCAAAAACAGGATCTTCTTTAGGCGGCAAAGTGGTACCAAGATCCTCCACAGGTAGATTATGTTTGAGTAATGGTGGTTGACGAAGGAGAATATCGTCAATCTCTTCTCTTTCCTTGCTAAAAACATCACTTTCGTGATCTTCCATGAATTGCTGCAAGGCATTATTAGGGGCAAGAGCAATAGAAGCAAGCTGCTCAACTCAAAAATTTTCATTAGGCGTGTCATTATCATAAGAAGTCTTAGCAAACTTGGAAAAATTAAACTCATAAGACTCTCCATTAAACTTAGTAAAAAAATTCTCCTTCTTACAATCTATCACGGCGCCACAAGTGTTCAAAAATGGTCTACCAAAAATAATAGGACAAGTTTTACTAGCCTCCTTACCAAGTACTAGAAAATCAGTAGGGTACTTAGTCTTACCACATAGAACTTCCACATCTCGAACAATACCAAGAGGCCAAACAGTCTCTCGGTTAGCAAGCTGAACAACCACATCAATATCTTCAAGTTCACAAGCGCCAATCTCGTGCATAATTTCTTTATAAAGCTCCAAAGGAATAGCACTTGCACTAGCACCAATATCACATAAGCCATAATAGCAATGATCCCCAATCCTGACAGAAATAACAGGAACACTTGCTTTCCTATGCTTTTTAGGATGCGAGAGAATGTTAGAAGCATCTTCACAAAAAAGAATATATTCATCTCCTACATCTTTAGTAATAAGATCTTTCAATATAGCAACAGGAGACTTAATAGTAATTTGCTCATCAGGCTCTGCAGCTTTCTTAGTACTTTTGTTAGACACACTTACCAAAGTAGAGTACTTCTTTACCTTCGCAGGGAAAGGTGTCTTCTCAATATAAGGTTCAGGAACGATGCTATCAACCGTACAAACTTCTGTAGCTGCAGCAGGTATATGACTAATAGAATCTTTGTAAGGTGCATGATATTTGTTCCAATCTTTCTTTGGAACATCCATATAAGAGGCAAAAGCCTTAAGACAATTAGCAAGTATTTGGGAATCAAGACCATAAGCAGCGCTAACACTATGAAAGTCATTGGTTCCCATAAAAGATTTAATGCATTCATAATCATAGTTTATACCTGACTTCCTACCTTTGTCATTTTCCCAACCTTCAGCATTCTCTTGTATACGGTCAAGAAGTTTCCACTTAGCATCTTCTTTCATATGAGTGAATGATCCAAAACAAGAAGCATCCAAATAATCCTTATCAGGAAGAGTAAGCCGCGCATAAAAATTATCAATAACAATATTATTGGGGAGCTCATGAATGGGACATTTGAGCATTAGTAACTTCAATCTCCCCCACGCTTGGGCAATACTCTCTCCATCATGAGGCCAAAAATTATATATCTTGTTACGGTCTTTATGAATTTCACTTGGAGGATAAAACTTGGAATAAAAGAGAGGCACAATATCCTCCCATGCCATAGATGGACCATCTTGGAGTAGTCGATACCACTCTTCAGCTCTGCCTTTCAATGATATAGAGAATAATTTCTTCTTGACCTGGCTTGGCGAAATACCTGCACACCTGAACAACTCGCATAATTCATGTATAAATAATAAGTGATCACCCGGATGGACAGTTCCATCTCCTGAATAGCAGTTATCCATTATACGCCCAACGATTTTCATAGGTATTTTAAAAGGATCAATTTCAGCAGGCGGTGGCGGTGGTGGTTCCTCCGCATGTGCAGTAGCAGCTGTAGATGTGTTTCCAAATAGGAAACCAAATGGAGAGTTCTCCATAGCAGAGTAAAATAAAAGACAAAATAAAAACAATACTCACAGCGACGGTTACCTTTACCAATTCCACTCTTCAATAGCGCTACACTCCCCGGCAACGGCGCCAGAAAATAGTCTTGATGACCCACAAGTATAGGGGGTGTATCGTAGTACTTTCGATAAATAAGAGTGTCAAACCCAACGAGGAGCAGAAGGTGTTGATGAGCAGTTTTGACTAAGGAATCACTGTAAATACTAGCAAACAGGTTTTCAGGAGTATTTGGTAATACAAGTAAATAAAGTGCGAGTAAATAAAAGACAGTAGTAACAATTGCAGCAGGTGGCCCAATCCTTTATTCAGCAAAGGACAAGCCGGTTGTGTTCTTATAATAACCAAACATTCTCGAGGACACACGGGAGGTTTCTGTCAAGAGCTTTCGCTTCATAGAGCCAATAGTATTTATTGGTTTGGTAAGTGTTATGGGGGTGAACCTGTGCTAGCGCACTACCCTTACTAGGATAAATACACACTTGTGATTATACCCCTTGCAAGCATCCGCAAATACAAGAAAGTAATTAAGATAAATCTAACCACAGCCTTAAACTCTAGGATCCTACGCTCCCTGGTGCAATGGTTTCCCAACGGAGGTTTAGGTTTCTGTCACTCCAGCAACCCCACAATCGATAGCCAAATACACAATGCATCTCACTAGGCCCATAAATGGTGAAGTATCATGTAGTCGACGTTCACATGACACCACTAATGAAATAGCACCACAACAATATCAAACCATTAAATATTTCTCAACAATAATTCAGTACTAACATCTTGACTTCTCCCATGTACTCAAGAACTAAACTAACTACTCACAAGACATCATATGGATCATGATCAGAGGTGAAATAATGGTAAATAACAATCTGAACATAAACCTTAATTCAATGGTTCCACTCAATAGCATCAACTACAAGAGTAATCAACACCGGGAAAGTTTCCCCTATGAATATAACAAGATCCAACTCAAGATGTTACAGCGGGATGGCGTGGTGATGGTGGAGATGATGGTGCTGGTGATGGAGATGATGATGATGATCCCGATGAAGTCCAGTGCGATGGTGATGATGATGGCGACGATCTCCCCTCTCCGGGAAGGAATTTCCCCGGCAGATTTCTCCCTGCCGGAGAGCTTTCTCTCTCTGGTGTTCTCCGCCCCGCAGAGGCGGCTGTGTCTAACTCTTAACCCCCCCCCCTTGACTTAGGTTTTCGGGGACGATGATGTACGCGAAGGGGCGAGACCAGAGGTGTGCCAGGGTGGCCTCACGTGGGGCCCGCGCGGCCAGGGGGCTGGCCGCGCCACCCTGGCGTGTGGGGCCCCCCTGGCTCCTCTCAACTCCTCCTCCTGGCTTCGTGAGTCTTCTGGTAAAATATAATTTCTGGGTATTTTTCTGGAATTTTCCTGATCTTCAAAATATGGTCTCTTGATGGTCCTTTTTCCAGCTGAATCCTGACTCCGGCAGCAACTCCTCCGATGATCATCAAACATGTGAAAACAAAAAAAACAACATAAGTATCATGTCTACATATGAAATATATCAATGAATAACAGTAAATTATGATACAAAATAGTGATGCAAATTGGACGTATCAGTGAACAACTATTATAGTTTTTTCTCCATTTGTTGCTCCACTTCGGTGGGCCAATCATATGGTTTCGTTGCCATCGTGGATGAATGTCATTTAAGCTAGAAATTTGGGGATTTTGCATTGGGGAAAAAGAAAGAAAATTATATAATGTACATGAAATATGGACGCCCGCCGTCACTACGACTCGGGGATTTTTAATGGTTCAAAACCTGTGTAGTGGTTTGTAGAGGGTCTCATAATGTGCTACCCAACCATAGAATGGTGTGGACGAGGATTCTTCATGATCCGGTACAAATGGGTCATGAAATATAACATATGTATGAAGGCAAAGTGACAATAAGTGACAATGATAAAACCCTAATTATGGTTCGGCAGTGAATGACTATTATAGTTTTTTCTCCATTTGTTGCTCCAATTCTGTGGGCCAATCATATGGATTAGTTGCCATCGTGTATGAATGTCATTTAAGCTAGAAATTTGGGGATTTTGCATTGGGGAATCAGAAAGAAGATTATATAATGTACATGAAATATGGACGCCTGCCGTGACTACGACTCGGGGATTTTTTAGGGTTCAAAACCCGTGTAGTGGTTTGTAGAGGGTCTCATAATGCGCTACCCAAACGTAGAAGGGTGTGGACAAGGATTCTTCGTGATCCGGTACAAATAGGGTCATGAAATATAACATATGTACGAAGGCAAAGTGACAATAAGTGACAATGATATAACCCTAATTATGGTTCGGTGGTGAACGACTATTATAGTTTTTTGTCCATTTGTTGCTCCACTTCTGTGGGACAATCATATGGATTAGTTGCCATCATGGATGAATGTCATTTAAGCTAGAAATTTGGGGATTTTGCATTGGGGAAAAATAAAGAAGATTATATAATGTACATGAAATATGGACGCCCGCCGTGACTACGACTCGGGGATTTTTTAGGGCTCAAAACCCGTGTAGTGGTTTGTAGAGGGTCTCATAATGTGCTACCCAACCGTAGAAGGGTGTTGACGAGGATTCTTTGTGATCTGGTACAAATAGGGTCATGAAATACAACATATGTATGAAGGCAAAGTGACAATAAGTGACAATGATTTAACCCAAACTATGGTTTGGGGGTGAACGACTATTATAGTGTTTTCTCCATTTGTTGCTCCACTTCTGTGGGCAAATCATATGGTTTTGTTGCCATCGTGGATGAATGTCATTCAAGCCAGAAATTTGGGGATTTTGCATTGGGAAATATGAAAGAAGATTATATAATGTACATGAAATATGGACGCCCGTCGTGACTACGACTCGGGGATTTTCTAGGGTTCAAAACCTACGTAGTGGTTTGTAGAGGGTCTCATAATGTGCTACCCAACCGTAGAAGGGTGTGGATGAGGATTCTTTGCGATCTGGTACAAATGGGGTCATGAAATATAACATATGTACGCAGGCCAAGTGACAATAAGTGACAATGATATAACCCTAATTATTGTTCGGTGGTGAACAACTATTATAATTTTTTCTCCATTTGTTGCGCCACTTCTGTGGGCCAATCATATGGTTTCGTTGCCATCGTGGATGAATATCATTTAAGCTAGAAATTTGGGGATTTTGCATTGGGGAAAAAGAAAGAAGATTATATAATGTACATGAAATATGGACGCCTGCCGTGACTACGACTCGGGGATTTTTTAGGGTTCAAAACCCATGTAGTGGTCTGTAGAGAGTCTCATCATGCGCTACCCAACCATAGAAGGGTGTGGACGAGGATTCTTCGTGATCCGGTACAAATAGGGTCATGAAATATAACATATGTACGAAGGCAAAGTGACAATAAGTGACAATGATATAACCCTAATTATGGTTCGGTGGTGAACGACTATTATACTCTTTTCTCCATTTGTTGCTCCACTTATGTGGGCCAATCATATGGATTAGTTGCCATCATGGATGAAAGTCATTTAAGCCAGAAATTTAGGGATTTTGCATTGGGGAAAAAGAAAGAAGATTATATAATATACATGCAATATGGACGCCCGCCGTGACTACGACTCGGGGATTTTTTAGGGTTCAAAACCTATGTAGTGGTTTGTAGAGGGTCTCATAATGCGCTAGCCAACCATAGAAGGGTGTGGACGAGGATTCTTTGTGATTCGATACAAATAGGATCATAAAATATAACATATGTATGAAGGCAAAGTGACAATAAGTGACAATGATATAACCCTAATTATGGTTCGGTGGTGAACGACTATTATAGTTTTTTCTCCATTTGTTGCTCCACTTCTATGGGCCAATCATATGGATTAGTTGCCATCTCGGATGAATGTCATTTAAGCTAAAAATTTGGGGATTTTGCATTGGGGAATAAAAAATTAGATTATATAATGTACATGAAATATGGACGCCCGCCATGACTACGACTTGGGGATTTTTTAGGGTTCAAAACCCGTGTAGTGCTTTGTAGAGGGTCTCATAACGTGTTACCCAACCGTAGAAGGGTGTGGACGAGGATTCTTTGTGATCCGATACAAATAGGATCATGAAATATAACATATGTATGAAGGCAAAGTGATAATAAGTGACAATGATATAATCCAAACTATGGTTCGGTGGTGAACGACTATTATAGTTTTTTCTCCATTTGTTGCTCCACTTTTGTGGGCAAATCATATGACTTTGTTGCCATCGTGGATGAATGTCATTCAAACTAGAAATTTGGGGATTTTGCATTGGGGAATATGAAAGAAGATTATATAATGTACATGAAATATGGACGCCCGCCGTGACTACAACTTGGGGATTTTCTAAGGTTCAAAACCTATGTAGTGGTTTGTAGAGGGTCTCATAATGCGCTACCCAACCGTAGAAGGGTGTAGACGAGGATTCTTTGCGATCCGGTACAAATGGGGTCATGAAATATAACATATGTATGAAGGCCAAGTGACAATAAGTGACAATGATATAACCCTAATTATGGTTCGGTGGTGAACGACTGTTATAGTTTTTTCTCCATTTGTTGTGCCACTTCTATGGGCCAATCATATGGTTTCGTTGTCATCGTGGATGAATGTCATTTAAGCTAGAAATTTGAGATTTTTTTGGGGGATTTTGCATTGGGGAAAAAGAAACAAGATTATATAATGTACATAAAATATGGACGCCCACCATGACTATGACTCGGGGATTTTTTAGGGTTCAAAACCTGTGTAGTGGTTTGTAGAGGGTCTCATAATGTGCTACACAACCATAGAAGGGTGTGGATGAGGATTCTTCGCGCTCTGGTACAAATGGGGTCATGAAATATAACATATGTATGAAGGCAAAGTGACAATAAGTGCCAATGATATAACCCTAATTATTGTTCGGTGGTGAATGACTATTATAGTTTTTTCTCCATTTGTTGCTCCACTTCTATGGGCCAATCATATGGATTAGTTGCCATCGTGGATGAATGTCATTTAAGCTAGAAATTTCGGGATTTTGCATTGGGGAATCAGAAAGAAGATTATATAATGTACATGAAATATGGACGCCCGCCGTGACTATGACTTGGGGATTTTTTAGGGTTCAAAACCCATGTAGTGGTTTGTAGAGGGTCTCATAATGCGCTACCCAACCGTAGAAGGGTGTGGACAAGGATTCTTCGTGATCCGGTACAAATAGGGTCATGAAATATAACATATATACGAAGGCAAAGTGATAATAAGTGGCAATGATATAACCCTAATTATGGTTCAATGGTGAACAACTATTATAGTTTTTTATCCGTTTGTTGCTCCATTTCTGTGGGCCAATCTTATGGTTTCATTGCCATCGTGGATGAATGTCATTTAAGCTAGAAATTTGGGGATTTTGCATTGGGGAAAAAGAAAGAAGATTATATAATGTACATGAAATATGGACGCCCGCCGTGGCTACGACTCGGGGATTTTTTAGGGTTCAAAACCTGTGTAGTGGTTTGTAGAGGGTCTCATAATGTGCTACCCAACAATAGAAGGGCGTGGATGAGGATTCTTCGCGATCCGGTACAAACGAGGTCATGAAATATAACATATGTACGAAGGCAAAGTGACAATAAGTGACAATGATATAACCCTAATTATTGTTCGGTGGTGAACGACTATTATAGTTTTTTCTCCATTTGTTGTTCCACTTCTGTGGGCCAATCATATGGATTAGTTGCCATCATGGATGAATGTCATTTAAGCTAGAAATTTGGGGATTTTGCATTGGGGAAAAAGAAAGAAGATTATATAATGTACATAAAATATGGACGCCCGCCGTGACTACGACTCGGGGATTTTTTAGGGTGCAAAACCCATGTAGTGGTCTGTAGAGAGTCTCATAATGCGCTACCCAACCATAGAAGGGTGTGGACGAGGATTCTTCGTGATCCGGTACAAATAGGGTCATGAAATATAACATATGTACGAAGATAAAGTGACAATAAGTGACAATGATATAACCCTAATTATGGTTTGGTGGTGAACGACTATTATAGTTTTTTCTCCATTTGTTGCTCCACTTCTGTGGGCCAATCATATGGATTATTTGCCATCATGGATGAATGTCATTTAAGCTAGAAATTTGGGGATTTTGCATTAGAGAAAAAGAAAGAAGATTATATAATGTACGTGAAATATGGACGCCCGCCGTGACTACGACTCGGGGATTTTTTAGGGTTCAAAACCTATGTAGTGGTTTGTAGAGGGTCCCATAATGCGCTAGCCAACCGTAGAAGGGTGTGGATGAGGATTCTTCATGATCCGGTACAAATGGGGTCATGAAATATAACATATGTACGAAGGCAAAGTGACAATAAGTGACAATGATATAACCCTAATTATGGTTTGGTGGTGAACGACTATTATAGTTTTTTCTCCATTTGTTGCTCCACTTCTGTGGGCCAATCATATGGATTAGTTGGCATCGTGGATGAATGTCATTTAAGCTAGAAATTTGGGGATTTTGCATTGGGGAATCAGAAAGAAGATTATATAATGTACATGAAATATGGACGCCCGCCGTGACTACGACTTGGGGATTTTTTAGGGTTCAAAACCTGTGTAGTGGTTTGTAGAGGGTCTCATAATGCACTACCCAACCGTAGAAGGGTGTGGACGAGGATTCTTTGTGATCCGGTACAAATAGGGTCATGAAATATAACATATGTATGAAGGCAAAGTGATAATAAGTGACAATGATATAACCCAAACTATGGTTCTGTGGTGAACGACTATTATAGGTTTTTCTCCATTTGTTGCTCCACTTCTGTGGGCAAATCATATGGTTTTGTTGCCATCATGGATGAATGTCAGTCAAGCTAGAAATTTGGGGATTTTGCATTGGGGAATATGAAAGAAGATTATATAATGTACATGAAATATGGACGCCCACCGTGACTATGACTCGGGGATTTTCTAGGGTTCAAAACCTATGTAGTGGTTTGTAGAGGGTCCCATAATGCGCTACCCAACTGTAGAAGGGTGTGGACAAGGATTCTTTGCGATCTGGTACAAATGGGGTCATAAAATATAACATATGTACGAAGGCCAAGTGACAATAAGTGACAATGATATAACCCTAATTATGGTTCGGTGGTGAATGAATATTATAGTTTTTTCTCCATTTGTTGCGCCACTTCTGTGGACCAATCATATGGTTTCGTTGCCATCCTGGATGAATGTCATTTAAGCTAGAAATATGGATGCCCGCCGTGACTACGACTCGGGGATTTTTAAGGGTTCAAAACCTGTGTAGTGCTTTATAGAGGCTCTCATAATGTGCTAAACAACCATAGAAGGGTGTGGACGAGGATTCTTCGCAATCCAGTACAAATGGGGTCATGAAATATAACGTATATACGAAGGCAAAGTGACAATAATTGACAATGATATAACCCTAATTATGGTTCGGTGGTGAACGACTATTATAGTTTTTTCTCCATTTGTTTCTCCACTTCTATGGGCCAATCATATGGATTAGTTGCCATTGTGGATGAATGCCATTTAAGCTAGAAATTTAGGGATTTTGCATTGGGGAAAAAGAAAGAAGATTATATAATGTACATGAAATATGGACGCCCGCCGTGACTACGACTCGGGGATTTTTTAGGGTTCAAAACCCATGTAGTGGTTTTTAGAGAGTCTCATAATGCGCTACCCAACCATAGGAGGGTGTGGATAAGGATTCTTCGTGATCCGGTACAAATATGGTCATGAAATATAACATATGTACGAAGGCAAAGTGACAATAAGTGGCAATGATATAACCCTAATTATGGTTTGATGGTGAACGACTATTATATTTTTTATCCGTTTGTTGCTCCACTTCTGTGGACCAATCATATGGATTAGTTGCCATCGTGGATGAATGTTATTTAAGCTAGAAATTTGGGGATTTTGCATTGGGCAAAAAGAAAGAAGATTATATAATGTACATGAAATATGGACGCCCGCCGTGACTACGACTCAGAGATTTTTTAGGGTTCAAAACCTGTGTAGTGGTTTGAGAGGGTCTCATAATGCGCTAGCCAACTGTAGAAGGGTGTGGACGAGGATTCTTCGCGATCCGGTACAAATGAGGTCATGAAATACAACATATGTACGAAGGCAAAGAGACAATAAGTGACAATGATATAACCCTAATTATGGTTCGGTGGTGAATGACTATTATAGTTTTTTCTCCATTTGTTGCTCCACTTCTGTGGGCCAATCATATGGATTAGTTGCAATTGTGGATGAATGTCATTTCAGCTAGAAATTTGGGGATTTTGCATTTGGGAATCAGAAAGAAGATTATATAATGTACATGGAATATGGATCCCCGCCGTGACTACGACTCGGGGATTTTTTAGGGTTCAAAACCCATGTATTGATTTGTAGAGGGTCTCATAATGTGCTACCCAACCGTAGAAGGGTGTGGACAAGGATTCTTCATGATCCGGTACAAATAGGGTCATGAAATATAACATATGTACGAAGGCAAAGTGACAATAAGTGACAATGATATAACCCTAATTATGGTTCGGTGCTGAATGACTATTATAGTTTTTTCTCCATTTGTTGCTCCACTTATGTGGGACAATCATATGGATTAGTTTCCATCATGGATGAATGTCATTTAAGCTAGAAATTTGGGGATTTTGCATTGGGGATAAAGAAAGAAGATTATATAATGTACATGAAATATGGATGCCCGCCGTGACTATGACTCGGGGATTTTTTAGGGTTCAAAACCCGTGTAGTGGTTTGTAGAGGGTTGCATAATGCGCTACCCAACCGTAGAAGGGTGTGGACGAGGATTCTTCGTGATCCAATACAAATAGGGTCATGAAATATAACATATGTACGAAGGCAAAGTGATAATAAGTGACAATAATATAACCCTAATTATGGTTCAGTGGTGAATGACTATTATAGTTTTTTCTCCATTTGTTGCTCCACTTCTATGGGCCAATCATATGGATTAGTTGCCATCATGGATGAATGTCATTTAAGCTAGAAATTTGGGGATTTTGCATTGGGGAATCAGAAAGAAGATTATATAATGTACATGAAATATGGACGCCCGCCGTGACTACGACTCAAGGATTTTTTAGGGTTCAAAACTCGTGTAGTGGTTTGTAGAGGGTCTCATATTGCGCTACCCAACCGTAGAAGGTTGTGGACGAGGATTCTTCATGATCCGGTACAAATAGGGTCATGATATATAACATATGTATGAATGAAAAGTGACAATGATATAACCCTAATTGTGGTTCGGTGGTAAATGACTATTATAGATTTTTCTCCATTTGTTGCTCCACTTATGTGGGCCAATCATATGGATTAGTTGCCATCATGGACGAATGTCATTTAAGCTAGAAATTTGGGGATTTTGCATTGGGGAATTAGAAAGAAGATTATATAATATACATGAAATATGGATGCCCACCGTGACTATGACTCGGGGATTTTTAAGGGTTCAAAACCCATGTAGTGGTTTGTAGAGGGTCTCATAATGCGCTACCCAACCGTAAAAGGGTGTGGACGAGGATTCTTCATGATCCGGTACAAACAGGGTCATGAAATATAACATATGTACGAAGGCAAAGTGACAATAAGTGACAATGATATAACCCTAATTATGGTTCGGTGGTGAACGACTGTTATAGTTTTTTCTCCATTTGTTGCTCCACTTCTGTGGGCCAATCATATGGATTAGTTGCTGATCACTCTAAGATTTACACATATATCTGAACCTTGCAACCATAAAACTTGTCTGTTTTACCTCATTTCTACCAGTGTTGCACCAACATTTTACATCATTTGATCCTTTGTCACAGATCAGTGCGCCAAGGCACTTAATCCTACAAGTCAGAGTAATTCAAACCAAAGACCAAGCCACCAGGAAAGGAAGAGTACATCTTGAGGAGCAAGAAAGAGGCCAACGGCAGGAGCAGGCTGCCACGGCACAAAAGGACAGGAAAAACGGAAAAGCAGACTAGCTGCTGCCGCCACCTTTTTCCCTCTACTCCTCTACGCTTCAGCATATACACCATCCCATCCCGCATCCATCCATGGCCACCTCGCCACACAACCACTCCATCCATCCACCACTCCACAAAAATCTTCCTCCTCCATAGTCCAACACACCGAAAACCTTCACCTTTCCACCCACTTTTCCCTCTTCTCCTCTGTGGCAACAAGATCAGATCAATGGCGCAAGCAAGAACACCATGAATACCACCAAGAACACCTCCAAGAACGTCAAGATGGACAAAGCTCGAAGGATCTGAAGGCCAAGCTCTTCCTCATCCCTCTTCATTCTCTGCCACGACAGCAACATCTCTGCCTTCTCCAATTTCTCTGCCACGGCAAGCCTTCGGTGACCAACAGCAACCTCTCTCTTCTCTCCCCATGCTCTGTGATCTGATTTGTGTTGATCTTGCACTGTAAAACAGTTTGAACCTTGTCCTGGATCTTTGCTATGGTTTGAGTGACACACTCCATTGTAAACTCCAAGATTACTGTGATTTCTGTGTTGCATCTGCCTGATCTGTTAGGTGCAAGACTAGCCTCTGCATCTAGTCCCAAAAATGCATCCCTGCCTCACTTGCTCGTTTGTCCTTTGTTTCCTTGCCTGACAAACAAGAAACATTGGATTTGTTATGTTAAAACTTCCCTGCCTCACTTGCTCGTTTGTCCTTTGTTTCCTTGCCTGACAAACAAGAAACATTGGATTTGTTATGTTAAAAACTTCCAACCTAAAACCTCCTGTTATTTTCCTGTTTACAACACCAAAAACCCCACTTTTCTGCTTAGCTTCTGGAAATTAGGAAATAGTCTCATTTGTGTTGATCCCTGTGGAGACGACTAGAAAAACCCCCCTATAATCTCAGCTAGATCAAAATTGGCGCTGTTGCCGGGGATCAACTTTTGATTGTTTCCTTAGATTACAGTAGACTAAGCTGTGTAAATACTTGTTCCAATTTGCAATCTTTGATTGTCTGTTTTAATGACTTGTCTGTGATCAAGCTTAGAACTTTTATTAGGGGATTTAGTTCACTAACCCTTGATCAAGTTCTTGTCTGTGATTGTGTGTAGAACAATGATTTCATCTAATCTCCGTGGGAATTCAGTTGATGCAGTCCTCTGAAGATTCTCCACTAGCCCCATTTGATCCTGAGCCAGAGAGGACTTTGTTTGCAAGAAAGAGAGCAGCTTCTGAAGTTTCTGCTGAAGATTTGGAAACCTCTGCCTCAGATTTGGAATCATCATCCTCAGATTTCAGCATGGGTGATAAGAAGTTAAGAGATTTGTGGATTCCCAAGGACCAGATCAACAATGCAGATGTGATTATGCCTGCAATACAAGCAAACAACTGGGAAATCAAGCCAGCTCTGATCAATATGGTGCAACATAATCCCTTCAAAGGTTCTGCTTTGGAGAGCCCCCATGAGCATATCAGAAACTTTCTGGAGTACTGCAACACTTTGAAGCACAATGGTGTTCCTCCTGAAGCCATCAGGATGCAATTGTTTCCCTTCTCACTGTCTGGACTTGCAAAAGTTTGGTTCCACTCCCTTCCTATTCACTGTAGAGACACATGGGAACATGTTCTTCAAGCCTTCTTTGAGAGATACTTCCCTCCAACCAAAGCAGCTGAGTGCAGAGACAAGATAACAAGATTTGTGCAATATGAAGGAGAAAGCCTGTATGATACTTGGCAGAGATACCAAGGTCTCATCAGGATGTGTCCCAACCATGGCCAGGAGCAATGGCTCATCTTGCAAACCTTCTACAAGGGTTTGACAGAGCAAACCAGATCATTTGTTGATTCAGCTGCTGGAGGTGGAATCATGAACAAGACCCTTGATGAAGCTACTGAGTTGATTGAGAGCATGGCATCACACAACTTCTCCTGGACAAATGAAAGAGCTGTCCACCCCAACAATCAGCTGCAGATTCAGTCAAGTGGCCAGAATGATTTGGAAGCCAAGTTGGAGAGTTTAACAACTCAGCTTGCCCAGCTCATGACAGAAAGAAACAGCCAAGCTTTGGTTCCTGTCAACCAAGTTACTTCTGCCTGTGCAATTTGTGGAAAAGAAGGCCATTCTCTCATGGAATGTACCTTGTCTGCACCTCCTGAAGCCATGATATCAGAGGTGAACTATGCCCAGAATCAAGGGCCATATTCCCAAAGTTACAACCCCTCTTGGAGAAACCACCCCAACCTTTCTTACAAGAGCAATAATCAGCAAAGTTACCCAGCACCAGGGCAGCAGCACTATGCCCAAGCATCCCAGCAGAGTTACCATCAGCCTGGACAACAAAATTTCAGACCCCAAGGTCAAGTGCAACACCCACAACAACAACACCACCCAGTACATCAGCAAACTACTTCATCCAGCAGTAGCAGCCAATCTGAGCTTGGAGAAATGATGAAGCTACAGAAGGAAATGTTCAGTGGAATGCAAGAAACTATGAAAATGCAATCTGAACTTTTCTACAAGACTATGCAGCAACTCACTGCTGGAATCCAGACCAACAACATTGGAAAACAAGCTGAAGGGAAACTGCCAGCCCAAACAGAGAAAAACCCAAAACAGTGTGGTGCCCTTTCCACTACTGAAGTTATTGATGCAGTCACCACTAGGAGTGGGGTGAACACTGAACCCTTACTCAAAACCCCACCAAATGTCACTTATGTTGCTCCACAGAGAAGACCCACCGTGCAGCATCAAACACCTCCAGAAATTGTTCTGCCAAGGCAGGAAAAATCAACAGGACAGCCTGCCCAGACAGAAAACCCTGCCAAGGCACAGATCTCTGCCACAGAGCCAACAGAGAAGCCTTTGTTGATGAAAGTGCCATTTCCAGAGAGATTGGACAAGACCAAGGAGGAGAAGCAATACTCTAAATTCCTTGAGACCATGAAGGAAGTGCAAATCACCATCCCCATCTTGGATGCAGTGTTGCACATTCCCCTATATGCAAAGTTTTTCAAAGATCTGATCACAAGGAAGAGGAGTTTGGACAGCCCTGAGTTAGCAGCCTTGACAGAAGATTGCAGTGCTGTGATCTTGAACCACATGCCCAAGAAGCTACAAGACCCTGGAAGTTTCAGCATTCCCTGTGTAGTGGGAAGAAAAACCTTCACAGCCCTTTGTGACTTAGGTTCCTCTGTGAGTGTGTTACCCTCTGCTGCAAGCCAGTTTCAGCAGCTGGGAACGTTGAAGCCTACCCCAATGACACTTCAACTTGCTGATAGAACCTTGAGAAAACCAGTAGGAGTCCTTGAAGATGTGCCAGTCCAAGTTGGCAACTTTGCATATCCTGTGGACTTTGTTGTGCTAGAGATGGAAGACAATGCTGAATCAATGATTCTAGGCAGGCCATTCTTGGCAACTGCTGGTGCCATCATTGATGTCAAAGGTGGAACCCTCAAATTACAATTTGGATCAGAGCAAGCTGAATTCAGCATGAAACATGCCACTCATTTACCCAATGTTCCTGAACATTGCCATTCCATTGATGTTGTTGAAAGAAGTGTGCTAGAAACTTTGCCAGAACCTGAGCAAGAAGAGCCTGAAGCTCAAGTCTTTGTTACTGCTGAAACCACCAATGTACAGCAGCTCTGTGAAGTGAAAATTTGTGAAATTGTACCTGTGTCAAGTGCAAGAGAACCAGCTCATCTAGCTCACCATTCTGTTGTGGAGCTCAAAGAATTGCCTTCCCATCTGAAATACTCATTCTTGGAGAAGGAAAAGTTACACCCTGTGATTATTAGTTCTGCCCTTTCAAGTGAGCAAGAAGAAAGTCTTCTGTCTATTCTGAAGCTGTACAAGAATGTCATTGGATATTCCATTGATGACATCATTGGCATTAGTGAGAAAGTGTGTTCTCACAGGATCCACTTAGAAGAAGGCAGCAAGCCAACAAGAGAAGGACAGAGGAGACTAAACCCTGCTATGCAAGATGTAGTAAAGAAGGAAGTTCTGAAATTGTTAAAGGCTGGAATGATATACCCCATCTCTGATAGTGAGTGGGTGAGTCCTATCCACATTGTGCCCAAGAAAGGTGGCTACACTGTTGTTGAAAATGAAGAAGGAAGGCTCATGACCACAAGACCTGTTACAGGATGGAGGATGGTGAATGACTTCAGAAAATTGAACAAAGCTACAAGAAAAGATCACTTCCCTCTGCCATTCATGGACCAGATGCTAGAGAGACTTGCTGGCCAGAAGTACTACTGCTACCTTGATGGTTACTCTGGATTTCTGCAGATTCCAATCCACCCTTCTGACCAAGACAAGACCACATTCACCTGCCCATATGGAACCTTTGCTTACAAAAGGCTACCATTTGGCCTTTGCAATGCTCCAGGCACCTTCCAGAGATGCATGATGTCCATATTTTCTGATTACATTGAGAAGATTATGGAAGTTTTCATGGATGATTTCACTGTGTATGGAAAAGACTTCGAAGCCTGCTTGAAGAACCTCACCTTAGTCCTTCACAGATGCTCTGAGCAAAATTTGATTCTGAACTGGGAAAAATGTCACTTCCTTGTCTCTGAAGGCATTGTGTTGGGCCACCTTGTGTCTGCTAGAGGAATTGAGGTGGATAAGGCAAAGGTAGATGTGATTGCCAAGCTACCTCCTCCTGAAAACGTGAAGGGAATTCAAAGCTTCCTGGGCCATGCTGGCTTCTACAGGAGGTTTATCAAGAACTTCTCCTATCTTGCCAAGCCACTCACCAATCTCCTGAATCATGAAGTGAAGTTTGTGTTTGATGACACTTGTTTGCAAGCATTCAACCAATTGAAAGATGCTCTCATCACAGCCCCTGTTGTTCAACCTCCTGACTGGACACTGCCATTTGAACTTATGTGTGATGCAAGTGACTTTGCTATTGGAGCAGTCCTTGGCCAGAGGAAAGACAAAGCTGTACATGTTATACATTATGCAAGCAAGACTTTGGATGATGCTCAGATCAATTACACCACCACAGAGAAGGAGCTGCTTGCTGTTGTGTTCTCATTTGATAAGTTTAGACCATACCTGGTTGGACACAAGTGCATTGTCTACACAGACCATGCAGCAATCAGATATTTAGTGAGCAAAAAGGATGCTAAACCAAGGCTCATCAGATGGATCCTTCTGCTCCAAGAGTTTGACATAGAAATTAGAGACAAGAAAGGGTCAGAGAACTCAGTTGCTGATCACTTGTCCAGAATCAACATTGATGAAAACAGAGAGATTCAAGACTTGATGCCAGGAGAACAGCTCATGGCAGTCAGTGCCACTTCACCTTGGTATGCTGACTTTGTGAACTTCCTAGCTTGTAATATTGTGCCAGCAGATCTCTCCTACCAGCAAAAGAAAAAATTCCTCCATGATGTCAAGAGTTACTATTGGGATGAACCTTTTCTGTACAAACATTGTGCTGACGGCATTGTGAGAAGGTGTGTTCCCTCTGATGAAAAAAGTGATGTGATGTTCCAATGCCATTCAGGATTGTATGGAGGACATGCTGGAGTGTTCAAGACTCAAGCCAAGATTTTGCAAGCTGGTTTCTTTTGGCCAAGTATGTTCAGAGATGTTCATGAGTACATAATGAAGTGTGATCCTTGTCAAAGAGCAGGAAAGATGTCAAAGAGAAATGAAATGCCCCAAACAGGAATCTTGGAAGTGGAATTGTTTGATGTTTGGGGAGTTGATTTTGTTGGACCCTTGCCATCTTCTCAAGGCTACAAGCATATTTTAGTTGCTGTTGACTATGTGTCAAAATGGGTTGAAGCCATTCCCACTGTTAATGCTGATGCCAAGGCAGTTTGTAGAATGTTCAAGACTGTCATTTTCCCAAGATTTGGAGTGCCAAGAGTTGTAATCAGTGATGGTGGTGCTCACTTCAACAATGCCCAGTTTGAGAAGCTTCTGACCAAGTATGGAGTGAAGAATCACAGAGTGACAACTCCTTATCATCCGCAGGCCAATGGCCAAGTGGAGTTGTCAAACAGGGAAATCAAGCAAATCTTGGAGAAAGTTGTGTCCAAGACCAGAGGAGATTGGTCAATGAAATTGCCCGACACCTTGTGGGCTTACAGGACAGCATACAAGACACCCATTGGCATGTCACCTTTCAGAATTGTCTATGGCAAGGCTTGCCATCTGCCAGTCGAATTGGAGCACAGAGCGCATTGGGCAATCAGGAAGCTGAACTTGGACATTGGCAAAGCAGGAAACATGAGGAAACTGCAGTTGTGTGAGCTTGAAGAGCTCAGGAATGATTCCTATGAAAGTGCAAAGATTTACAAGGAGAAGACCAAGAAATGGCATGACTCCCACATTCTGAGAAGGGAATTCAAGGAAGGGCAGTCAGTGCTGGTGTATGATTCCAAGTTACACTTATTCTCTGGAAAGTTCAAGTCCAGATGGTTTGGCCCTTGTGTTATCAAGAAAGATCTAGGCCATGGTGCCTTTGAGGTTTATAGCTCAGCTGAGGGAACATTCAAAGTAAATGGCCAGAGGTTGAAGCACTACAGGATTGGAGATTTGATTGAAAACCAAGTTGAAGAAGATGATGAACCAGAGGATGGCTCCAATGCATCCTCTACCCATGCAAACCAGTAATGATGAAGCTATAGTCAAGCTAGTGACTGTAAACAAGCTCTCTTCCAGGAGGAAACCTGGTATCCCTTGTATCATATATTTCCCTTTCACCTTTTTATGTTTTTGCCTTGTGTGTTTGTTTCTTTTTGTTGTTTCAGTGATAACTTGGATAAGGAGAAAGATTGCTGTTGATTGACAAGGCAGAGAAGCAGGAAAACCATCAGGTGAACACTTTCCATTTCCACACATTTGTTAAAATCTGAATCAGAATATACTATACTGTTGGCTGATCTTGTGTGAAAGTACTTTGTTAAGGAATGAATCAATTTCGCTTGCTTGGACCTGAAAATATCACTTTGCACGCTATGAAGAACTTTGCTTTGAATCTGCTTATAACTCTTGCAAATGCTTTGTTCAGAGCCTAGTTCCACTTTAGAACTTTTGTATGGCTTTACTCAAAGAACCTGTGAAACATCAGCATATTTGTCAATTGCTTGGAAACTGAAGTTCATGATCCATTTCTTAGCCCCTAACCAATTGCATCTGTTGCATTTTTTGCATTAGCAAACATGATCTCTGGATTGTGATTTGTGAAGCACTAACATACTAACAGAAAGGAAAAAGTTTAGCATTAGCAACCATGATCTCTGGATTGTGGTGTGTGAAGCACTAACCTGATGATGCTAAGTAAAACTTGTTGTAAATATCCAAAGCACTAGCACCTATGATCCTGGGATTGTAGTGTGTGAAGCACTAACTAAGTTGACCCATCAAGCTAAGTTACTAACTGACTAACTTGTCTATGCATTAGCCTATTATGTTCCTGGGAACTGTAATAGGTGAAGCACTAATTTTGCATTACATATTGGGCTATGTACTGGATCTTGAGTTTTCAATCTCAGAGTCAATTACTTTATACTCATGTGTCCATGTTGTTTGATCTAGACATACTCAAATTCTCTTGTGAAACTTGTTTTTGAATTGGCAATTGCAAGATTTATCTGCATTGAGTCAGCAATGTCCCTCATCATGCTCTGTTACATTTTGTTTGGTACAATGCACCATTCTTTACTTGAGGACAAGCAAAGGTTTTGGTCTGGGGGTTTTGATCACTCTAAGATTTACACATATATCTGAACCTTGCAACCATAAAACTTGTCTGTTTTACCTCATTTCTACCAGTGTTGCACCAACATTTTACATCATTTGATCCTTTGTCACAGATCAGTGCGCCAAGGCACTTAATCCTACAAGTCAGAGTAATTCAAACCAAAGACCAAGCCACCAGGAAAGGAAGAGTACATCTTGAGGAGCAAGAAAGAGGCCAACGGCAGGAGCAGGCTGCCATGGCACAAAAGGACAGGAAAAACGGAAAAGCAGACTAGCTGCTGCCGCCACCTTTTTCCCTCTACTCCTCTACGCTTCAGCATATACACCATCCCATCCCGCATCCATCCATGGCCACCTCGCCACACAACCACTCCATCCATCCACCACTCCACAAAAATCTTCCTCCTCCATAGTCCAACACACCGAAAACCTTCACCTTTCCACCCACTTTTCCCTCTTCTCCTCTGTGGCAACAAGATCAGATCAACGGCGCAAGCAAGAACACCATGAATACCACCAAGAACACCTCCAAGAACGTCAAGATGGACAAAGCTCGAAGGATCTGAAGGCCAAGCTCTTCCTCATCCCTCTTCATTCTCTGCCACGACAGCAACATCTCTGCCTTCTCCAATTTCTCTGCCACGGCAAGCCTTCGGTGACCAACAGCAACCTCTCTCTTCTCTCCCCCATGCTCTGTGATCTGATTTGTGTTGATCTTGCACTGTAAAACAGTTTGAACCTTGTCCTGGATCTTTGCTATGGTTTGAGTGACACACTCCATTGTAAACTCCAAGATTACTGTGATTTCTGTGTTGCATCTGCCTGATCTGTTAGGTGCAAGACTAGCCTCTGCATCTAGTCCCAAAAATGCATCCCTGCCTCACTTGCTCGTTTGTCCTTTGTTTCCTTGCCTGACAAACAAGAAACATTGGATTTGTTATGTTAAAACTTCCCTGCCTCACTTGCTCGTTTGTCCTTTGTTTCCTTGCCTGACAAACAAGAAACATTGGATTTGTTATGTTAAAAACTTCCAACCTAAAACCTCCTGTTATTTTCCTGTTTACAACACCAAAAACCCCACTTTTCTGCTTAGCTTCTGGAAATTAGGAAATAGTCTCATTTGTGTTGATCCCTGTGGAGACGACTAGAAAAACCCCCCTATAATCTCAGCTAGATCAGTTGCCATCATGGATGAATGTCATTTAAGCTAGAAATTTGGGGATTTTGCATTGGGGAAAAAGAAAGAAGATTATATAATGTACATGAAATATGGACGCCCACCGTGACTACGACTCGAGGATTTTTTAGGGTTCAAAACCAATGTAGTAGTTTGCAGAGGGTCTCATAATGCGCTACCCAACCGTAGAAGGGTGTGGATGAGGATTCTTTATGATCCGGTACAAATAGGGTCGTGAAATATAACATATATGTATGAAGGCAAAGTGACAATAAGTGACAATGATATAACCCTAATTATGGTTCGGTGGTGAACGACTATTATAGTTTTTTCTCCATTTGTTGCTCCACTTCTGTGGGCAAATCATATGGTTTCGTTGCCATTGTGGATGAATGTCATTCAAGCCAGAAATTTGGGGATTTTGCATTGGGGAATCAGAAAGAAGATTATATAATGTACATGAAACATGGACGCCCGCCGTGACTACGACTCGGGGATTTTTTAGGGTTCAAAACCTGCGTATGGTTTGTAGAGGGTCTCATAATGCGCTACCCAACCGTAGAATGGTGTGGACAAGGATTCTTCGCGATCCGGTATAAATGGGGTCATGAAATATAACATATGTACGAAGGCAAAGTGACAATAAGTGACAATGATATAACCCTAATTATGGTTCGGTGGTGAACGACTATTATAGTTTCTTCTCCATTTGTTGCTCCACTTTTGTGGGCCAATCATATGGTTTCGTTGCCATCATGGATGAATGTCATTTAAGCTAAAAATTTGGTTATTTTGCATTGAGAAAAAAGAAAGAATATTATATAATGTACATGAAATATGGACGCCCGCCGTGACTACGACTCGGGGATTTTTTAGGGTTCAAAACCTATGTAGTGGTTTGTAGAGGGTCTCATAATGTGCTACCCAACCATAGAAGGGTGTGGATGAGGATTCTTCATGATCCAGTACAAATAGGGTCATGAAATATAAAATATGTTTGAAGGAAAAGTGACAATAAGTGACAATGATATAACCCTAATTATGGTTCGGTGGTAAATGACTATTATAGTTTTATCTCCATTTGTTGCTCCACTTATGTGGGCCAATCATATGGATTAGTTGCCATCATGGATGAATGTCATTTAAGCTAGAAATTTGGGGATTTTGCATTGGGGAATCAGAAAGAAGATTATATAATGTACATGAAATATGGACGCCCGCCGTGACTATGACTCAGGGATTTTTTTAGGGTTCAAAACCCCTGTAGTGGTTTGTAGAGGGTCTCATAATGCGCTACCCAACCGTCAAAGGGTGTGGACGAGGATTATTCGTGATCCGGTACAAATAGGGTCATGAAATATAACATATGTACGAAGGCAAAGTGACAATAAGTGACAATGATATAACCCTAATTATGGTTCGGTGGTGAACGACTATTATAGTTTTTTCTCCATTTGTTGCTCCACTTCTGTGGGCCAATCATATGGATTAGTTGCCATTGTGGATGAATGTCATTTAAGCTAGAAATTTGGGGATTTTGCATTGCGAAAAAGAAAGAAGATTATATAATGTACATGAAATATGGACGCCCACCGTGACTACGACTCGAGGATTTTTTAGGGTTCAAAACTTGTGTAGTATTTTGTAGAGGGTCTCATAATGTGGTACCTAACCGTAGAAGGGTGTGGACGAGGATTCTTCATGATCCGGTACAAATAGGGTCATGAAATATAACATATGTACGAAGGCAAAGTGACAATGATATAACCCTAATTATGGTTCGGTGGTGAACGATTAGTTTTTTCTCCATTTGTTGCTCCCCTTCTATGGGCCAATCGTATGGATTAGTTGCCATCGTGGATGAATGTCATTTAAGCTAGAAATTTGGGGATTTTGCATTGGGGAAAACAGAAAGAAGATTATATAATGTACATGAAATATGGACGACCGCCGTGACTACGACTCGGGGATTTTTTAGGGTTCAAAACCCGTGTAGTGGTTTGTAGAGGGTCTCATAATGCACTACCCAACTGTAGAAGGGTGTGGACAAGGATTCTTTGTGATCCGGTACAAATAGGGTCGTGAAATATAACATATGTACGAAGGCAAAGTGACAATAAGTGCCAATGATATAACCTTAATTACGGTTCGGTGGTGAACGACTATTATAGTTTTTTCTCCATTTGTTGCTCCACTTCTGTGGGCAAATCATATGGTTTCATTGCCATTGTGGATGAATGTCATTCAAGTTATAAATTTGGGGATTTTGCATTGGGGAATCAGAAAGAAGATTATAAAATGTACATGAAATATGGACGCCCATCGTGACTACGACTCGGGGATTTTTTAGGGTTCAAAACCTGCGTATGATTTGTAGAGGGTCTCATAATGCGCTACCCAACCGTAGAATGGTGTGGACAAGGATTCTTCGCGATCCGGTACAAATGGGGTCATGAAATATAACATATGTACGAAGGCAAAGTGACAATAAGTGACAATGATATAACCCTAATTATGGTTCGGTGGTGAACGACTATTATAGTTTTTTTTCCATTTATTGCTCCACTTTTGTGGGCCAATCATATGGTTTCGTTGCCATCATGGATGAATGTCATTTAATCTAAAAATTTGGGGATTATGCATTGGGGAAAAGAAAGAAGATTATATAATGTACATGAAATATGGACGCCCGCCATTACTACGACTCGGGGATTTTTAAGGGTTCAAAACCTGTGTAGTGCTTTGTAGAGGCTCTCATAATATGCTACCCAACCGTAGAAGGGTGTGGACGAGGATTCTTCGCAATCCGGTACAAATGGGGTCATGAAATAGAACGTATATACGAAGGCAAAGTGACAATAAGTGACAATGATATAACCCTAATTATAGTTCGGTGGTGAACGACTATTATAGTTTTTTCTCCATTTGTTTCTCCACTTCTGTGGGCCAATCATATGGATTAGTTGCCATCGTGGATGAATGTCATTTAAGCTAGAAATTTGGGTATTTTGCATTGGGGAAAAAGAAAGAAGATTATATAATGTACATGAAATATGGACGCCCGCTGTGACTACGACTCGGGGATTTTTTAGGGTTCAAAACCTGTGTAGTGGTTTGTAGAGGGTATCATAATGCGCTAGCCAACCGTAGAAGGGTGTGGACGAGGATTCTTCGCGATCCGGTACAAATGGGGTCATTAAATATAACATATGTATGAAGACAAAGTGACAATAAGTGACAAAGATATAACCCTAATTATGGTTCGGTGGTGAACGACTATTATAGTTTTTTCTCCATTTGTTGCTCCACTTCTGTGGGTCAATCATATAGATTAGTTGCCATTGTGGATGAATGTCATTTAAGCTAGAAATTTGGGGATTTTACATTGGGGAATCAGAAAGAAGATTATATAATGTACATGAAATATGGACGCCCGCCGTGACTACGACTTGGGGCTTTTTTAGGGTTCAAAACCCGTGGTGTGGTTTGTAGAGGGTCTCATAATGCGCTACCCAACCATCGAAGGGTGTGGATGAGGATTATTCGTGATTCGGTACAAATAGGGTCATGAAATATAACATATGTACGAAGGCAAAGTGACAATAAGTGACAATAATATAACCCTAATTATGGTTCGGTGGTGAACGTCTATGACATTTTTTTCTCTATTTGTTGCTCCACTTCTATGGGCCAATCATATGGATTAGTTTCCATTGTGGATGAATGTCATTTAAGCTAGAAATTTGGGGATTTTGAATTGGGGAACTAGAAAGAAGATTATATAATGTACATGAAATATGGACGCCCGCCGTGACTATGACTCGGGGATTTTTTAGGGTTCGAAACCCGTGTAGTGGTTTGTAGAGGGTCTCATAATGCGCTACCCAACCGTAGAAGGGTGTCGACGAGGATTCTTCGTGATCCGGTACAAATAGGATCATGAAATATAACATATGTATGAAGACAAAGTGACAATAAGTCACATTGATATAACCCTAATTATGGTTCGGTGGTGAACAACTATTATAGTTTTTTCTCCATTTGTTGCTCCACTTCGGTGGGCCAATCATATGGTTTCGTTGCCATCGTGGATGAATGTCATTTAAGCTAGAAATTTGGGGATTTCGCATTGGGGAAAAAGAAAGAAAATTATATAATGTACATGAAATATGGACGCCCGCCATCACTACGACTCGGCGATTTTTAATGGTTCAAAACCTGTGTAGTGGTTTGTAGAGGGTCTCATAATGCGCTACCCAACCGTAGAATGGTGTGGACGAGGATTCTTCATGATCCGGTACAAATGTGTCATGAAATATAACATATGTATGAAGGCAAAGTGACAATAAGTGACAATGATAAAACCCTAATTATGGTTCGGCAGTGAACGACTATTATAGTTTTTTCTCCATTTGTTGCTCCAGTTCTGTGGGCCAATCATATGGATTAGTTGCCATCGTGGATGAATGTCATTTAAGCTAGAAATTTGGGGATTTTGCATTGGGGAATCAGATAGAAGATTATATAATGTACATGAAATATGGACGCCTGCCGTGACTACGACTCGGGGATTTTTTAGGGTTCAAAACCCGTGTAGTGGTTTGTAGAGGGTCTCATAATGCGCTACCCAACCGTAGAAGGGTGTGGACAAGGATTCTTCGTGATCCGGTACAAATAGGGTCATAAAATATAAAATATGTACGAAGGCAAACTGACAATAAGTGACAATGATATAACCCTAATTATGGTTCGGTGGTGAACGACTATTATAGTTTTTTGTCCATTTGTTGCTCCACTTCTGTGGTACAATCATATGGATTAGTTGCCATCATGGATGAATGTCATTTAAGCTAGAAATTCGGGGATTTCGCATTGGGGAAAAATAAAGAAGATTATATAATGTACATGAAATATGGACGCCCGCCGTGACTACGACTCGGGGATTTTTAGGGATCAAACCCCGAGTAGTGGTTTGTAGAGGGTCTCATAATGTGCTACCCAACCATAGAAGGGTGTTGACGAGGATTCTTTGTGATCTGGTACAAATAGGGTCATGAAATACAACATATGTATGAAGGCAAAGTGACAATAAGTGACAATGATATAACCCAAACTATGGTTCGGGGGTGAACGACTATTATAGTTTTTTCTACATTTGTTGCTCCACTTCTGTGGGCAAATCATATGGTTTTGTTGCCATCATGGATGAATGTCATTCAAGCTAGAAATTTGGGGATTTTGCATTGGGAAATATGAAAGAAGATTATATAATGTACATGAAATATGGACGCCCATCGTGACTACGACTCAGGGATTTTCTAGGGTTCAAAACCTACGTAGTGGTTTGTAGAGGGTCTCATAATGCGCTACCCAACTGTAGAAGGGTGTGGATGAGGATTCTTTGCGATCTGGTACAAATGGGGTCATGAAATATAACATATGTACAAAGGCCAAGTGACAATAAATGACAATGATATAACCCTAATTATGGTTCGGTGGTGAACGACTATTATAATTTTTTCTCCATTTGTTGCACCACTTCTGTGGGCCAATCATATGGTTTCGTTGCCATCGTGGATGAATATCATTTAAGCTAGAAATTTGGGGATTTTGCATTGGGGAAAAAAGAAAGAAAATTATATAATGTACATGAAATATGGACGCCCGCCGTGACTACGACTCGGGGATTTTTTTAGGGTTCAAAACCTGTGTAGTGGTTTGTAGAGGGTCTCATAATGTGCTACCCAACCATAGAAGGGTGTGGATGAGGATTCTTCATGATCCGGTACAAATGAGGTCATGAAATATAATATATGTGCGAAGGCAAAGTGACAATAAGTGACAATGATATAACCCTAATTATTGTTCGGTGGTGAACGACTATTATTGTTTTTTCTCCAATTGTTGCTCCACTTCTGTGGGCCAATCATATGGATTAGTTGCCATCATGGATGAATGTCATTTAAGCTAGAAATTTGGGGATTTTGCATTGGGGAAAAAGAAAGAAGATTATATAATGTACATGAAATATGGACGCCCGCTGTGACTACGACTCGGGGATTTTTTAGGGTTCAAAACCCATGTAGTGGTCTGTAGAGAGTCTCATAATGCGCTACCCAACCATAGAAGGGTGTGGACGAGGATTCTTCGTGATCTGGTACAAATAGGGTCATAAAATATAACATATGTACGAAGGCAAAGTGACAATAAGTGACAATGATATAACCCTAATTATGGTTCGGTGGTGAACGACTATTATACTTTTTTCTCTATTTGTTGCTCCACTTATGTGGACCAATCATATGGATTAGTTGCCATCATGGATGAAAGTCATTTAAGCCAGAAATTTAGGGATTTTGCATTGGGGAAAAAGAAAGAAGATTATATAATGTACATGCAATATGGACGCCCGCCGTGACTACGACTCGGGGATTTTTTAGGGTTCAAAACCTATGTAGTGGTTTGTAGAGGGTCTCATAATGCGCTACCCAACCGTAGAAGGGTGTGGACGAGGATTCTTTGTGATCCGATACAAATAGGATCATGAAATATAACATATGTATGAAGGCAAAGTGACAATAAGTGACAATGATATAACCCTAATTATGGTTCGGTGGTGAACGACTATTATAGTTTTTTCTCCATTTGTTAATCCACTTCTGTGGGCCAATCATATGGATTAGTTGCCATCGTGGCTAAATGTCATTTAAGCTAGAAATTTGGGGATTTTGCATTGGGGAATCAGAAAGAAGATTATATAATGTACATGAAATATGGACGCCCGCGTTGACTACGAATTGGGGATTTTTTAGGGTTCAAACCCCGTGTGGTGCTTTGTAGAGGGTCTCATAATATGTTACCCAACCGTAGAAGGGTGTGGACGAGGATTCTTTGTGATCCGTTACAAATAGGATCATGAAATATAACATATGTATGAAGGCAAAGTGATAATAAGTGACAATGATATAATCCAAACTATGGTTCGGTGGTGAACGACTATTATAGTTTTTTCTCCATTTGTTGCTCCACTTTTGTGGGCAAATCATATGGCTTTGTTGCCATCGTGGATGAATGTCATTCAAGTTAGAAATTTGGGGATTTTGAATTGGGGAATATGAAAGAAGATTATATAATGTACATGAAATATGGACGCCCGCCGTGACTACAACTTGGAGATTTTCTAGGGTTCAAAACCTATGTAGTGGTTTGTAGAGGGTCTCATAATGCGCTACCCAACCGTAGAAGGGTGTGGACGAGGATTCTTTGCGATCCGGTACAAATGGGGTCATGAAATATAACATATGTATGAAGGCCAAGTGACAATAAGTGACAATGATATAACCCTAATTATGGTTCAGTGGTGAACGACTGTTATAGTTTTTTCTCCATTTGTTGCGCCACTTCTATGGGCCAATCATATGGTTTCGTTGTCATCCTGGATGAATGTCATTTAAGCTAGAAATTTGAGATGTTTTTTTGGGGATTTTGCATTGGGGAAAAAGAAACAAGATTATATAATGTACATAAAATATGGACGCCCACCATGACTATGACTCGGGGATTTTTTAGGGTTCAAAACCTGTGTAGTGGTTTGTAGAGGGTCTCATAATGTGCTACACAACCATAGAAGGGTGTGGATGAGGATTCTTCGCGATCTGGTACAAATGGGGTCATGAAATATAACATATGTACGAAGGCAAAGTGACAATAAGTGCCAATGATATAACCCTAATTATTGTTCGGTGGTGAATGACTATTATAGTTTTTTCTCCATTTGTTGCTCCACTTCTATGGGCCAATCATATGGATTAGTTGCCATCGTGGATGAATGTCATTTAAGCTAGAAATTTGGGGATTTTGCATTGGGGAATCAGAAAGAAGATTATATAATGTACATGAAATATGGACGCCCGCCGTGACTATGACTTGGGGATTTTTTAGGGTTCAAAACCCGTGTAGTGGTTTGTAGAGGGTCTCATAATGCGCTACCCAACCGTAGAAGGGTGTGGACAAGGATTCTTCGTGATCCGGTACAAATAGGGTCATGAAGTATAACATATGTACGAAGGCAAAGTGACAATAAGTGGCAATGATATAACCCTAATTATGGTTCAATGGTGAACGACTATTATAGTTTTTTATCCGTTTGTTGCTCCACTTCTATGGGCCAATCATATGGTTTCATTGCCATCGTGGATGAATGTCATTTAACCTAGAAATTTGGGGATTTTGCATTGGGGAAAAAGAAACAAGATTATATAATATACATGAAATATGGAGCCCGCCGTGACTACGACTCGGGGATTTTTTAGGGTTCAAAACCTGTGTAGTGGTTTATAGAGGGTCTCATAATGTGCTACCCAACAATAGAAGGGTGTGGACGAGGATTCTTTGCGATCCGGTACAAACGAGGTCATGAAATATAACATATGTACGAAGGCAAAGTGACAATAAGTGACAATGATATAACCCTAATTATTGTTCGGTGGTGAACGACTATTATAGTTTTTTCTCCATTTGTTGCTCCACTTCTGTGGGCCAATCATATGGATTAGTTGCCATCATGTATGAATGTCATTTAAGCTAGAAATTTGGGGATTTTGCATTGGGGAAAAAGAAAGAAGATTATATAATGTACATAAAATATGGACGCCCGCCGTGACTATGACTCGGGGATTTTTTAGGGTTCAAAACCCATGTAGTTGTCTGTAGAGAGTCTCATAATGCGCTACCCAACCATAGAAGGGTGTGGACGAGGATTCTTCATGATCCGGTACAAATAGGGTCATGAAATATAACATATGTACGAAGACAAAGTGACAATAAGTGACAATGATATAACCCTAATTATGGTTTGGTGGTGAACGACTATTATAGTTTTTTCCTCCATTTGTTGCTCCACTTCTGTGAGCCAATCATATGGATTAGTTGCCATCATGGATGAATGTCAATTAAGGTAGAAATTTGGGGATTTTGCATTAGAGAAAAAGAAAGAAAATTATATAATGTACGTGAAATATGGACGCCCGCCGTGACTACGACTTGGGGATTTTTTAGGGTTCAAAACCTGTGTAGTGGTTTGTAGAGGGTCTCATAATGCGCTAGCCAACCGTAGAAGGGTGTGGATGAGGATTCTTCATGATCCGGTACAAATGGGGCCATGAAATATAACATATGTACGAAGGCAAAGTGACAATAAGTGACAATGATATAACCCTAATTATGGTTTGGTGGTGAACGACTATTATAGTTTTTTCTCCATTTGTTGCTCCACTTCTGTGGGCCAATCATATGGATTAGTTGCCATTGTGGATGAATGTCATTTAAGCTAGAAATTTGGGAATTTTGCATTGGGGAATCAGAAAGAAGATTATATAATGTACATGAAATATGGACGCCCGCCGTGACTACGACTTGGGGATTTTTTAGGGTACAAAACCCGTGTAGTGGTTTGTAGAGGGTCTCATAATGCACTACCCAACCGTAGAAGGGTGTGGACGAGGATTCTTTGTGATCCGGTACAAATAGGGTCATGAAATATAACATATGTATGAAGGCAAAGTGATAATAAGTGACAATGATATAACCCAAACTATGGTTCCGTGGTGAACGACTATTATAGTTTTTTCTCTATTTGTTGCTCCACTTCTGTGGGCAAATCATATGGTTTTGTTGCCATCATGGATGAATGTCATTCAAGCTAGAAATTTGGGGATTTTGCATTGGGGAATATGAAAGAAGATTATATAATGTACATGAAATATGGACGCCCGCCGTGACTACGACTCGGGGATTTTATAGGGTTCAAAACCTATGTAGTGGTTTGTAGAGGTTCTCATAATGCGCTACCCAACTGTAGAAGGGTGTGGACAAGGATTCTTTGCGATCCGGTACAAATGGGGTCATAAAATATAACATATGTACGAAGGCCAAGTGACAATAAGTGACAATGATATAACCCTAATTATGGTTCGGTGGTGAACGACTATTATAGTTTTTTCTCCATTTGTTGCGCCACTTCTGTGGACCAATCATATGGTTTCGTTGCCATCGTGGATGAATGTCATTTAAGCTAGAAATTTGGGGATTTTTTTTGGGGATTTTGCATTGGGGAAAAAGAAAGAAGATTATATAATGTACATGAAATATGGATGCCCGCTGTGACTACGACTCGGGGATTTTGAAGGGTTCAAAACCTGTGTAGTGCTTTGTAGAGGCTCTCATAATGTGCTAAACAACTGTAGAAGGGTGTGGACGAGGATTCTTCGCAATCCGGTACAAATGGGGTCATGAAATATAACGTATATACGAAGGCAAAGTGACAATAAGTGACAATGATATAACCCTAATTATGGTTCGGTGGTGAACGACTATTATAGTTTTTTTTCCATTTGTTTCTCCACTTCTGTGGGCCAATCATATGGATTAGTTGCCATTGTGGATGAATGTCATTTACGCTAGAAATTTAGGGATTTTGCATTGGGGAAAAAGAAAGAAGATTATATAATGTACATGAAATATGGACGCCCGCCGTGACTACGACTCGGGGATTTTTTAGGGTCCAAACCCATGTAGTGGTTTTTAGAGAGTCTCATAATGCGCTACCCAACCATAGAAGCGTGTGGATGAGGATTCTTCGTGATCCGGTACAAATATGGTCATGAAATATAACATATGTACGAAGGCAAAGTGATAATAAGTGGCAATGATATAACCCTAATTATGGTTCGAGGGTGAACGACTATTATAATTTTTTTTCCGTTTGTTGCTCCACTTCTGTGGACCAATCATATAGATTAGTTGCCATCATGGATGAATGTTATTTAAGCTAGAAATTTGGGGATTTTGCATTGGGCAAAAAGAAAGAAGATTATATAATGTACATGAAATATGGACGCCCGCCGTGACTACGACTCAGAGATTTTTTAGGGTTCAAAACCTGTGTAGTGGTTTGCAGAGGGTCTCATAATGCGCTAGCCAAATGTAGAAGGGTGTGGACAAGGATTCTTCGTGATCCGGTACAAATGGGGTCATGAAATACAACATATGTACGAAGGCAAAGAGACAATAAGTGACAATGATATAACCCTAATTATGGTTCGGTGGTGAATGAGTATTATAGTTTTTTCTCCATTTGTTGCTCCACTTCTGTGGGCCAATCATATGGATTAGTTGCAATTGTGGATGAATGTCATTTCAGCTAGAAATTTGGGGATTTTGCATTCGGTAATCAGAAAGAAGATTATATAATGTACATGAAATATGGATCCCCGCCATGACTACGACTCAGGGATTTTTTAGGGTTCAAAACCCATGTATTGATTTGTAGAGGGTCTCATAATGCGCTACCCAACCGTAGAAGGGTGTGGACGAGGATTCTTCATGATCCGGTACAAATAGGGTCATGAAATATAACATATGTATGAAGGCAAAGTGACAATAAGTGACATTGATATAACCCTAATTATGGTTCGGTGGTGAATGACTATTAGAGTTTTTTCTCCATTTGTTGCTCCACTTATGTGGGACAATCATATGGATTAGTCTCCATCGTGGATGAATGTCATTTAAGCTAGAAATTGGTGGATTTTGCATTGGGGATAAAGAAAGAAGATTATATAATGTACATGAAATATGGACGCCCGCCGTGACTATGACTCAGGGATTTTTTAGGGTTCAAAACCCATGTAGTGGTTTGTAGAGGGTTGCATAATGCGCTACCCAACCGTAGAAGGGTGTGGACGAGGATTCTTCGTGATCCAATACAAATAGGGTCATGAAATATAACATATGTACGAAGGCAAAGTGAAAATAAGTGACAATAATATAACCCTAATTATGGTTCAGTGGTGAATGACTATTATAGTTTTTTCTCCATTTGTTGCTCCACTTCTATGGGCCAATCATATGGATTAGTTGCCATCATGGATGAATGTCATTTAAGCTAGAAATTTGGGGATTTTGCATTGGGGAAAAAGAAAGAAGATTATATAATGTACATGAAATATGGACGCCCGCTGTGACTACGACTCGGGGATTTTTTAGGGTTCAAAACCCATGTAGTGGTCTGTAGAGAGTCTCATAATGCGCTACCCAACCATAGAAGGGTGTGGACGAGGATTCTTCGTGATCCGGTACAAATAGGGTCATAAAATATAACATATGTACGAAGGCAAAGTGACAATAAGTGACAATGATCTAACCCTAATTATGGTTCGGTGGTGAACGACTATTATACTTTTTTCTCTATTTGTTGCTCCACTTATGTGGACCAATCATATGGATTAGTTGCCATCATGGATGAAAGTCATTTAAGCCAGAAATTTAGGGATTTTGCATTGGGGAAAAAGAAAGAAGATTATATAATGTACATGCAATATGGACGCCCGCCGTGACTACGACTCGGGGATTTTTTAGGGTTCAAAACCTATGTAGTGGTTTGTAGAGGGTCTCATAATGCGCTACCCAACCGTAGAAGGGTGTGGACGAGGATTCTTTGTGATCCGATACAAATAGGATCATGAAATATAACATATGTATGAAGGCAAAGTGACAATAAGTGACAATGATATAACCTTAATTATGGTTCGGTGGTGAACGACTATTATAGTTTTTTCTCCATTTGTTAATCCACTTCTGTGGGCCAATCATATGGATTAGTTGCCATCGTGGCTAAATGTCATTTAAGCTAGAAATTTGGGGATTTTGCATTGGGGAATCAGAAAGAAGATTATATAATGTACATGAAATATGGACGCCCGCGTTGACTACGAATTGGGGATTTTTTAGGGTTCAAACCCCGTGTGGTGCTTTGTAGAGGGTCTCATAATATGTTACCCAACCGTAGAAGGGTGTGGACGAGGATTCTTTGTGATCCGTTACAAATAGGATCATGAAATATAACATATGTATGAAGGCAAAGTGATAATAAGTGACAATGATATAATCCAAACTATGGTTCGGTGGTGAACGACTATTATAGTTTTTTCTCCATTTGTTGCTCCACTTTTGTGGGCAAATCATATGGCTTTGTTGCCATCGTGGATGAATGTCATTCAAGTTAGAAATTTGGGGATTTTGAATTGGGGAATATGAAAGAAGATTATATAATGTACATGAAATATGGACGCCCGCCGTGACTACAACTTGGAGATTTTCTAGGGTTCAAAACCTTTGTAGTGGTTTGTAGAGGGTCTCATAATGCGCTACCCAACCGTAGAAGGGTGTGGATGAGGATTCTTTGCGATCCGGTACAAATGGGGTCATGAAATATAACATATGTATGAAGGCCAAGTGACAATAAGTGACAATGATATAACCCTAATTATGGTTCGGTGGTGAACGACTGTTATAGTTTTTTCTCCATTTGTTGCGCCACTTCTATGGGCCAATCATATGGTTTCGTTGTCATCCTGGATGAATGTCATTTAAGCTAGAAATTTGAGATGTTTTTTTGGGGATTTTGCATTGGGGAAAAAGAAACAAGATTATATAATGTACATAAAATATGGACGCCCACCATGACTATGACTCGGGGATTTTTTAGGGTTCAAAACCTGTGTAGTGGTTTGTAGAGGGTCTCATAATGTGCTACACAACCATAGAAGGGTGTGGATGAGGATTCTTCGCGATCTGGTACAAATGGGGTCATGAAATATAACATATGTACGAAGGCAAAGTGACAATAAGTGCCAATGATATAACCCTAATTATTGTTCGGTGGTGAATGACTATTATAGTTTTTTCTCCATTTGTTGCTCCACTTCTATGGGCCAATCATATGGATTAGTTGCCATCGTGGATGAATGTCATTTAAGCTAGAAATTTGGGGATTTTGCATTGGGGAATCAGAAAGAAGATTATATAATGTACATGAAATATGGACGCCCGCCGTGACTATGACTTGGGGATTTTTTAGGGTTCAAAACCCGTGTAGTGGTTTGTAGAGGGTCTCATAATGCGCTACCCAACCGTAGAAGGGTGTGGACAAGGATTCTTCGTGATGCGGTACAAATAAGGTCATGAAGTATAACATATGTACGAAGGCAAAGTGACAATAAGTGGCAATGATATAACCCTAATTATGGTTCAATGGTGAACGACTATTATAGTTTTTTATCCGTTTGTTGCTCCACTTCTATGGGCCAATCATATGGTTTCATTGCCATCGTGGATGAATGTCATTTAAGCTAGAAATTTGGGGATTTTGCATTGGGGAAAAAGAAACAAGATTATATAATATACATGAAATATGGAGCCCGCCGTGACTACGACTCGGGGATTTTTTAGGGTTCAAAACCTGTGTAGTGGTTTATAGAGGGTCTCATAATGTGCTACCCAACAATAGAAGGGTGTGGACGAGGATTCTTTGCGATCCGGTACAAACGAGGTCATGAAATATAACATATGTACGAAGGCAAAGTGACAATAAGTGACAATGATATAACCCTAATTATTGTTCGGTGGTGAACGACTATTATAGTTTTTTCTCCATTTGTTGCTCCACTTCTGTGGGCCAATCATATGGATTAGTTGCCATCATGTATGAATGTCATTTAAGCTAGAAATTTGGGGATTTTGCATTGGGGAAAAAGAAAGAAGATTATATAATGTACATAAAATATGGACGCCCGCCGTGACTACGACTCGGGGATTTTTTAGGGTTCAAAACCCATGTAGTTGTCTGTAGAGAGTCTCATAATGCGCTACCCAACCATAGAAGGGTGTGGACGAGGATTCTTCATGATCCGGTACAAATAGGGTCATGAAATATAACATATGTACGAAGACAAAGTGACAATAAGTGACAATGATATAACCCTAATTATGGTTTGGTGGTGAACGACTATTATAGTTTTTTCCTCCATTTGTTGCTCCACTTCTGTGATCCAATCATATGGATTAGTTGCCATCATGGATGAATGTCATTTAAGCTAGAAATTTGGGGATTTTGCATTAGAGAAAAAGAAAGAAAATTATATAATGTACGTGAAATATGGACGCCCGCCGTGACTACGACTTGGGGATTTTTTAGGGTTCAAAACCTGTGTAGTGGTTTGTAGCGGGTCTCATAATGCGCTAGCCAACCGTAGAAGGGTGTGGATGAGGATTCTTCATGATCCGGTACAAATGGGGCCATGAAATATAACATATGTACGAAGGCAAAGTGACAATAAGTGACAATGATATAACCCTAATTATGGTTTGGTGGTGAACGACTATTATAGTTTTTTCTCCATTTGTTGCTCCACTTCTGTGGGCCAATCATATGGATTAGTTGCCATCGTGGATGAATGTCATTTAAGCTAGAAATTTGGGAATTTTGCATTGGGGAATCAGAAAGAAGATTATATAATGTACATGAAATATGGACGCCCGCCGTGACTACGACTTGGGGATTTTTTAGGGTACAAAACCCGTGTAGTGGTTTGTAGACGGTCTCATAATGCACTACCCAACCGTAGAAGGGTGTGGACGAGGATTCTTTGTGATCTGGTACAAATAGGGTCATGAAATATAACATATGTATGAAGGCAAAGTGATAATAAGTGACAATGATATAACCCAAACTATGGTTCCGTGGTGAACGACTATTATAGTTTTTTCTCTATTTGTTGCTCCACTTCTGTGGGCAAATCATATGGTTTTGTTGCCATCATGGATGAATGTCATTCAAGCTAGAAATTTGGGGATTTTGCATTGGGGAATATGAAAGAAGATTATATAATGTACATGAAATATGGACGCCCGCCGTGACTACGACTCGGGGATTTTATAGGGTTCAAAACCTATGTAGTGGTTTGTAGAGGTTCTCATAATGCGCTACCCAACTGTAGAAGGGTGTGGACAAGGATTCTTTGCGATCCGGTACAAATGGGGTCATAAAATATAACATATGTACGAAGGCCAAGTGACAATAAGTGACAATGATATAACCCTAATTATGGTTCGGTGGTGAACGACTATTATAGTTTTTTCTCCATTTGTTGCGCCACTTCTGTGGACCAATCATATGGTTTCGTTGCCATCGTGGATGAATGTCATTTAAGCTAGAAATTTGGGGATTTTTTTTGGGGATTTTGCATTGGGGAAAAAGAAAGAAGATTATATAATGTACATGAAATATGGATGCCCGCTGTGACTACGACTCGGGGATTTTGAAGGGTTCAAAACCTGTGTAGTGCTTTGTAGAGGCTCTCATAATGTGCTAAACAACTGTAGAAGGGTGTGGACGAGGATTCTTCGCAATCCGGTACAAATGGGGTCATGAAATATAACGTATATACGAAGGCAAAGTGACAATAAGTGACAATGATATAACCCTAATTATGGTTCGGTGGTGAACGACTATTATAGTTTTTTTTCCATTTGTTTCTCCACTTCTGTGGGCTAATCATATGGATTAGTTGCCATTGTGGATGAATGTCATTTAAGCTAGAAATTTAGGGATTTTGCATTGGGGAAAAAGAAAGAAGATTATATAATGTACATGAAATATGGACGCCCGCCGTGACTACGACTCGGGGATTTTTTAGGGTCCAAACCCATGTAGTGGTTTTTAGAGAGTCTCATAATGCGCTACCCAACCATAGAAGGGTGTGGATGAGGATTCTTCGTGATCCGGTACAAATATGGTCATGAAATATAACATATGTACGAAGGCAAAGTGATAATAAGTGGCAATGATATAACCCTAATTATGGTTCGAGGGTGAACGACTATTATAGTTTTTTTTCCGTTTGTTGCTCCACTTCTGTGGACCAATCATATAGATTAGTTGCCATCATGGATGAATGTTATTTAAGCTAGAAATTTGGGGATTTTGCATTGGGCAAAAAGAAAGAAGATTATATAATGTACATGAAATATGGACGCCCGCCGTGACTACGACTCAGAGATTTTTTAGGGTTCAAAACCTGTGTAGTGGTTTGCAGAGGGTCTCATAATGCGCTAGCCAAATGTAGAAGGGTGTGGACAAGGATTCTTCGTGATCCGGTACAAATGGGGTCATGAAATACAACATATGTACGAAGGCAAAGAGACAATAAGTGACAATGATATAACCCTAATTATGGTTCGGTGGTGAATGACTATTATAGTTTTTTCTCCATTTGTTGCTCCACTTCTGTGGGCCAATCATATGGATTAGTTGCAATTGTGGATGAATGTCATTTCAGCTAGAAATTTGGGGATTTTGCATTCGGTAATCAGAAAGAAGATTATATAATGTACATGAAATATGGATCCCCGCCGTGACTACGACTCAGGGATTTTTTAGGGTTCAAAACCCATGTATTGATTTGTAGAGGGTATCATAATGCGCTACCCAACCGTAGAAGGGTGTGGACGAGGATTCTTCATGATCTGGTACAAATAGGGTCATGAAATATAACATATGTATGAAGGCAAAGTGACAATAAGTGACATTGATATAACCCTAATTATTGTTCGGTGGTGAATGACTATTAGAGTTTTTTCTCCATTTGTTGCTCCACTTATGTGGGACAATCATATGGATTAGTTTCCATCGTGGATGAATGTCATTTAAGCTAGAAATTGGTGGATTTTGCATTGGGGATAAAGAAAGAAGATTATATAATGTACATGAAATATGGACGCCCGCCGTGACTATGACTCAGGGATTTTTTAGGGTTCAAAACCCATGTAGTGGTTTGTAGAGGGTTGCATAATGCGCTACCCAACCGTAGAAGGGTGTGGACGAGGATTCTTCGTGATCCAATACAAATAGGGTCATGAAATATAACATATGTACGAAGGCAAAGTGAAAATAAGTGACAATAATATAACCCTAATTATGGTTCAGTGGTGAATGACTATTATAGTTTTTTCTCCATTTGTTGCTCCACTTCTATGGGCCAATCATATGGATTAGTTGCCATCATGGATGAATGTCATTTAAGCTAGAAATTTGGGGATTTTGCATTGGGGAATCAGAAAGAAGATTATATAATGTACATGAAATATGGACGCCCGCCGTGACTATGACTTGGGGATTTTTTAGGGTTGAAAACCCATGTAGTGGTTTGTAGAGGGTCTCATAATGCGCTACCCAACCGTAGAAGGGTGTGGACGAGGATTCTTCGTGATCCGGTACAAATAGGGTAATGAAATATAACATATGTACGAAGGCAAAGTGACAATAAGTGACAATGATATAACCATAATTATGGTTCGGTGGCGAACGACTATTATAGTTTTTTCTCCATTTGTTGCTCCACTTCTGTGGGCCAATCATATCGATTAGTTGCCATCGTGGATGAATGTCATTTAAGCTAGAAATTTGGGGATTTTGCATTGGGGAAAAAGAAAGAAGATTATATAATGTACATAAAATATGGACGCCCGCCGTGACTACGACTCGGGGATTTTTTAGGGTTCAAAACCCATGTAGTTGTCTGTAGAGAGTCTCATAATGCGCTACCCAACCATAGAAGGGTGTGGACGAGGATTCTTCATGATCCGGTACAAATAGGGTCATGAAATATAACATATGTACGAAGACAAAGTGACAATAAGTGACAATGATATAACCCTAATTATGGTTTGGTGGTGAACGACTATTATAGTTTTTTCCTCCATTTGTTGCTCCACTTCTGTGATCCAATCATATGGATTAGTTGCCATCATGGATGAATGTCATTTAAGCTAGAAATTTGGGGATTTTGCATTAGAGAAAAAGAAAGAAAATTATATAATGTACGTGAAATATGGACGCCCGCCGTGACTACGACTTGGGGATTTTTTAGGGTTCAAAACCTGTGTAGTGGTTTGTAGCGGGTCTCATAATGCGCTAGCCAACCGTAGAAGGGTGTGGATGAGGATTCTTCATGATCCGGTACAAATGGGGCCATGAAATATAACATATGTACGAAGGCAAAGTGACAATAAGTGACAATGATATAACCCTAATTATGGTTTGGTGGTGAACGACTATTATAGTTTTTTCTCCATTTGTTGCTCCACTTCTGTGGGCCAATCATATGGATTAGTTGCCATCGTGGATGAATGTCATTTAAGCTAGAAATTTGGGAATTTTGCATTGGGGAATCAGAAAGAAGATTATATAATGTACATGAAATATGGACGCCCGCCGTGACTACGACTTGGGGATTTTTTAGGGTACAAAACCCGTGTAGTGGTTTGTAGAGGGTCTGATAATGCACTACCCAACCGTAGAAGGGTGTGGACGAGGATTCTTTGTGATCTGGTACAAATAGGGTCATGAAATATAACATATGTATGAAGGCAAAGTGATAATAAGTGACAATGATATAACCCAAACTATGGTTCCGTGGTGAACGACTATTATAGTTTTTTCTCTATTTGTTGCTCCACTTCTGTGGGCAAATCATATGGTTTTGTTGCCATCATGGATGAATGTCATTCAAGCTAGAAATTTGGGGATTTTGCATTGGGGAATATGAAAGAAGATTATATAATGTACATGAAATATGGACGCCCGCCGTGACTACAACTCGGGGATTTTATAGGGTTCAAAACCTATGTAGTGGTTTGTAGAGGTTCTCATAATGCGCTACCCAACTGTAGAAGGGTGTGGACAAGGATTCTTTGCGATCCGGTACAAATGGGGTCATAAAATATAACATATGTACGAAGGCCAAGTGACAATAAGTGACAATGATATAACCCTAATTATGGTTCGGTGGTGAACGACTATTATAGTTTTTTCTCCATTTGTTGCGCCACTTCTGTGGACCAATCATATGGTTTCGTTGCCATCGTGGATGAATGTCATTTAAGCTAGAAATTTGGGGATTTTTTTTGGGGATTTTGCATTGGGGAAAAAGAAAGAAGATTATATAATGTACATGAAATATGGATGCCCGCTGTGACTACGACTCGGGGATTTTGAAGGGTTCAAAACCTGTGTAGTGCTTTGTAGAGGCTCTCATAATGTGCTAAACAACTGTAGAAGGGTGTGGACGAGGATTCTTCGCAATCCGGTACAAATGGGGTCATGAAATATAACGTATATACGAAGGCAAAGTGACAATAAGTGACAATGATATAACCCTAATTATGGTTCGGTGGTGAACGACTATTATAGTTTTTTTTCCATTTGTTTCTCCACTTCTGTGGGCCAATCATATGGATTAGTTGCCATTGTGGATGAATGTCATTTAAGCTAGAAATTTAGGGATTTTGCATTGGGGAAAAAGAAAGAAGATTATATAATGTACATGAAATATGGACGCCCGCCGTGACTACGACTCGGGGATTTTTTAGGGTCCAAACCCATGTAGTGGTTTTTAGAGAGTCTCATAATGCGCTACCCAACCATAGAAGGGTGTGGATGAGGATTCTTCGTGATCCGGTACAAATATGGTCATGAAATATAACATATGTACGAAGGCAAAGTGATAATAAGTGGCAATGATATAACCCTAATTATGGTTCGAGGGTGAACGACTATTATAGTTTTTTTTCCGTTTGTTGCTCCACTTCTGTGGACCAATCATATAGATTAGTTGCCATCATGGATGAATGTTATTTAAGCTAGAAATTTGGGGATTTTGCATTGGGCAAAAAGAAAGAAGATTATATAATGTACATGAAATATGGACGCCCGCCGTGACTACGACTCAGAGATTTTTTAGGGTTCAAAACCTGTGTAGTGGTTTGCAGAGGGTCTCATAATGCGCTAGCCAAATGTAGAAGGGTGTGGACAAGGATTCTTCGTGATCCGGTACAAATGGGGTCATGAAATACAACATATGTACGAAGGCAAAGAGACAATAAGTGACAATGATATAACCCTAATTATGGTTCGGTGGTGAATGACTATTATAGTTTTTTCTCCATTTGTTGCTCCACTTCTGTGGGCCAATCATATGGATTAGTTGCAATTGTGGATGAATGTCATTTCAGCTAGAAATTTGGGGATTTTTTATTCGGTAATCAGAAAGAAGATTATATAATGTACATGAAATATGGATCCCCGCCGTGACTACGACTCAGGGATTTTTTAGGGTTCAAAACCCATGTATTGATTTGTAGAGGGTATCATAATGCGCTACCCAACCGTAGAAGGGTGTGGACGAGGATTCTTCATGATCCGGTACAAATAGGGTCATGAAATATAACATATGTATGAAGGCAAAGTGACAATAAGTGACATTGATATAACCCTAATTATGGTTCGGTGGTGAATGACTATTAGAGTTTTTTCTCCATTTGTTGCTCCACTTATGTGGGACAATCATATGGATTAGTTTCCATCGTGGATGAATGTCATTTAAGCTAGAAATTGGTGGATTTTGCATTGGGGATAAAGAAAGAAGATTATATAATGTACATGAAATATGGACGCCCGCCGTGACTATGACTCAGGGATTTTTTAGGGTTCAAAACCCATGTAGTGGTTTGTAGAGGGTTGCATAATGCGCTACCCAACCATAGAAGGGTGTGGACGAGGATTCTTCGTGATCCAATACAAATAGGGTCATGAAATATAACATATGTACGAAGGCAAAGTGAAAATAAGTGACAATAATATAACCCTAATTATGGTTCAGTGGTGAATGACTATTATAGTTTTTTCTCCATTTGTTGCTCCACTTCTATGGGCCAATCATATGGATTAGTTGCCATCATGGATGAATGTCATTTAAGCTAGAAATTTGGGGATTTTGCATTGGGGAATCAGAAAGAAGATTATATAATGTACATGAAATATGGACGCCCGCCGTGACTATGACTTGGGGATTTTTTAGGGTTGAAAACCCATGTAGTGGTTTGTAGAGTGTCTCATAATGCGCTACCCAACCGTAGAAGGGTGTGGACGAGGATTCTTCGTGATCCGGTACAAATAGGGTAATGAAATATAACATATGTACGAAGGCAAAGTGACAATAAGTGACAATGATATAACCATAATTATGGTTCGGTGGCGAACGACTATTATAGTTTTTTCTCCATTTGTTGCTCCACTTCTGTGGGCCAATCATATCGATTAGTTGCCATCGTGGATGAATGTCATTTAAGCTAGAAATTTGGGGATTTTGCATTGGGGAACCAGAAAGAACATTATATAATGTACATGAAATATGGACGCCCGCCGTGACTAACACACGGGGATTTTTAAGGGTTCAAAACCCGTGTAGTGGTTTGTAGAGGGTCTCATCATGCGCTACCCAACCGTAGAAGGGTGTGGACGAGGATTCTTCATGATCCGGTACAAATAGGATCATGAAATATAACATATGTACAAAGGCAAAGTGATAATAAGTGTAACATCCCAAGATTTTATCAAATTTTGGGGGAAAATTTTCGCTTTTGTTTTGCTTGAAATGTTTGGAAATTCACAGGGATTTAAAACTTTTTGAGTCTATTTGAAAGATTTATTAGAAAACTATTTTTAAACTTTTTATTATCTTCTTGAAGGACCCCTTTGAGAAAACTCAATACCAAAGTATTATTTTCTTTCTTTCTTTCATTTCAAACTTATGCAAGCTTGCTTGCAGAGAAATGAGTTACAAAAGTATTTTTAAAGATTATCTTTTCAAAACCTATTATTGGAAATGAAATTCCAAATTTTAATTATTAAATATCATTCCCCTATTTCCAGAGTGTTGTTTTCAAAACCCTATTTCTATTTCATGTTATGTAAGCAAAGCTTCTTTGCTCGATTATGAGGTTTTACCCAAAACCCTATTTTTTGTTTTGAAAACATGTTACTGGATGACTTAAAACAATGCGCTGATTTTTAGAAAATTTTAGAAAGAAGTTTGAAATGATTTGAAGCATTCTTGCAAAAGATAGAAATAAAAACAGAAAATAGGAAAAAGAAAACCGAAAGAAATTCGAAAAAGAATAAAAGGCCGCGGGGACCGATTCGGCCCAGCCGAAGAATTGCCCCGAGGACCAGCAATGTGCAGACCCGAAAGGGTATCTCTGCCTCCTCTCTCCCGACGCTGATGCATGGACCCCACCAGTCAGGCCGGACCCACCAGTCAGGCCGGACCCACCAGTCAGATCTTCTCCTTCCTCCGTCCGGAGATCACGCCAGAGACCGAGCCACCATGCCGGTTACTCCCCCCTTAATTCCCCTTTAATCCCCTGCCGTTTCGACAATAACCCATGCCTATAAATAGCTCCCTCTCTCCTCTCCGTTTCCCCTCCTTTCCCCGAGCCAGAAAAGCCGCCAGGCTGCGGAGATTGCACGCCGGAGCTCCGCCCTTCGCTCAGCCACAGACAACGAATCCGTCAGGTTTAGAGAGCCCCGCGTCCTCCTTTTGGCCTCAAACTCTCTCCCTTTCTCCCGTGCATCCGCTCATGTCCTTTCCCTGTTCAAACTCGCAGCAGAACAATCACGTCGACGACACCCGAGGTCGCCGCCGTCTCCAGCCGCCTCTCCCGCTCACGTCTGGAAGCAATCGAAGAAACCGATCAAGCTCTCGAGGTCCCCTCATCGAGATGTTTCCCGTCGTAGCCTCGCCGTCGCTCAGAAGTCGCCAGAACGCCGCCGGAGCACGCCACCTGCACGCCTCACCGGCGAACCTCACCGGAAACCTAACTAGGTGAGCTCCTCCCCTCCCTTCTCATCCCGACCGTCGGATCATGATCCGGTGTCTAAAAACATGCCACTTAACTGAAAGGGTACTGGACAATCTGGTGCATCCAGATCCCTTTAAATCTGATGGCTCCCAGACCTGATCCGCCCGAAGAGGTACCAGCCAATCAGAGTAGACCATGTGTCAGTCTCTGAACCGAACAAAGATCAAAATAGAATTTAGAAACCAGATTTTGTTCAAATCTTGCAAAATTCATATCTTTCGATTTATAAGTCCAAAAATCCCAAATAATATACCGTTGGAATCCTTAGAACATCGAGAATCCAGCAGTACAATAATACCTTATATTTTATGGGTTCAATTTGAAACTATTTTCAAATTGGAATCAAACCTTCTGTTAACTTAATCAATTCATATATTTAGTTCTGTTAATCCAAAAATTACAAATTTGTAGTCTCTGGAATCCTCTCATCTTATAGAACATCATAGGATCAAGAAAATCCAAATTTGATACGTGCACACACTTTGTGCATTCAAATTTGTCCAAATCACTATTTTGGTGATAATTCAATTTCTATAACTTATTTTAGAGTGAATCCTATTGCAGTGACTTTGTATTACTGCAAGCTATTCAGTAGCATCACTCCCATAAATCCTTGAACCATTTCGCAATTATTCAAATTCTAACATGAGGATTTGAGTAATTTCCACTATAGAATTAAACCTTTTCCCTTCAGTAATGTTTCCCTCTACATTTGCAAATCCTATGATCATACCTAGCCATCATTGTTGTCTAAACAATATCTTGATCAAGATCATATCTACTTAGACCTATCTTGTATAATACCCACTTATTCAAATTACAAATGTGTCATTTGAGTAAAGCATGATACTTCCAATCTTAGTTTCTATCTTGCTACTATGGTATTAATCAAATAAACATCATAGTACTTAACCCAATCCCATTTACTCATTAGGAACACTAAGCCATGTTTCAGACATCAGCTATACAATATCCATTACCTATAGCCATTTACCCATGTCTACTCAATCTTAGCCTTGCATTGAACTATTCAATTTGCAATTGAGTTAATTGAGTACTTCAATGTTATAAGAATCCTAGCCTAAGCTTAAGTGTAATATATACTATTTAAGAATAATTGTTGTCACAACTATTCAATAGTATTGCTATTGCACTATTTTGTCTCTTGTGTGATTTACCCACATGAGATATTCCAAGATTCAATATGCTTTAATAAAGCATAAAGATCTCACTCATTATATTTTGTCTAATTCATATATGTACTCAAATTACAATTGTGCTACTTGAGTAGAATATGAATTCATCTAAACTTAGGTTCTATTAATGTGAGTTGTTATAACCCGTACCATAGTATGTGTTATACACCCTGTTGAACAATGAACCATTTGAGCCATGTCCTCAAATATTAATCATTCATACCCAATCCAATGCCTACTTAATCTTGTCTCATGTATTGAACTATTCAATTTGCAAATGAGTTGATTGAGTAACTCAATACTTCATGAATCTTTACCCAATGTCTAAGTGTTATGCATACTATTTAAGAGTAATTGTTGTCACATTTGCTCAATAGTGTTGTAACTGCATAAATTGACTCTTGTGTAATCTATTTCACATGAGCATTTCCTAAAACTCATTCATGCTTTAATAAAGCATAAAAAAAACTTCATCAATTATATTTTGCCTAGTCCAATTCTCTCTCAAATCATATTGATCTTCCCCAGCCAAGCTCTCAAATTTATATCTCACAAATCATGATCCTTTACCATATATTTCTTGTCATAACATCTCAATAAATCTAAATTGTTAAACAAACACTTTCAATTGTTTGATTTGTTTGATTGTGTTTGTATGGATTGTTTATGGTATGCTATAGTTTGTGCGAAGAGCTACGTGCCTAGTTGAGAGAAGTGAAACATCGTGATCTTCAAAAAGGCAAGTGACACACATATCCCCTACCTATTTTTACTACTGCATTAGTGTGATTCAGTAGTATGCATGATAGGTGAAATGTTCAATAGTTTTATCAAATGCTTAGATCCTAGTAGTATGTAGCTATCCCCAAACCCCACCTGTTAGGATGCTAAATACTTTGAAAAATGTTGATGCCATGCTTTGATCACTTGATAAAGGTGTTTTGTGAACAAAATTAAGAACTTCAACTAAAATGAAACACCTGGGTGGATTGGTTTGATAAGAGGCGGCGAAGTAGGTGGGTTCTGGGACGCATGCCTTGTCGAGAGGATGTGGGTTCAAAATACCGCTCGGGATGGCCACCCAGGAACAAAGAGATGGCTATGTCTTCCATGCTTAGTGTACTTCCAGTGCAGCCTTATGACATTATGGGCTCTGTCTTGACTGATTAGATGTGGGAGTGCAACTTGTCGGCAAGAAGTGGTGGTAGTTGAATTGTAGGTTGGGAACGGAGCTTGCCAAGTTAGTTTCCCTCTCCTTCTAAAAGGTCTCATTTCATTTTATGTATGGGCATAAAATGAATCATAAGGTGAAAGTGCACAACCCTTGCAAGGTGTTTAAACTAATCGATTAGCCGTGTCCTCGGTTATGGACAGTTGAGTCTCTAGACATGGAATGTACGGAAGAATCTCATCACCGATTCTAAATTATTAAAATTTGTCTAGAAACCTCTAGGTAGGGACTAAGTACCATACACTCCGAGGGGTGGTGGTGCCTGAGGTTCCAAACTTTGTTGAGTTGCGCCCAGAACTACATACCGGCCAGTATGTAGTGTATGGGGGTTGTCTTGACCCTTGAAAAATAAAAATTTGTTGAAAGAAAGTATTAAAATGGATTATAGGATAAAATTGGCTTTATGCAAATCAGCCTATGAGATCCACCAGCCAAATGTCATGTAGTATAGTCTTTCCACAAAATGCCACCAAATATGTGTCATTTGCCAGTACATCATTGTACTGACCCCTCTGGGACTGTATATTCAAATGTGCAGGTTTTATGTCGAGTAAGGAACCAGGAGTAGAATCTCGAGCTTACATTCCAACACGTCTGCCTGTGGCACTTGATAAAGATGGAGGCTCATTGCAACTATGCTTTATGCTGTGTACTCGTAAGGTTGAAGACCTATGTAACTGGATTTACGTTGTAATATTGATGCTATTGCAATGATTTCTTATTTTGTACTGTGGTGCTATCTACTGATCCAGGGAATGGCACAGATACATAGGAGTTCTGCCTTTAGCAAAAGGCAGGGCATTACAATAAGTCACAATGAAATAACCCTAATTATGGTTCGGTGGTGAACGACTATTATAGTTGTTTCTCCATTTGTTGCTCCACTTCTGTGGGCCAATCATACGGTTTCGTTGCCATCGTGGATGAATGTCACTTAAGCTAGAAATTTGGGGATTTTGCATTGGGGAAAAAGAAGGAAGATTATATAATGTACATGAAATATGGATGCCCGCCGTGACTACGACTCAGGGATTTTTTAGGGCTCAAAACCCGTGTAGTGGTTTGTAGAGGGTCTCATAATGCGCTACCCAACCGCCTTCTGTAGACACCTCTATTAAACTCATGGAATCTCTTTGTTTTGTACAATGAAGACACTCTCCCAACATCCATACACTCTAAGAGATCATATGTGGACCGAACTGACAGACTCCATATGCGATAACCCTCTCAAAGCCCGTTTTTTGTCCCACGACTCAACGACCATATTTTGTGTACCTTGTATGCTGATTTCTATTTTATGTCATTGCAATCTCCCTAAAGACTAGATCAAAACACCATCCCTCCTGGATTTCAAGCAATCCCCTTGTTATCCTATCAAAATAGAGCAAAAATGGCTAAAAACACATAGTTTATGCTCCTAGATAAACAATAATTACGTTTCCATCTATTTTACCCTTATTCTACCCTTCTCTAGACACCTCTATTAAACTCATGGAATCTCTTTGTATTGTATAATGAAGACACTCTCCCAACATACATACACGCTAAGAGATCATATGAGGACCGAACTGACAGACTCCACATGCGATAACCCTCTCAAAGCCCGTTGTTTTGTCCCATGACTCAGCGACCATATTTTGCGTACCTTGTATGCTGATTTCTGTTTTATGTCATTGCAGTCTCCCTAAAGAATAGATCAAAACACTATCCCTCCTGGATATCAAGCAATCCCCATGTTATCCTGTCAAAATGGAGCGAAAATGGCTAAAAAAACTCATAGTTTATGCTCCTAGATGAACAAGAATTACGTTTCCATCTATTTTACCCTTATTCTAGCCTTCTCTAGACACCACTATTAAACTCATGGAATCTCTTTGTATTGTACAATGAAGATACTCTCCCAACATCCATACACGCTAAGAGATCACATGAGGACCGAACTAACAGACTCCACATGCGATAAACCTTCCAAAGCCCGTTGTTTTGTCCCACGACTGAGCGACCATATTTTGTGTACCTTGTGTGCTGATTTCAGTTTTATGTCATTGCAATCTCCCTAAAGACTAGATCAAAACACCATCCCTCCTGGATTTCAAGTAATCCACTTGTTATCCCATCAAAATGGAGCAAAAATGGCTAAAAAACTCATAGTTTATGCTCCTAGATAAACAATAATTATGTTTCCATCTATTTTACCCTTATTCTACCCTTCTCTAGACACCTCTATTAAACTCATGGAATCTCTTTGTATTGTACAATGAAGACACTCTCCCAACATCCATACATGCTAAGAGATCATATGAGGACCGAACTGACAGACTCCACATGCGATAACCATCTCAAAGCCCGCTGTTTTGTTCCATGACTCAGCGACCATATTTTGTGTAACTTGTATTCTGATTTCTGTATTATATCATTACAATCTCCCTAAAGACTAGATCAAAACACCATCCCTCCTAGATTTCAAGCAATCCCCTTGTTATCCTTTCAAAATGGAGCAAAAAATGGCTAAAAAAACTCATAGTTTATGCTCCTAGATAAACAATAATTACGTTTCCATCAATTTTACCCTTATTCTACCCTTCTCTAGACACCTCTATTAAACTCATGGAATCTCTTTGTATTGTACAATGAAGACACTCTCCCAACATCCATACACCCCCCTTGTTATACTTTCAAAATGGAGCAAAAAATGGCTAAAAAACTCATAGTTTATGCTCCTAGATAAACAATAATTACGTTTCCATCTATTTTACCCTTATTCTACCCTTCTCTAGACACCTCTATTAAACTCATGGAATCTGTTTGTATTGTACAATGAAGACACTCTCCCAACATCCATACACGCTAAGAGATCATATGAGGACCAAATTAATAGATTCCACATGCGATAACTCTCTCAAAGACCGTTGTTTTGTCCCACGACTTAGCGACCATATTTTGTGTACCTTGTATGCTAATTTCTGTTTTATGTCATTGCGATCTCCCTAAAGACTAGATCAAAACACCATCCCTCCTAGATTTCAAGCAATCCCCAAGTTATCTTGTCAAAATTTAGCGAAAATGGCTAAGAAACGCATAGTTTATGCTCCTAGATAAACAATAATTACGTTTCCATCTATTTTACCCTTATTCTACCCTTCTCTAGACACATTTATTAAACTCATGGAATCTCTTTTTATTGTATAATGAAGACACTCTCCCAACATCCATACACGCTAAGATATCATATGAGGACCGAACTGACTGTCTCCACATGCGATAACCCTCTCAAAGTCCATTGTTTTGTACCATGGCTCAGCGACCATATTTTGTGTACCTTGTATGCTGATTTCTGTTTTATGTCATTGCGATCTCCCAAAAGACTAGTTCAAAACACCATCCCTCCTGGATTTCAAGCAATCCCCTTGTTATCCTGTCAAAATGGAGCGAAAATGGCTAAAAAAACTCATAGTTTATGCTCCTAGATAAACAATAATTATGTTTCCATCTATTTTACCCTTATTCTACCCTTCTCTAGACACCTCTATTAATATCATGGAATCTCTTTGTATTGTACAATGAGGACACTCTCCCAACATCCATACACTCTAAGAGATCATATGTGGACCGAACTGATAGACACCACATGCGATAACCCTCTCAAAGCCCGCTGTTTTGTCCCACAACTCAGCGACCATATTTTGTGTACCTTGTATGCTGATTTCTGTTTTATGTCATTGCAATCTCCCTAAAGACTAGATCAAAACACCATCCCTCCAAGATTTCAAGCAATCCCCTTGTTATCCTGTCACAATGGAGCAAAAATGGCTAAAAACCTCATAGTTTATGCTCCTAGATAAACAATAATTACGTTTCCATCTATTTTACCTTTATTCTACCCTTCTCTAGACACCTCTATTAAACTCATGGAATCTCTTTGTATTGTATAATGAAGACACTCTCCCAACATACATACACGCTAAGAGATCATATGAGGACCGAACTGACTAACTCCACATGCGATAACCCTCTCAAAGCCCGTTGTTTTGTCCCACGACTCAGCGGCCATATTTTGTGTACCTTGTATGCTAATTTCTGTTTTATGTCATTGCAATCTCCCTAAATACTAGATCAAAACACCATCCCTCCTAGATTTCCAGCAATCCCCTTGTTATCCTGTCAAAATGGAGTGAAAATGGCTAAAAAAACTCATAGTTTATGCTCCTAGATAAACAATAATTACGTTTCCATCTATTTTACCCTTATTCTACCCTTCTCTAGACACCTCTATTAAACTCATAGAATCTCTTATATTGTACAATGAAGACACTCTCCCAACATCCATACACTCTAAGAGATCATATGTGGACCGAACTAATAGACTCCACATGCGATAACCCTCTCAAAGCCCGCTGTTTTGTCCCACGACTCAGCGACCATATTTCGTGTACCTTGTATGCTGATTTCCGTTTTATGTCATTGCAATCTCCCAAAAGACTAGATCAGACACCATCCCTCCTGGATTTCAAGCAATCCCCTTGTTATCCTGTCAAAATGGAGCAAAAATGGCTAAAAAACTTATTGTTTATGCTCCTAGATAAACGATAATTACGTTTCCATCTATTTTACCCTTATTCTACCCTTCTCTAGACACCTCTATTAAACTCATGGAATCTCTTTTTATTGTATAATGAAGACACTCTCCCAACATACATACACGGTAAGAGATCATATGAGGACCGAACTGACTGACTCCACATGCGATAACCCTCTCAAAGCCCGTTGTTTTGTCCCACGACTCAGCGACCATATTTTGTGTACCTTGTATGCTGATTTCTGTTTTATGTCATTGCAGTTTCCCTAAAGACTAGATCAAAACACCATCCCTCCTAGATATCAAGCAATCCCCATGTTATCCTGTCAAAATGGAGCGAAAATGGCTAAAAACTCATAGTTTATGCTCGTAGATAAACAATAATTACGTTTCCATCTATTTTACCCTTACTCTACCCTTCTCTAGACACCTCTATTAAACTCATGGAATCTCTTTGTTTTGTACAATGAAGACACTCTCCCAACATCCATACACGCTAAGAGATCATATGGAGACCGAACTAATAGACTCCACATGCGATAAACCTCTCAAAGCCTGTTGTTTTGTCCCATGACTGAGTGGCCATATTTTGTGTACCTTGTATGCTAATTTCTGTTTTATGTCATTGCAATCTCCCTAAATACTAGATCAAAACACCATCCCTCCTGGATTTCAAGCAATCCGCTTGTTATCCTATCAAAATGGAGCGAAAATGGCTAAAAAAACTCATAGTTTATGCTCCAAGATAAACAATAATTACGTTTCCATCTATTTTACCCTTATTCTATCCTTCTCTAGACACCTCTATTAAACTAATGGAATCTCTTTGTATTGTACAATGAAGATAATCTCCCAACATCCATACACTCTAAGAGATCATATGTGGACCGAACGGACAGACTCCACATGCGATAACCCTCTCAAAGCCTGTTGTTTTGTCCCACGACTCAGCGACCATATTTTGTGTACCTTGTATGCTGATTTCTGTTTTATGTCATTGCAATCTCCCTAAAGACAGGATCAAAACACCATCCCTCCAAGATTTTAAGCAATCCTCTTGTTATCCTGTCAAAATGGAGCAAAAATGGCTAAAAAACTCATAGTTTATGCTCCTAGATAAACAATAATTACGTTTCTATCTATGTTACCCTTATTCTACCCTTCTCTAGACACCTCTATGAAAATCATGGAATCTCTTTGTATTATATAATGAAGACACTCTCCCAACATACATACACTCTAAGAGATCATATGAGGAACCAACTGATAGACTCCACGTGCGATAACCCTCTCAAAGCCCGTTGTTTTGTCCCATGACTCAGCGACCATATTTTGTGTACCTTGTATGCTGATTTCTGTTTTATGTCATTGCAGTCTCCCTAAAGACTAGATCAAAACATTATCCCTCCTAGATATCAAGAAATCCCCATGTTATCCTGTCAAAATGGAGCGAAAATGGCTAAAAAAAACTCATATTTTATGCTCCTAGATAAACAATAATTACGTTTCCATCTATTTTACCCTTATTCTACCCTTCTCTAGACACCACTATTAAACTCATAGAATCTCTTTGTATTTTACAATGAAGACACTCTCCCAACATCCATACATGCTAAGAGATCATATGAGGACCGAACTGACAGACTCCACATGCGATAACCCTCTCAAAGCCCGTTGTTTTGTTCCACGACTCAGCGACCATATTTTGTGTACCTTGTATGCTGATTTCAGTTTTATGTCATTGCAGTTTCCCTAAAGACTAGATCAAAACACCATCCTTCCTAGATATCAAGCAATCCCCTTGTTATCCTGTCAAAATGGAGCGAAAATGGCTAAAAACTCATAGTTTATGCTCCTAGATAACCAATAATTACGTTTCCATCTATTTTACCCTTATTCTACCCTTCTCTAGATACCTCTATTAAACTCATGGAATCTCTTTGTATTGTATAATAAAGACACTCTCCCAACATACATACATGCTAAGAAATCATATGGAGACCGAACTAACAGACTCCACATGCGATAACCCTCTCAAAGCCCGTTGTTTTGTCCCACGACTCAGCGACCATATTTTGTGTACCTTATATGCTGATTTCTTTTTTATGTCATTGCAGTCTCCCTAAAGACTAGATCAAAACACTATCCCTCCTGGATATCAAGCAATCTGCATGTTATCCTGTCAAAATGGAGCAAAAATGGCTAAAAAAACTCATAGTTTATGCTCCTAGATAAACAATAATTACGTTTCCATCTATTTTACCCTTGTTCTACCCTTCTCTAGACACCTCTATTAAACTCATGGAATCTCTTTGTATTGTACAATCAAGACACTCTCCCAACATCCATACACACTAAGATATCATATGAGGACCAAACTAATGGACTCCACATGCGATAAACCTCTCAAAGCCCGGTGTTTGGTCCCACGACTGAGCGACCATATTTTGTGTACCTTGTATGCTGATTTCTGTTTTATGTCATTGCAATCTCCCTAAAGACTAGATCAAAACACCATCCCTCCTGGATTTCAAGCAATCCCCTTGTTATCCTATCAAAATGGAGCAAAAATGGCTAAAAAACTCATAGTTTATGCTCCTAGATAAACAATAATTACGTTTCCATCTATTTTAACCTTATTCTACCCTTCTCTAGACACCTCTATTAAACTCATGGAATCTCTTTGTATTGTAGGATGAAGACACTCTCCCAACATCCATACACTCTAAGAGATCATATGTGGACCGAACTGACAAACTCCACATGCGATAACCCTCTCAAAGCCCGTTGTTTTCTCCCACGACTCAGCGACCATATTTTGTGTACCTTGTATGCTGATTTCTATTTTATGTCATTGCAATCTCCCTAAAGACTAGATCAAAACACCATCCCTCCTAGATTTCAAATAATACCCATGTTATCCTGTCGAAATGGAGCAAAAATGGCTAAAAAAATCATAGTTTATGCTCCTAGATAAACAATAATTACATTTCCATCTATTTTACCCTTATTCTACCCTTCTCTAGACACCTCTATTAAACTCATGGAATCTCTTTGTATTGTATAATGAAGACACTCTCCCAACATCCATACATGCTAAGAGATCATATGAGGACCGAACTGACAGACTCCACATGCGATAACCATCTCAAAGCCCGCTGTTTTGTTCCATGACTCAGCGACCATATTTTGTGTAACTTGTATTCTGATTTCTGTATTATATCATTACAATCTCCCTAAAGACTAGATCAAAACACCATCCCTCCTAGATTTCAAGCAATCCCCTTGTTATCCTTTCAAAATGGAGCAAAAAATGGCTAAAAAAACTCATAGTTTATGCTCCTAGATAAACAATAATTACGTTTCCATCAATTTTACCCTTATTCTACCCTTCTCTAGACACCTCTATTAAACTCATGGAATCTGTTTGTATTGTACAATGAAGACACTCTCCCAACATCCATACACCCCCCTTGTTATACTTTCAAAATGGAGCAAAAAATGGCTAAAAAACTCATAGTTTATGCTCCTAGATAAACAATAATTACGTTTCCATCTATTTTACCCTTATTCTACCCTTCTCTAGACACCTCTATTAAACTCATGGAATCTGTTTGTATTGTACAATGAAGACACTCTCCCAACATCCATACACGCTAAGAGATCATATGAGGACCAAATTAATAGATTCCACATGCGATAACTCTCTCAAAGACCGTTGTTTTGTCCCATGACTTAGCGACCATATTTTGTGTACCTTGTATGCTAATTTCTGTTTTATGTCATTGCGATCTCCCTAAAGACTAGATCAAAACACCATCCCTCCTAGATTTCAAGCAATCCCCATGTTATCTTGTCAAAATTTAGCGAAAATGGCTAAGAAACGCATAGTTTATGCTCCTAGATAACAATAATTACGTTTCCATCTATTTTACCCTTATTCTACCCTTCTCTAGACACATTTATTAAACTCATGGAATCTCTTTTATTGTATAATGAAGACACTCTCCCAACATCCATACACGCTAAGATATCATATGAGGACCGAACTGACTGTCTCCACATGCGATAACCCTCTCAAAGTCCATTGTTTTGTACCATGGCTCAGCGACCATATTTTGTGTACCTTGTATGCTGATTTCTGTTTTATGTCATTGCGATCTCCCAAAAGACTAGTTCAAAACACCATCCCTCCTGGATTTCAAGCAATCCCCTGTTATCCTGTCAAAATGGAGCGAAAATGGCTAAAAAACTCATAGTTTATGCTCCTAGATAAACAATAATTACGTTTCCATCTATTTTACCCTTATTCTACCCTTCTCTAGACACCTCTATTAATATCATGGAATCTCTTTGTATTGTACAATGAGGACACTCTCCCAACATCCATACACTCTAAGAGATCATATGTGGACCGAACTGATAGACACCACATGCGATAACCCTCTCAAAGCCCGCTGTTTTGTCCCACAACTCAGCGACCATATTTTGTGTACCTTGTATGCTGATTTCTGTTTTATGTCATTGCAATCTCCCTAAAGACTAGATCAAAACACCATCCCTCCAAGATTTCAAGCAATCCCCTTGTTATCCTGTCAAAATGGAGCAAAAATGGCTAAAAACCTCATAGTTTATGCTCCTAGATAAACAATAATTACGTTTCCATCTATTTTACCTTTATTCTACCCTTCTCTAGACACCTCTATTAAACTCATGGAATCTCTTTGTATTGTATAATGAAGACACTCTCCCAACATACATACACGCTAAGAGATCATATGAGGACCGAACTGACTAACTCCACATGCGATAACCCTCTCAAAGCCGTTGTTTTGTCCCACGACTCAGCGGCCATATTTTGTGTACCTTGTATGCTAATTTCTGTTTTATGTCATTGCAATCTCCCTAAATACTAGATCAAAACACCATCCCTCCTAGATTTCCAGCAATCCCCTTGTTATCCTGTCAAAATGGAGTGAAAATGGCTAAAAAACTCATAGTTTATGCTCCTAGATAAACAATAATTACGTTTCCATCTATTTTACCCTTATTCTACCCTTCTCTAGACACCTCTATTAAACTCATAGAATCTCTTATATTGTACAATGAAGACACTCTCCCAACATCCATACACTCTAAGAGATCATATGTGGACCGAACTAATAGACTCCACATGCGATAACCCTCTCAAAGCCCGCTGTTTTGTCCCACGACTCAGCGACCATATTTCGTGTACCTTGTATGCTGATTTCCGTTTTATGTCATTGCAATCTCCCAAAAGACTAGATCAGACACCATCCCTCCTGGATTTCAAGCAATCCCCTTGTTATCCTATCAAAATGGAGCAAAAATGGCTAAAAAACTTATTGTTTATGCTCCTAGATAAACGATAATTACGTTTCCATCTATTTTACCCTTATTCTACCCTTCTCTAGACACCTCTATTAAACTCATGGAATCTCTTTTTATTGTATAATGAAGACACTCTCCCAACATACATACACGGTAAGAGATCATATGAGGACCGAACTGACTGACTCCACATGCGATAACCCTCTCAAAGCCCGTTGTTTTGTCCCACGACTCAGCGACCATATTTTGTGTACCTTGTATGCTGATTCTGTTTTATGTCATTGCAGTTCCCTAAAGACTAGATCAAAACACCATCCCTCCTAGATATCAAGCAATCCCCATGTTATCCTGTCAAAATGGAGCGAAAATGGCTAAAAACTCATAGTTTATGCTCGTAGATAAACAATAATTACGTTTCCATCTATTTTACCCTTACTCTACCCTTCTCTAGACACCTCTATTAAACTCATGGAATCTCTTTGTTTTGTACAATGAAGACACTCTCCCAACATCCATACACGCTAAGAGATCATATGGAGACCGAACTAATAGACTCCACATGCGATAAACCTCTCAAAGCCTGTTGTTTTGTCCCATGACTGAGTGGCCATATTTTGTGTACCTTGTATGCTAATTTCTGTTTTATGTCATTGCAATCTCCCTAAATACTAGATCAAAACACCATCCCTCCTGGATTTCAAGCAATCCGCTTGTTATCCTATCAAAATGGAGCGAAAATGGCTAAAAAAACTCATAGTTTATGCTCCAAGATAAACAATAATTACGTTTCCATCTATTTTACCCTTATTCTATCCTTCTCTAGACACCTCTATTAAACTAATGGAATCTCTTTGTATTGTACAATGAAGATAATCTCCCAACATCCATACACTCTAAGAGATCATATGTGGACCGAACGGACAGACTCCACATGCGATAACCCTCTCAAAGCCTGTTGTTTTGTCCCACGACTCAGCGACCATATTTTGTGTACCTTGTATGCTGATTTCTGTTTTATGTCATTGCAATCTCCCTAAAGACAGGATCAAAACACCATCCCTCCAAGATTTTAAGCAATCCTCTTGTTATCCTGTCAAAATGGAGCAAAAATGGCTAAAAAACTCATAGTTTATGCTCCTAGATAAACAATAATTACGTTTCTATCTATGTTACCCTTATTCTACCCTTCTCTAGACACCTCTATGAAAATCATGGAATCTCTTTGTATTATATAATGAAGACACTCTCCCAACATACATACACTCTAAGAGATCATATGAGGAACCAACTGATAGACTCCACGTGCGATAACCCTCTCAAAGCCCGTTGTTTTGTCCCATGACTCAGCGACCATATTTTGTGTACCTTGTATGCTGATTTCTGTTTTATGTCATTGCAGTCTCCCTAAAGACTAGATCAAAACATTATCCCTCCTAGATATCAAGAAATCCCCATGTTATCCTGTCAAAATGGAGCGAAAATGGCTAAAAAAAACTCATATTTTATGCTCCTAGATAAACAATAATTACGTTTCCATCTATTTTACCCTTATTCTACCCTTCTCTAGACACCACTATTAAACTCATAGAATCTCTTTGTATTTTACAATGAAGACACTCTCCCAACATCCATACATGCTAAGAGATCATATGAGGACCGAACTGACAGACTCCACATGCGATAACCCTCTCAAAGCCCGTTGTTTTGTTCCACGACTCAGCGACCATATTTTGTGTACCTTGTATGCTGATTTCAGTTTTATGTCATTGCAGTTCCCTAAAGACTAGATCAAAACACCATCCTTCCTAGATATCAAGCAATCCCCTTGTTATCCTGTCAAAATGGAGCGAAAATGGCTAAAAACTCATAGTTTATGCTCCTAGATAACCAATAATTACGTTTCCATCTATTTTACCCTTATTCTACCCTTCTCTAGATACCTCTATTAAACTCATGGAATCTCTTTGTATTGTATAATAAAGACACTCTCCCAACATACATAAATGCTAAGAAATCATATGAGACCGAACTACAGACTCCACATGCCGATAACCCTCTCAAAGCCGTTGTTTTGTCCCACGACTCAGCGACCATATTTTGTGTACCTTATATGCTGATTTCTTTTTTATGTCATTGCAGTCTCCCTAAAGACTAGATCAAAAACACTATCCTCCTGGATATCAAGCAATCTGCATGTTATCCTGTCAAAATGGAGCAAAAATGGCTAAAAAAACTCATAGTTTATGCTCCTAGATAAACAATAATTACGTTTCCATCTATTTTACCCTTGTTCTACCCTTCTCTAGACACCTCTATTAAACTCATGGAATCTCTTTGTATTGTACAATCAAGACACTCTCCCAACATCCATACACACTAAGATATCATATGAGGACCAAACTAATGGACTCCACATGCGATAAATCTCTCAAAGCCCGGTGTTTGGTCCCACGACTGAGCGACCATATTTTGTGTACCTTGTATGCTGATTTCTGTTTTATGTCATTGCAATCTCCCTAAAGACTAGATCAAAACACCATCCCTCCTGGATTTCAAGCAATCCCATTGTTATCCTATCAAAATGGAGCAAAAATGGCTAAAAAAACTCATAGTTTATGCTCCTAGATAAACAATAATTACGTTTCCATCTATTTTAACCTTATTCTACCCTTCTCTAGACACCTCTATTAAACTCGTGGAATCTCTTTGTATTTTAGGATGAAGACACTCTCCCAACATCCATACACTCTAAGAGATCATATGTGGACCGAACTGACAAACTCCACATGCGATAACCCTCTCAAAGCCCGTTGTTTTCTCCCACGACCTCAGCGACCATATTTGTGTACCTTGTATGCTGATTCTATTTATGTCATTGCAATCTCCCTAAAGACTAGATCAAAACACCATCCCTCCTAGATTTCAATAATACCCATGTTATCCTGTAGAAATGGAGCAAAAATGGCTAAAAAATCATAGTTTATGCTCCTAGATAAACAATAATTACATTTCCATCTATTTTACCCTTATTCTACCCTTCTCTAGACACCTCTATTAAACTCATGAATCTCTTTGTATTGTATAATGAGACACTCTCCCAACATACATACACGCTAAGAGATCATATGAGGACCGAACTGACAGACTCCACATGTGAAAACCCTCTCAAAGCCCATTGTTTTGTCCCATGACTCAGCGACCATATTTTGTGTACCTTGTATGCCGATTTCTGTTTTATGTCATTGCAGTCTCCCTAAGTACTAGATAAAAACACCATCCCTCCTAAATATCAAGCAATCCCCATGTTATCCTGTCAAAATGGAGTGAAAATGGCTAAAAAAACTCATAGTTTATGCTCCTAGATAAACAATAATTATGTTTCCATCTATTTTACACTTATTCTACCCTTCTCTAACACCTCTATTAACTCATGGATCTCTTTGTATTGTACAATGAAGACACTCTCCCAACATCCATACACTAAGAGATCATATGAGAACCGAACTAACAGACTCCACATGCGATAAACCTCTCAAAGCCCGTGTTTTGGTCCCACGACTGAGCGACCGATTTGTGTACCTTGTATCTGATTTCTGGTTTATGTCATTGGCAATCTCCCTAAAGACTAGATCAAAACACCATCCCCCTGGATTTCAAGCAATCCCCTTGTTATCCTGTCAAAATGGAGCAAAAATGGCTAAAAAAACTCAAATGTATGCTCCTAGATAAACAATAATTATGTTTTCCATCTATTTACCCTTATTCTACCCTTCTCTAGACACCTCTATTAAACTCATGGAATATCTTTGTATTGTACAATGAAGACACTCTCCCAACATCCATACACTCTAAGAGATCATATGTGGACCGAACTGACAGACTCCACATGCGATAACCCTCTCAAGCCTGCGTTTTGTCCCACGACTCGGCGACCATATTTTGGTGTACCTTGTATGCTGATTTCTGTTGGCATTGCAATCTCCCTAAAGACTAGATCAAAACACCATCCCTCCTGGATTTCAAGCAATCCCTGTTATCCTGTAAAATGGAGCATAAATGGCTAAAAACTCATAGTTTATGCTCATAGATAAACACAATAATTACGTTTCCATCTATTTACCCTTATTCACTACCCTTCTCTAGACACCTCTATTAAACTCATGGAATCTCTTTGTTTGTACAATGAAGACACTCTCCCAACATCCATCACGCTAAGAGATCATATGGACCGAACTAACAGACTCCACATGCGATAAACCTCTCAAAGCCCGTTGTTTTGTCCCATGACTGAGCCCATATTTTGTGTCCTTGTATGCTAATTTCGTTTTATGTCATTGCAATCTCCCTAAATACTAGATCAAAACACCATCCCTCCTGGATTTCAAGCAATCCCCTTGTTATCCTATCAAATGGAGTGAAAATGGCTAAAACTCATAGTTTATGCTCCTAGATAAACAATAATTATGTTCCATCTATTTACCCTTATTCTACCCCTTCTCTAGACACCTCTATTAAACTATGGAATCGCTTTGTATTGTACAATGAAGACAATCTCCCAACATCCATACACTCTAAGAGATCAATGTGGACCAAACTAACAGACTCCACAGCGATAACCCGCTCCTCTCAAAACCGTTTTTTGTCCCACGACTCAGCGCCATATTTTGTGTACCTTGTATGCTGATTTCTGTTTTATGTCATTGCAATCTCCCTAAAGACTAGATCAAAACACCATCCTCCTGGATTAAGCAATCCCCTGTTATCCTGTCAAAATGGAGCAAAAATGGCTAAAAACTCATAGTTTATGCTCCTAGATAAACAATAATTACGTTTCCATCTATGTTTACCCTTATCTACTACCCTTCTCTAGACACCTATTAAACCATGGAATCTTTGTATGTAAATGAAGACACTCTCCCAACATACATACACTAAGAGATCATAGAGGACCGAACTGATAGACTCCACATGCGATAACCTCTCAAAGCCCGTTGTTTTGTCCCATGACTCAGCGACCATATTTTGTGTACCTTTTCTGATTTATGTTTTAGTCATTGCAGTCTCCCTAAAGACTAGATCAAAACATCATCCCGCCTGGATTATCAAGCAATCCCCATGTTATCCTGTCAAAAATGGAGCGAAAATGGCTAAAAAAACTCATAGTTTTATGCTCCTAGATAAACAATAATTACGTTTCCATCTATTTTACCCTTATTCTAACCCTTCTCTAGACACCACTATTAAACTCATGGAATCTCTTTGTATTGTACAATGAAGACACTCTCCCAACATCCATACAGCTAAGAGATCATATGAGGACCGAACTGACAGACTCCACATGCGATAACCCTCTCAAAGCCCGTTGTTTTGTCCCATCGCAGCGACCATATTTTGTGTACCTTGTATGCTGATTTCTGTTTTATGTCATGCAGTTCCCTAAAGACTAGATCAAAACACCATCCCTCCTGGATATCAAGCAATCCCCTGTTATCCTGTCAAAATGGAGCGAAAATGGCTAAAACTCATAGTTTATGCTCCTAGATAAACAATAATTATGTTTCCTCTCTGGAATCTCTTTGTATTGTACAATGAAGACACTCTCCCAACATCCATACACGCTAAGAGATCATATGAGGACCGAACTACATACTCCACATGCGATAACCCTCTCAAAGCCCGTTGTGTTTGTCCCATGACTCAGCGACCATATGTTGTGTACCTTGTATGCTATTTCTTGTTTTATGGTCGTGCAATCTCCCTAAAGACTAGATCAAAACACCATCCCTCCTGGCAGATCAAGCAATCCCCATGTTATCCTGTCAAAATGGAGCAAAAGGCTAAAAAACTCATAGTTTAGCTCCTAGATAAACAATAATACGTTTCCTCTATTTTATATTATACCCTTTCTAGCCTCTCTAGACACACACTATTAAACTCATGGATCTCTTTGATTGTACATGAAGACGCTCCCAACATCCATACACGCTAAGAGATCATATGAGGACCGAACTAACAGACTCCACAGCGATAAAACCTTCCAAGCCCGTTGTTTTGGTCCCACGACTGAGCGACCATATTGTGTACTTGTATGCTGATTTCAGTTTTATGTCATTGCAATCTCCCTAAAGACGAGATCAAACACCATCCCGCCTGCATTTCAAGTATCCCCTTGTTATCCCACAAAATGGAGCAAAAATGGCTAGAAAACTCATAGTTTTATGCTCCTAGATAAACAATAATTATGTTTCCATCTATTTTACCCTTATTCTACCCTTCGCTAGACACCTCTATAAACTCGTGGAATCTCTTTGTATTGTACAATGAGGACACTCTCCCAACATCCATACACTCTAAGAGATCATATGTGGACCGAACTGATAGACACCACATGCGATAACCCTCTCAAAGCCCGCTGTTTTGTCCCACAACTCAGCGACCATATTTTGTGTACCTTGTATGCTGATTTCTGTTTTATGTCATTGCAATCTCCCTAAAGACTAGATCAAAACACCATCCCTCCAAGATTTCAAGCAATCCCCTTGTTATCCTGTCAAAATGGAGCAAAAATGGCTAAAAACCTCATAGTTTATGCTCCTAGATAAACAATAATTACGTTTCCATCTATTTTACCCTTATTCTACCCTTCTCTAGACACCTCTATTAAACTCAT